>CAKNUP010000009.1:0-475084 GCA_931305995.1 Torulaspora indica | reverse complement strand
CGGGCCCGGCTTCCGCCTGAGCAGGGCAAGAATTACGTTTACCAGTCGCCACGTGCCACCATCCTGGACACGAACGAACAGATCAAACGCAACTCGAGCGGGCCGTTCGGCAGCCTGCTCGAGTTTGCGCAGCACCACCGCATGGACACCACGCGCAAGGTGTTCGCGCATTGCGCAGAGACGGGTGACGTGCCGCAGCCGACGATCGACCTGGACCTGGTGAACTCGGCAGAGCACAGCGGGAGTCGTGGCGGGTCCAGCGATGCTCGCTAAGAAGCCAATGGGTTTATATAGTGTATAGAAGGGTCACGTGACCAGGTATTATAGTGTATAGAAGGGTTACTAGGTATACGCGTACTAGTATGTTTCGGTGCAAGTGAAGACGTAGAGGTCGCCAGGCTGGACTTGAGGGTGCTGGTGGTGAGTGGTGATGGATTGGGCAATACAGGCGGCGAGGAGGAAAACGCAGCGATTGCCCGGTAGCTCGAGATCGATCATAGAGACTCTGAACGTGTTTAACAATGTCAGCGAGGAGGGTCAGGAACGGATTGACGCAGCGATCAGGGAGGCCAATGAATGGTTGAATGGCGAGGTTGTTGTTGAAAGAGCGGAAACGGGGAAACTGCCGAGGCAGGAGGAGGAAAGAAGCGCTATGGTGAGTCCCGAAAAAACGCTGAATAACTCGGAGTTTGATGACGTTGAAGAAGCAGAGGGCGTTCCTGCCAGCGGTACTCCGTTGCGGGTCGTGCGGGAAGTGCCCAGCACGACTCCCAAGTCCCTGGCGGACGATAACTATACGGATGAGGTGGCCAAGGGCCAGGATCCGGCTGTTTTGAAGGCTGTAAGCGGTAAAGTATCGCCATGGTCACCGTTTAGAAACGAAAAATCACTGAGGGGAAGCGTGGCTGATCCGACATCCGCTCCTTCTTCTAGGACTGAGAACTCTAGGGCTACCGACAAGTGGGGTCTGACGGAAGAGGTGAGGACGTCGACAGCATCAGACTCCAATATTACGTCGAAGAGCCAGGAGCAGTTCGTTCGAGATCGATCGCAAAGGAGATCGAACATGTTTGTGCCTCTGCCCAGTCGTGACCCGCTGGTCGTTCAGCAGGCCGTACCAACGTTACGCAAGGTACCAAGCGGGGCTTTGCTCCCAAGTTCTGGTAGTCCTAAGGAGCCCATTGCAACACAAGTTCCTGCTGAGAAAAAATCTTTGTCGACGCACCCAAAGCCGGTATTGATAGACAAAGGTATCGCCGCAAGGACCACGCAAAGCCCCACTTACAGCTCAACCTCCACTAAAGTTTCACAAGCTACTTCTAGTGTCTTCGATAGACTGTCTTCCTTGCCTACGAAATCCTTTGAGAATAAAGTTACTTCTAAATTCGCTGGTCGACGAATTTCTGCCTCCTCATCGATAGATGTCACTGGTTCTCCGATTAGAAGGACATCCCCAGTGCACAGAGGCAGTGGGAATGCTGAAACGACATATCAGGACACCTTAAAAAACATCTTCTTTGCCAAGGATAAGCGCTCCGATCGGGGGTCCCGCGCAAGCAAACAGGGAGCTACTCTAGCAAGAACTAGACATGTGGATACCACGCGAGTCGGAAAGAACAGCGACGGAAGGATTTCCCCGCTTTCCAGAAATGCAAAAATTCCCAAATACCATACTTCTCAGACTGAAAATAATCGAGGATATCAAAAAGGCAAGAGCGGATTCAGAGCATTACAAAAGGCTGATATCACTGAGAGGAAAGGTGTACCGTTGAAACATAGCGCGGAGCAGGGCAATATAGCACGAGAATCACCTGCACGAGAATCACCTGGAAAGCCAGCATTTTCCGGATCATTGAGTTCAAGAAGCCCGGCCGTTAAACCTCAACCAGTTGATAGATCTGCGTCAAAGACAAATGCAAATCCTCAGCTGGACGGTACACTGCATGAAACTCATGAATCTCATATTCGGCCTCTAAAGAATAAAACCAAAAACCAAGATCGATTGACAAAGTTTCAGTTAATTCCACCAGCAGAGTCGGAAAGTCATGACCTTAAAGAGAAACTAAATAAGAGACTGTCTGAGGTCATGCGAACGCAACAGAATCAGCACCGAAGAAGAATTGATCAGCAAAAGAGAAAATCACAGTTGGACGAAGATTTTCAACGGCGAACGAGATTATGGAATGAGATGAAGGAGACATCATTCAGCTTGTCAGCTGCTGTGCGTAGGAACAGCAACGTTATCCCAGCTCAAACCAATACTGTGCTATACGATCTGAGCATCACCGATCATAGGACTGTAATAGGAGAAGAAGCTGAAAGCCGCGATCCCACTGTCGGCAATCATACTCTTCCTGAAATTCCATCTGACTCTGACGATGATGCTGATTTTACGTTGGCCTCGTGGGCTAAGTCTCCATTTCTACAACAGCAGTTGCACAGGCAGCAAAATTGGGATCCAAGTGAGATTTTTGGACCTCTTCCTCCACTGCATATTGACCAAATTTTCCCAAACATCCGGACGAATAAACTAAAACCGTTACAACCTTCATCTAGAAAAATATGACAAGTGCAGAACTTGTCCTCTATTACTTAAATAAGCTGCTATTAACGGTTTATGACTGATTACTGCTGGCAAGTCGTCTCTCTAACGCCCGTGATTTATCCCATTTCTGAACCCATTCCTCACTTTCAGTCTTGGGCACAAAATAGATCTTCAGAGCATTGTCGAATAGCGGTATCTTTGGTTTCTCCATCTTAAGAGCATCATGGAAGGTTATTTTTTTACCAAGCTTGACGAGACCACCGCTATTAGTTTCCATGTAAACGACAAGCTTCTTAGCTGAAAAGTTTTCGTGGCCGGGAGCTGTAAACCACTCTTCTGGTCTATCCATTATGATTGAGAGCAGCTCCTGCACGGTAGTCAATTCGCCCACCTCTGCTACGAAATCAAACTCATCTGTCGTCGGATACAAGACAAGCGCAGGATAGATAAGTTGTGATTCATAATTTAATGGGTCCTCGAGCGCAATCTTGCAGTCTCGTATTATATCCGACGGAGCATGAGTTTTCACGTTTATAATCTTCCTCAACTTCATAGCATTTTCTAGAATCACCTGCATACCCTCACGAGCTTTCTGTTCTTGCAAAGCTTTAGCTTTTCTCTGCTCTGCTTCTTCCTGCTTTTGCACAATAATATCTAACAGATTCTTCAGCGACTTATTACTGGAATCTATTTGCAGACCGAACTCGACAGACTCCTTGGCTTCCTCGAGCTTACTGATCGCCAGAAAGGCCTTTCCCATACGGTAGTAGCATTTCAAATTTCTTGGATTAAATTGCAGCGCTGCTTTACAGTCTGTCAAGCACTTTCTATAGTTCTTGACCTCTAATTCGCAAGCTGCCCGGTTAGCATACAGAGATTCGTTAATCCCGTCATCATTGCAATCCACATCAATTCCCTTGGTATACAATTCTCGAGCATCTTTGAATCTTTTGCATTTAAAAAGCTCATTACCTTGGTTCTTGAAATTCTCTGCTATCTCATGCGGTTCGCCTTCATAAGCCAATGCCTTGAGTGCTTCCAACTCCTTGTTCTCTCCACCTTCACCATCGGTGTTATCGAGCTTTGTCATAAAGAATGGCATTCTGTTCAGCTCTTCAAGCACCTCATCGGTCGTCTTATTCTGGAATTCCGAGAGCTGAGGCGGTAATGCAGGGTCATTGGGCCCGGGAACATATCTCTGGGGTTTCTTATAAGCTTCAACCATCGCAAGAGCAACTTCTAACCTACAATTTCCTAGTTCTATAAGCACTTAGTTATGCTCATCAGCTATTCATATTGACCTTCCTCGGCCAGACTGAAAAATTTGGCACTAAGAAAATGGTTCGAGCTAACAAGTATATATGAAAGACGATAGTTCAGACTATTGACGGTACTTCTCCCAGCCCTGGGGCTTCTTCATGCCCTGTGCATCATAGTATTCAACACCGCAGGAGTAGCTTTGAAATGTAAAGTCGTTGTTGCGATCGCAGTCACATTTGTTTTCCGTGAAGACAGTGTCATCCAAGGGACAGTTATCGTATGGGATGTGGTGGTAGCCAATGTCTGAGAAATAATGCAGCTTATCTCTAGGTATGAATAAGGAGGCGGCGATAGAATGCACTGGAGCGTCGCCCCAACGTTCATAGAAGAAACCGCCTGTCTGGTCCAGGTAATCGAAATATTCCCTGTAAGCCGGCGATCTCCAGAAGTTCAAGTTGGCAATCTCAAAGTTGGACCAGAAATGGCACAGGTTGTAGGTCTTACCATGGTCGCCCGAGATGAATTTCATCAGGTTATTTTTACTGATGACGCTGGGGTACTTGTTCAAAAACTTCTTGACCGTTGACCATAGGGTTCTGATAGTTCTCTCATACTCGTGAATCGTAATGGTGAAACCATAGACCTTTTCATTGTCCTGCATCCATTGGAAAACATCGTAGTTAATGTCGCAGTAAAGCTTGGTGCTTGGCTCCACACGCCAGTACCAGTCGAACTTGTCCAGAACCTTTTGACGCCAGAAAAATCCGGACTGGAAACGGCACATATGTCTGTAGGACTCCATACCACCGTAGATGACACCTTCCTCCTCCATTTTCTTTCTTTCTTCGGCGGCCTTCTGCTGGTCAACAAAACTTGGGTATGACCAGTGTTCCTTTGGGACTAGACCAAATTCGATTTCACCACTAACAGCTTCGGAGACTTTCTGTTTGAAGTGATCCGTGAAAGGCTCGTCGTTGAGGAAAACCCATGGGTAATGATACTTGCTGTTAAATCTTCTCTCGACATCCTTAATCGAGGGCAACATTTCGCTTAGCTCGCTGTTTCTAACCAATGAGACGAAACATGCCTTTGGCCTTTGACCTTTCTTGGCGTACGATGGTGCCATAAATTCCCAGGTCGAACCCAATGCCTTTGCCTTACCTGCAGGGTCAGTTTCAGTATCCCTAGCTGGATCTATGTTGGGATTAGCAATTGCCTCCGGTTTCTTTGAGTCTGCGGCAGGATCTTTCAAAGCTTCCGCCTTACCAGCTTCTCCCAAGTTCTCAGCTGCGTCTTTCAAGGCTTGAGCACCTTGATCCATCGCTTGCTCATCAAGTGGAACAGCATTTGGATCAGCATGGTTCTCCAAAAGGGCCTTCTCAGTCTCTTCCCTCAATTTCTCTGCATCTTTCTCCTCAGAGGTCAGCGAAGAATCTCCCTCGCTGCCAAACAAACTAGAAGAACTCCATTTAGGCATAGCTGGGATCAGATTACCTAGTGAACTCTGGTCCGTTTGGCTGGACGAAGTCAAAAACAAGACCAAAGCCACGCAAACCCCGGCCAAGAGGCCAAACCTCAGCAATCTTTTACTCACAAAGATTGCCATCCTAGCCGTTGCCCCTCTGGATTCGTTGTTGATTTGTTAACAAAAATTGCAGTTTTCACTAAGGATCAAAGTTCGCATCAAGACGAGGCTATCGACAGTGAGGCGTAATTTGAAAAATTTGACGAGACTTGAAACGCTGAAAGCGCCAGTAGAACCGATCGAAATGCCTTGTGCAAGCACTTGAAGACTCTACCAAGCCAATTGAAAGCTCAACCAGCGGGCTCTCGTGGATGCGGAAGTAGCTTGGCAACACACACACCCCAGCCATCCATCGGATGGCTCTAACAAGCCATCTGAAAGCTCTACCAAGCCAATTGGCCCGCTACTTTGTTCAGAAGGCTGGGGAGCGGCTCTCGTAGACGCGGAAGTGCAAACACCGCAGCGATTTGCGGTGTACGTTTGGCCATCCCTCTTGGAGGCGGAAGTTGGGCTTAAATCACAATCCTCGCAAACCAAAGGTCCTTCGACAGCCACTGGCGTCACCGGCCACCTCCTCTTCAACACATATCGTGCTCTTATCGTGCTTAACACTATCACCTCCTGAAACACAACTCCCCAGGAACACGGTCTCAACCACCCTCTCCTAACGCTGGCCAGCATCTGTCTTGCCACCACGAAATTAGCCGCCGACGGCAAAACTTCCTCAAACGACCCAAAAACTCCTAGGACACCAGCCAGCACCTCCAGGAGCAAGCGAACAGTATCTCCAGCAACTAATCACCCGCCAAACGCCAGTTCAGTGGCGATCCACGCTCACGTCATCGCGTTAAACCGTCCCGCCTTCTAGTCTCGTCGGTACCACCAAATAGCCCACTCGACGAGCAATTTACCACCACCAGCACCACCCAGGACGACTTCAGCGGCTATGAGACCGATAGAGAAGACTAGTCTTCATAAGAAGTGTAAGCTCTTGTCGTCTGTCACGGTCAGGGTAGGCAGCTTCTATAAGAAGTTTCTTCAAGAACAGACGCCTTTAAAGAGCTATAAGAGGGCTATCAGAGGCTTTGAGGACTGCTGGGATACTGGAATTTGAGAGAGCGATAGAGAGTTATGGTACATGAGATTTTGCTGAGAAAACAGGCGAACGTTATCCGGTTGCTGTGTACAGAAGAGGTACAGGAGAGGATATCAAGACCAGATAATGCAGCGATTGCGTTTACATTCCCGATTACATGTCTGCTGAAAAGGAGAAGTCAGGTTGGTACGGGAGCACAGCTTTATACGTATTCTTTGGATGAGGATGGTTTTAAGGATTGGCATGCGTGACATCGCAAAGCCAGGGAGCTGCGAGGATGAGATGGAGCTTTACTGGGATATGATTATGCTGACCGAGGGCCAATTTCTCCTTCCGACAGCAGGCTCTGACGAAAGGAGAGAGAAGCGGATTTTGAAAAGGTTCCAGAAATACGTGGTCAAGAGCATGGGAGCACGTTTAGACCAGATTGTGAAGTCGAAAAAGTCCCGTGAAACTGCTGGAACTGTGTCTTGGCGGAAACTGGGGTTTCGGTACACGTTGGCGTACCTGCCATTGCATTTCAAAGACGTTGTATGGTGCAAGTCCGACGACGTATACCTTCATGTGATCCTGCCGGAGACAGAACTCGGCTCGCGACGTCAGACGAACGAGAGAGAGTGGCTGCTTGCTCTGCTCGAGCTCGCGAGCACCATGGACATGCAGCGCATGCGGCTGTACATACGAAGAGATGACCTGAACGGAGTGTCGACGTTTCTGCGCAATTTAAGCTGGATCGGCGGGAAGATGGTGCCCAACGAGGATAGGAATGCCCTCATTGCGGGCGCTGCCGCTGGCGAAGACGGCGAAATCGACGAAATGCTGCTAGGCGACGAGGCCTTTGTCATCTTAGAGTTCGAGTGCTGATTATAAGCTCGCGCGAACCCATGGACTGTAAAATTTGTATAGTAAGATCAATGTTCAACTTGTTAGGCAGCTACACAGGCCCTATTGCCCATGTCCTATAACGGGATTGGTCTCAAGAGTGCCAAAGGGTCTTCCACTTCAGGCCATATACAGCGGTCGTTGGCTCATAACGATGAAACCAAGCGAACCCAGTTGAAGAACTACACTGCGAGACGCAAGGCTGATAAGATTGATAAACCCAATGGCCAGCCCGGGAGCATTCAAAAGGCCAAACTGCCGAGTCAGGAGAGCTTGGTTAAACATCTCAGCAGGAGACAAATCGAAGTTGCAGTCTCCGAGCTCAGAGATGAGCTTGAAGATGGGGATGTGGAGGAAGAGGTGATAGAACAGAGGTGCAATGAGCTGCGAAAGAAGCTTCTCAAAGAGCAAGAGACGGAGCAACGAATATCTAAGCTTTACCAGACGAGATCACAAAGGTTGAAGGAAGCTGGCGAGCGCCAGAGCGACGAAGAGACCAAGACACAGAGCTAAGTTGTAAAGAGCATTGAAGATTGCGCATCAGAGTCGCGATAGGCTTAACTAAGGCTCAATCAAGCCTCTTTTTGTAGTGTTTAAGGTATATTGATGTAGTAAAAATTCAAAGGTTGATGGAAGTTTAAGGCTTCTGGATATCAGCGTCGAAACCACGACAAGCAGTCACTGCCTAGCTCCCTCAAGCATGTTCCACCTGGCTAAGGGCCTATACAACAACTGGAACCGCAAGGAACAGTATTCGATCCTGATTTTGGGTCTCGATAATGCCGGCAAGACAACCTTTCTAGAGACATTGAAGAAGAGCTATTCGTTACACTCCAAAGAACTCAGCAAGATCACACCGACAGTGGGGCAAAATGTGGCACAAGTACCCATGGATAAGAACTGTATTTTGAAGTTTTGGGATGTCGGTGGACAACAGAATCTGCGAGCGATGTGGCCAGAGTACTACCCACAATGCCACGGTATCATATTCGTCGTCGATAGCACCGACAGATCACGTATAGGGGAATGCAACGACGTACTGGCGACCGTTATGATGGACGAAGACGTCGAGGGCGTACCGGTTCTGATGCTAGCCAACAAGCAGGATAGACCAGATGCGATGGAAGTTCAAGATATAAAACAGATATTCAACAAGATTGCAGAGCATTTGAGTGCCAGAGACAGCAGGGTGCTTCCATTAAGTGCTTTGACCGGTGAGGGCGTGCGTGAAGCGGCAGAATGGCTTCTGATAAGATTACAGAGAAATAAGACAAACAGGCCGCCTCAGTACCGCTGACGGCGGTACGAAATCCTGTTCACGACCATTGGTGCTCGCTTCGATAGGCTCCTCCGCTTTCTGGCAATTCAGACTTATATAGTGCTACAAAAGGTGCTGAGACAGATTCGGGCAGCGATTGCATAGTAGCTGGCAATGTCATTGTAATACCAGTCTTAGGGCAAACTACGGACGAGCTCGACGGACTGAGCTGTTCTGTGGGTTTTCGATGCTTGTTCAGTTATGGACCCTCGAGGTTCGCGAACTATTAGATCCTTTAGATAAGAACAGTAAAACATAAACTCAAGAGGCAAGCCATTGTAGCTTGCGAGTTACGTTAGGCCATTTGGTATTTAAGCAGATGAGAGTGTCTACCTCATCCAAGGGCTTACGCTCTCCGAGAAACGACGTGAAAGTGTGGATTCAAACGCTGCTCTTATTGACTGGGATCTTAAGCTTATTCCACAAGCAATTGTTGCAATGGTTTACTTCTAGTTCACAAGTTGTTGTCAAGGAATCGAGTAAGAAGAATGTGATCTTCTTTGTTACCGATGGTATGGGTCCGGCGTCCTTATCTTTGGCGAGATCTTTTAGACAGTACACCGAAAACCTGCCCATTGATGATTGCCTGACGTTGGACAAGAATTTTATTGGGTCTTCACGCACTAGATCTTCCAGCTCACTGATCACTGACTCTGCTGCTGGCGCAACGGCCTTTTCATGTGCGTTGAAGTCGTACAATGGTGCCATTGGAGTAGATCCCGATAAGAATCCTTGTGGTACGATACTAGAAGGTGCTAAACTAGAAGGCTATTTAACCGGTCTTGTGGTTACCACAAGAATAACAGATGCAACCCCAGCAGCGTTCAGTGCTCACGCCGATTACCGTTTCCAGGAAGATCTTATTGCTCTTCACCAGCTGGGAAAATATCCTCTAGGACGCACCGTTGACTTACTGATCGGTGGCGGGCGTACACATTTCTACCCTCCAAATGCCGATAGCGAGTACGGCTCTCATGGTTCGCGTGAAGATGGCAGGAATCTGATCCAAGAGGCACAAGAAGATGGTTGGCAGTACGTTGGATCTCGTCAAGAGTTTGACCAATTGCAAGGAGGTAAGAATGTTTCTCTGCCACTCCTGGCCCTCTTGGCGGATTACGATATCCCATTCGAAATCGATAGGAAGGACGAGGAATATCCATCACTGGAGGAAGAAGCGATGACCGCCATCAACGCATTGACAATTGCTTCGCAGGACTCTGACAAAGGGTTTTTCTTGATGATTGAAGGATCGAGAATCGATCATGCAGGTCACCTGAATGACCCAGCTGCCCAAGCAAGAGAAGTGTTGGCCTTTGATAGAGCTTTCAAAGCTGTGAGGGAATACGCAGAAAGATCTGACACTGATACCATTCTTATTTCGACATCAGATCACGAAACTGGCGGACTTGCCGTTGGTAGGCAAGTCACAGCCCAATACCCCGAGTATATCTGGTATCCAAGAATTTTAGACCGAGCACAGCATTCAGGTGAGTATCTCACCAAGAAACTTCTTGCCTTTAGAGATCAAGGAAAGGGTTGCGAGCGCTCATTCATCAAACATGAGCTATTTGAGAAGGGTCTAGCAATCAAAGAGTACACTGAGGACGATGTGGATGCAATTGTCTCAACCAATGATCCAGGAAGGATTCAAGACAAGTTGAATGAGATGGTCTCATTTAGGGCTGAAATAGGTTGGTCAACACATGGCCACACTGCAGTTGATGTTAATATCTATGCATATGCAAACAGGAAAGACACCTGGAATACTCTGCTAGATAAGCTACAAGGTAACCACGAGAATATCGAGATTGGTCAGTTTATGGCAGATCATCTCGGTTTGAATTTAGCTCAGGTGACGGAAAGAATTCGCGATACAAAGCATTCACCTGAACCTGCTGAAGCAAGTACAGCAACCACTCAAGAGTTCGACGAATATTATCATCGCATCAGCCCATGATCTCTGCTATTGTCCAGCCGTAAAATTGCTACGTTTTCACATTTTGTGTTAATTACAATGATTATATATTGATCTTCACATACTCTTGCACCAGTCGTGACAGAGACAAAATAGTCTCTCAATCATTCCATTCTTCAATATGATATACTAAGTAATTAGGCAAGCCATAAACCTCGTAATTCAGTCTCTTTGCCATTTTAGCAAAACCCTCTGTTTCTATTAAGTGATAAAACGGAAAGCTTGGGAACATGGCGCCGTCCCTATGAACATCAGCTTGAACCAACGTACATCCACCACCGACACCATCTAACGCCATTTCGGCACTTGGCAAGCCATTTGCATCGTAGTAATGAGCCATTAGCGGTCTATAAGTCGCAAGTTCCGAGTAACCCTCGACGATAATCTCATCATCGGCCATTTGAGCCGCTAACTCCAGTCCTGTGTCACTCTCGGCCCAGTTGTTGAAGTCGTAGGCTCTGATAGCACTCTCCTTCTTATCTTCATCATAGTACCTCTGGTAGACATTAGCCGCAAGGACAGGCTTGTTATGAGCAGTCATATCCTGAATCAGAGTTGACGGTGTCTCTACGATGTCGGCATCAAGCCACAGCACCCATGATGTATGTGGTCCAATTGTAGAAAAAAGTAGCTCGTTTCTCGCCAATGCCATTGCCGCACGTCTTTCCTTCTGCACTTCCAAAGCGTGTCTCTCCTTTTCCATCAATTTATCGAAACTCTTGGTATCCTGCCTTAATATCGTGATCTTAGCGAACCTCTGGTTTTTCTTATCTGTCTGTACTTTCTTCACAGCTTCCTCCAACTTAGCCAACGCTACGTCACCAGACTGCGTCCTTGGCACAATAAACCCCAGATTTAGAAGCTCGCGTGGATAAGTCAACTGTAAAAGGTTATCCCAGTACTGCTGATGGAAAGTTTGCATTGGAGTCAAAATCAACACCTGTTCTTTATTCAAAGCCGCTTCAGACGTAGAATGCAGTTTGTTCAGATCATAATGAGCAATGTGTCCCTCGGGGATGATATCCTCCACACGATCGTTGAACAACCAGTTCGATTTCTTCTTATATGAATATTTTGGCATCTTGTATTTGCTTGCGTACGGGAAATAAAAGGTGTTCTCCTTCTCATGAACCCACTTGTGATCCGATATAGACTGTCCATCGTAACCTAGCCACGGTCCACTACTCCTGATGAACAAAACATAAATAAGAACCAAAGATATAACCGGGAATCCTATGATAAACCATGTACTTTTCCTCAATCGGTATGCTATGAACTGTAAAGAAGCCATTTTCCACACCAACAAAAAATTCCAAAGAATTGGGCGGACAACGGTTCGACTAGACGAAACAAAACGCTATATCAAGTACTATCCTAGCTTCTAACAGTCAATAAACCTCGTCAAGATGCCTTTCAGTAGAAAGCTCAATGGAAGATGTCCCAAGTACTCTTCGTACACAACGACTCCTATTGATCTAGCTTATGATTTAAAGACCAGCTAACTTAGACAGCTGGAGACCATGGCTTGTCCGGCCACTTGTCAGGCTCGTGGAGGCCACTCGCTAGGGCGAGTCGTCGAGCAATCGCCTCGATTCGTCCCAAACCTTGTCGCATATGCTCATAAACATTTTCTTGTCGATTCCCGGGCGTTGCGACGGGAACTCGTAGCTGAACACGTTTCCTGAGATCCGTATTTCGCCGAGCACGACGTCTCGCGGCTCGCTTGATGGGAAAGGCCTTGGGTTTTCCTCTATGGCCAGGTGGGCCGATTCTGTGTCGTCGCCGGTTTCTGCGTCGTGATCAGGTGTGGTGTCCGCTTGCTGGTTTGAGCTGTCGCTCTCTGCTTCCCTGCCTCGCAGTTCGTCTGTCTCCTTGGTCTTGGCTTTCTTGGCCTGGTTACCACGCCTGTAGTGCTGCGAATAGGGGACCGCGGATCGTGGCTGCCACTGGGGCATCATCGGTGGGTTGTAGAGCTGAGGCGTCGACTGGTACAGCGGGAGCTGTCCCGGATACCCGTACGGGTACGGGGCGTACGGCATCGCGGGCAGAGGCATCGCATAACCGGGAAAGTAGCTCTGATACGGCGTCTTGAGCTTGTAAGCGTTTGTAGACTGGATTGGCGAGTCCTGCCGAGCAGCTCCGCTCGGTACCCGTCCCAAATACAACACCCTTGGCTTCCCAAACCGCTTCTCGACAGCAGAACGCGGGAACTTCGGTACATGTGCCGGAGCGCTCCTGGCATACACGCCACTCCCCTCAAGGCTCGCTGTCGTGCTGTTTGCCTCCGATATACTAAGCGGAGGCGGGACCCGCCTCCGCTTCAAAGACTTTCCCACCGCATTCAACTGCATCTCCTCCCCGTCGTCCACCACTATACTCTGACCCTCCTCCTCCTCCCGCGGCGACGTCGACGACAGCTTCTTAATCACGTCTCTCTGGTTCCTCTCGATATCCTTCGACATCTCAATCGTACTCAACATCCTATCCGTCATTCTGTTCGCCTCTAGCCCCAGCGAAGCACACAACTCGCCCAACTTTTCCCTCTTCTCGCTCTTCAAATCATCTGCCATCCTAACGTCCTTTCCCATGCCTGCCAGCCCTACACTTCCTTCAAGATAACTACTGCAAGAAAAACGTGTATGTCGACGGCACATAGCCTCTATGCATATATATACTACATCGCGAGCCTGCCACTCGGCAGCCTCAACTCTCCATGCTATCCATGGCCTGTCTCACGCTGATACAGACCGTTGCAGCTGTCACAGCTGCTGTCACAGCTCTTGAAACAGCTTCAATACAGCTATTATCTTGATAATTATGGCTTTTTTCAAGAATTTGCTGGCGAGCTAAGAAACGCCGCAGGGATCCGGGCAATAGGGTTCCAGTATCTGCCGTTGACGACAGTAATAAGTGGTTGAGTGCCAAGAGGTGTTTCAGGTGGTGGTAAGTAGGAGAAGTGTAGAAGTAGTGGTAGAAGTAGTTGTAGAATGTCGCAGTGTGTGTTGTACTCGAACTTCCGGATTAGGAGTTGGGTGCCTAGAGCTCTGGTTAGATACCTTGGGTTGGACGTGCAAGTGGTGGACCCTTACAGCGAGGAGGCTGAGAAGCAGTTTGCAGAGCAGTTTCCCTTGAAGAAGTTGCCTGCGTTCTTGGGGAAGCGCGGGTTTAAGCTTACTGAACAGATCGCTATTAACCATTATTTGATCAATAGCAGCAAGGATGAAAAAATCAAGGCTCAGCTGTTGGGTGGTCGTGAGGATATCGAGACGCAGGCTGAGATTTTGAGATGGGAATCGCTCGCTAACAGCGATTTGATTGTGTTTTTGGTGAAGGTGTTCCAGCCATTGACCGTGGAGAGCGTTCCGTATGTGAAGAAAGAGGTAGACGCTGCTTGGGCGGTCGTAGAGGAGATTACCGGGATCTACGAGGCGAGATTGAGGGAAAAGACGTACCTGGTGGGCGAACGGATCACGTTGGCAGACCTGGTGAGCGCTGCTGCGTTCACCAGAGGGTTTAATTACCTGTTTGGCATCGAGTGGAGGAAGCAGCATCCCTGTATTGTGAGATGGTTCAACACGGTGACCGCGAGCGAGATCCTGAGGGACGAGTACCGGGATTTCAAGTTCATCGACGAGCCGGTTAAGCCGCCTCAGGGCAAGAAGAAAGAGAAGAAGGCTGCGCCAGCAGCCGCTAAACCGCAACCAGAGGCCAAGAAGCCAGAGCCAGAGGCTGAGGAAAAGCCTGCGGAAAAGAAGCCAAAACACCCGCTAGAGCTACTCGGCAAACCCACTTTTGTGCTGGACGAGTGGAAACGCAAGTACTCCAACGAGGACACCCGCTCCGTCGCGCTGCCATGGTTCTGGGAACACTACAACCCTGAGGAGTACTCGCTCTGGAAGGTCGACTACAAGTACAACGACGAGCTGACGCTCACTTTCATGTCCAACAACCTCGTCGGTGGCTTTTTCAACAGACTCTCGGCCTCCACCAAGTACATGTTCGGCTGTCTGGTCGTCTACGGCGAAAACAACAACAACGGCATCATGGGCGCCGTCATGCTGAGAGGCCAGGACCACGTTCCGGCCTTCGACGTAGCCCCAGATTGGGAATCCTACTCCTACACCAAGCTAGACCCGGCCAACGAACAAGACAAAGAGTTCGTCAACAACATGTGGGCCTGGGACAAGCCCGTCGTTGTCGATGGCGAGCCCAGAGAGATCGCTGACGGCAAGGTCCTGAAATGATCCCAGCCTCTATATAAAGACCGTCTCTTATAGTGTTATTCAGTTTATCTTTCTCGGAGATGTGCGGTATGGCGGGCATTAACGCCGGAGGGGTAAGTTGGAGTAGTTGACGGTTCTTATGAGGTACATGACGGTAAGGGATAGCAGGGGTATATAAAGGAGGAGGGTGGCGGCATTGGATCGAGTTGGATGTTGGAAGTAGACGGTAAGAGAAGAGTGTGAAACGAAGATGTCAGGAAGAGGTGACGGAAAGGGTAATGACAACACCAACAGCTCGGAGGTGAGGAAGGACAGAGTGGTGACTACGGTGGAGGGGATGCCGATTAACGAGCCGTTTGCGATTCAGCGGGTTGGACAGCATGGACCGATTTTGTTGCAAGATTCGAGCTTGATTGAGCTTTTGGCTCATTTCAACAGAGAGAGGATACCGGAGAGAAATCCGCACGCTCACGGGTCGGGAGCGTTTGGGTATTTTGAAGTGACTGACGATATTACCGATATCTGCGGGTCTGCGATGTTTAGCAAGATCGGCAAGAGAACCAGGTGTTTAACGCGGTTTTCGACAGTTGGTGGCGAGAAGGGGTCGGCGGATACTGCCAGGGATCCCAGAGGGTTTTCGACCAAGTTTTACACGGAGGAGGGGAATCTGGACTGGGTTTACAACAATACGCCGATCTTCTTTATTCGTGATCCTGCAAAGTTCCCGCATTTCATCCACACGCAGAAGAGGAACCCTCAGACGAATTTGAAGGATCCAAACATGTTTTGGGATTTTCTCACTACGCCCGAGAACCAGGTCTGTGTCCACCAGGTTATGATTCTGTTCTCGGACCGTGGCACTCCGGCCAGTTACAGGCACATGAACGGGTACTCTGGTCACACTTACAAGTGGTCCAATAAAAAGGGAGACTGGCACTATGTGCAGGTCCACATCAAGACCGATCAGGGCATCAAAAACCTGACAAACGAAGAGGCTGTGAAGATCGCCGGCGAGAACCCAGACTATTGTCAGAAGGATCTGTTCGAAAACATCGAAAAGGGCAACGCGCCAAGCTGGACCGTTTACATTCAGACCATGACCGAGCAGGAGGCCAAGAGGTTGCCCTTCTCTGTGTTTGACTTGACGAAGGTCTGGCCACACAAACAGTTCCCCTTGCGTCGTGTCGGAAAGCTGGTGTTGAACGAGAACCCACAGAATTTCTTTGCACAGGTAGAGCAGGCCGCGTTTGCGCCTAGCAACACTGTACCATATCAGGAGGCCAGTGCAGACCCAGTCTTGCAAGCCCGGTTGTTTGCGTATTCCGATGCTCATCGTTACAGGCTAGGACCAAACTTCAACCAGATTCCCGTCAATTGCCCCTATGCCTCCCGTTTCTTCCATCCGGCCATTCGTGATGGCCCCATGAACGTTAACGGCAACTTTGGCGCCGAGCCAAACTATCTAGCCAACAGCAAGCAGTACCAATTCCTCGAGAAGGACAGACCCATTCAACAGCATCAGGAGGTCTGGGCGGGCCCAGCCACTCCATACCATTGGGCAACTTCGCCAGGTGACATCGATTACGCCCAGGCCAGGGACTTGTACAGGAAAGTCTTGGCCAAGCAGCCAGGTCAGCAAGAGAACCTCGCCCACAACATCGGTGTACATATTGCGGGCGCACGTCCCGACATCCAGCAGCGTGTTTTAGAGATGTTTGCCCGCGTCGACAGGCAGCTGGCTTCTGATATCAGGAAGGAATGTAGTGCTGCTTCGTCCGGATCGGACCTACGTTCCAAGCTGTGAATACCCATACCGTTTATCGCGTTTATTAGTTTCACACAACTTATCTGCCGTCTATCGTCTCGATAAGTTATCTAACGTATTTATCTATCTACTTATTCATGGATCATTCAAGGTGCTTAATGAACTGAGCTTTTCCAAGCGTCCTTCTATGATAGGCGACACTCTTTCGATCTGTTAACGCGCTAAGCATCCAGTAGAGACAAATCAACACGATCTGCCAAGATAACTGCTTGCAAAGAAGCCTCTCAAGACAATCGCAACCGCAATGCCTGATATGGAATCCATATCAAACGGGATTTTTCACAACTTGATTACCACCTTGATTCAGGATCTCGTTGCGACAGAGACCTCCCGAGAACAGTTGCTAAGAGCCAGATACCCAGACATCAAGCCCTATCACTACAGTGCGGACCACCAACTCGACATCCACGGTAAACCGAAACAGCAGGAGTCTTCGCAGTATCTGCATTGTGACAACTGCGGAAGGGACGTTTCAGCGAATAGATTCGCAGCTCATTTGCAAAGATGCCTCGGTAGAGGTTCAAGGAGATGATACAGGTGCAATTGGTGGATCTGATAGACTCTAATGCCTTCAAGAGCCGCTTTATGATGAGTTAGTGCTGGTACTATTGAAGCCACGTGAGTGGAAATTCGGTATAGGGAAGGGTCTATATGGGAAAGGGAGCTAAGCTGATCAGCAGTCTGAGAGGTGGAGTGATCGAAAGGGTGGTTTGATTAGAGCTTTAGTTTTGGTTTACTGTTAGGATGTCAACGCTGCTTCATACCTTGCAAACGGAGTTCGATAAGTTTTACGATTCGTCTTCGAGGGAACCTATCACGAAGAGATGTGCTGAAGAAACGCAGACGTTTAAGTTGCAACTGAAGAAGCTGAAAGCTCATCTTGCGAAGCATATTCAAGATTCAGAGTCGGTGGGTAATGAGGGAAACGAAGTAGAGAAGGAGAAGATTAAAAGAAGAAGAGATTACGTGGTGGACAAGCTGAGGAAATCGCACAAATCGTGGGATCAGACGCTCAAGCGGCAAGCGAAGCAGTTATCTCAGCAACATGCGAGATTTGGAAAGGTCGGGTTAGCTAAACTCTTCGATTTTGGTGGTGTTGATAGTGTTTATGTGAATAAGCTTCCTGCAGGGTCGAAAAAGGCTGTTGATGGGGCCATTAGTTTCCACATATCGAGATACAACATAGGGAATTTGTCGGTTAGTGGCGGTGCAGAGATGATAAGATACTTGAATGATATGTACGGAATCCCGGAAAAGACGTCGTCTAAATTTGTTGAGATGGGTCAGATTGTCCAGGATTTGAAACTCGGCAACTCTGCAAGTTGCCGCAAATGGTGTGATGAAGATTCTCCGTTGATTTTCGAATTATATGTTCTAGAATGCCTACAACTATTTGCTAAAGGTAACACTCTCGAGACTTATCACCACCTAACGGCAAAGCTACCGCCATGTTCGTTCCATCAGATAACCAAACATGTGTCACCGATTCTCACGCAACTTGTGCTCGGACGGTCCATTCGGAATATCGATGAGACTATTCAACTTCAATTAAAGAAGTGCATTTCATTGTTCACCAAGGAGTACTGTACGAGGAAAAATCTGCCCTTCGATTCGCCGTTGTTCTTGATTGTTTTAAGCGGTGTCATCTCCTTTAAATTCTTCATGAAATATACGACTATCAGGGCTGCTTCTCACGTTGACTGGACTACCGAAGATGAGTTGCCCTTTGACGTGCAACTGCCCAATTTCCTATGTCACTTCCATCCCATATTCATCTGCCCGGTCTTGAAGGAGGAAACCACCGAAGATAATCCTCCTTATTCACTTCCCTGTCATCACATTCTTTCAAAAAGATCGATGGAGCGGTTATCAAAGAACGGTACATCCACTTTCAAGTGTCCCTACTGCCCAGTCAACGCTTCCAAGTCTAAAACTAGAAGAGTCAATTTTGTAATGTTGTAGATCGTTTATATGCCCAGGTAATCTGCTGCTAGCAACAGCTCTAGTGCCATTTCCGTTGGTATCTCAAACTCCGGTATATCTTCAATATCTTCAGCAGCATCGTGATACTGCAAGTTGTATTCCAGGTATTCTGCAACTTTTTGCAGCACTTTCGAATCAAAGGTTGGCAAATCTATTCTGCCACCGCTTTCTTTAAAAGGACCTTCCAGCATTGACTTCAACGTCGATGAAATTGAAGCGGCCTCTCGAGAAATCTCAATCTCTGTCTTGTCATTGGAAATCAGCGTGACCGTACTCATCTTAAGCTAATTCTAATGGTCTTTATGGCGAGGCTAATGGACCTCTCTGTGCTTTTATGCCGAACTCTTCGCTTCATTGAAATTCCTTCGAAGATCGCACTACATAGATAGACATCACTATTAAAGCCAATGGCTTAAAGAGCGATAATAAACCGATCCATCAGCGATGAGGATTCCAAGTTTTAGCTGGGAACGACTACGAGATGTGTTTTATCGCAGCAGGACTTTATGTGAATTGAAGTGGCCTGCCCTTGACAATGTTCGATACGCTATATCAACGACACTTATTGCAATAGAGGTAGCTGAGGCAATAGAGATATATGATTACCAGGGGGAGCTTGAAGCTAGGCTCGAAAAGAAGGAATTTCCGGATATAGTTGCCTTTGAATTTGATGAGAATGATAACTTGATTATTGCAACGCCGAACTCAATTGTGATGGTTCATACTTGGAGACCGCTTAATGTCTCTAAATGTTCTCTGATGGATGAAGTACAAGATTCAATATGGGATTTCAGTCGCGGTTTGCTTGTAACGAGACAGAATCAGGACATATATAGATACCGGAACCATACAATTGAGCTGGTCTGCAAGAATGGCGGGCGATATACACTTCTCACAAAGGGACATTGGGGTACCGACGGCAAAAAAGTGGTCCTTTTGGATGTAAACCATGTCTTCCAGGTGGAAACGGAGGACAAATTGCTGTCGAAATCGCTCCATGACTCGCAATGGCAAAATGTGGTCATTTCACCGGACGGTTTAATATGTCTCTACAGCTCAAAATTCAACAAATTACAGATATATAAGGACCCCCAGAGGATTTTACTCGAACACTCGTTGGATGAAGTTCCCAAAATTATTAAGTGGTGCGGAAATGACTCTATTGCCTGTTCTTTTACGGATGAGGTAAGACTTTACGGTCCAGAAAACTCCTATGTCACATTCTGGTATCCTCATGAGATATCGGCCTTATTCACAGAGGTTGATGGCCTCAAGATTTTTACGGAGGAAGACGTCAGGTTTATATCTAGAGTTTCAGATTCTACATCAAACGCCTTCCGGGTCGGCTCAACAGAACCTGCTGCCATCTTACTGGATTCTTTCGATCTACTCGATAGTAACATATCAAGTGCGATAGAAAACTTGAAAATTATTAACCTTGAGCAGGCTGTCGAGGACTGCATTTCTGCCGCCAAGGAAGAGTTTGATCCACACATTCAGAAGCGATTATTAAGTGCTGCTTCATTTGGTAAAGCCTCACTCACATACAAAAGTTTTGACTCAGATAAGTTCGTTCATGCTTGTGATACAATCAGACTATTGAATTTACTGAGAGGACGAGCAATGTTCTTAACAACGGCTGAATTTGAGAGAATAAACCTGAATGGGATAATTGAGAGACTACTAGTACGCCACAAGCATTATCATGCAATCTCCATCTGCAAATTGACCAATAACCACTCCTTTCTGCCAAGGATATTCTCGTCATGGGCAACAACCAAATTACAGTTATCACCGGAATTGGAGGACGATGACTTACTGTCGCTTATAAAGGAGAAATATTTGGAGTTACCGACAAATACTGATGGTCATATGGCTAAAGTTGCTCATGCTGCCTTTCTTGAGGGTCGTTTTCGCTTAGCCAGAAATCTTGCTCTATTGGAGCCGTCTACGACACTGAAAATATCAGAATTGCTTGGACTTGAAGATGATAATTTGGCTCTAACCGTGTCTATGGAAGCCAAAAGTCCCGAACTTACTCTTTCACTTCTTCTAAGTTTACGCGAAAGGTTGACAACAACACAGCTCATCAAACTTTTGATGATCAATATGAGCAATGAACAACTCTATCCATATTACAACAGAAGAGATCTTGCTTTGCTCTACGATTACTATCGACAAATGGACCAATACATTGATCTGGCCCAACTGCTAATAGCTCAGGCCAAAAAGCAAGGCGGTTTGAGAGCTTTTCTGCCTCAAGTGAGAGAGCTCTATGGTAAAATTCCAAATAACCTTTTAACCAAAGAAAGCACTGAGCTCTTACTGAGGCAGGAAAAATTATACACTTATCAGGACTCTTTGAGTTCGAAATATGGAGTTAATTTCATCGACATGTCGCTTGACGAGACCCTATGCAAGTTGATTGACTTGAAACAGGAGAGACAGGCGCAAGACTTAATCAAGAAGTTCAAAGTGACCGACAAGAAATTTTATCATTTGAAGTGCAAACGTCTTATTGAAAGTAAGTCATTTGATGACCTGTATGAGTTCGCTATCAGCAAAAAGTCTCCGATAGGTTATCGACCGTTCTACAATTATCTCAAAAGGAAGGGTTATAACGCAGAGGCTGTGAATTACGTTGAAATGATATCTGGAATATCATATAGAGAAAGATGGGATCTATACCTAGAATGTAAGGGGTATTACGAAGCGATACAGCTTGCAGGCAAAGAAAAGGATGTACTTGGTCTTAAAGAACTCTACAGAATTGTCCCTGCTAATGAACCCAGATTAAAAGCAGAGATAAATCAAATCATGAGTAAGCTATGAGGCTAAAACGTTGCTTATCTATAACAGACCACCCTTTTGCATGCAATTATTAAATTCTCCGTTAATTATCGTACCAGAATCGGCTCCATTTTCGCCTGCCAACCAGCCAGGTACCTTTTCCACCTCTATCAATTCTTTATCACAGAGTTCATGTAGACCGCCGAAAATGTCATTACCACGAAATTTGAATTTAATGGAAACACGTCCAGAACTTGGAGATAGGTCCTTTGTTAATGTGAAATCTACTTTTTCAACAGGTATCAGCGAGGAATACTTGGAAACGTTTATTTCACTCTCATCTACCGATGGGGAAGATTCCTTATCTGGATTGTGGATGCGCTGGCTGAATCTTTTTATCTCGTATGCTTTCCTTTTCATGACACCCATCCTTGACCCTTTGAAGCGAACCATAGCCTTCTCATGTCGCAGCCTTTTGGCTTCTAACGAGCAATCATCTGGCAGGTCACCGCTGTTCGATAATACTCTTCTACCTCTCATTGATTCATGCTTTTCGATCTTACCCAAGGGTGAAATTTCAAACGATACACCTGCATAGCAGGCCCAGGGCCCCAGAGCGTTCGAATACCGCGATGCGCCTTGTAAAATTTGCAATGCCTCTAGGGATCTCACTGCAATAATCTGATTTGCTCTTAAAATGACGGGCTCTCTCTCGGAATAGATGTTTTGCACACTTTGCAATATCAATTTCGCATAAGAATCCTCATCTGGAGAGTGTATAATGTTTGGAGAGTTCAAAGGAAACGCGATATAATACGGACTCCTCGAGATCAGTTGACGCTCAATTGCCGCATCAAAAGGCTTTGCAACGTCTGCTCGGAACTTGTTACTGTGGTCGAATAACTGCACTCGACAAATGAGCAATGGCATCTCTGGATGCTTGAAACTGTGAACATTGCACAGATACAACGTCTGCAGGTCCTCCTTCAGTTTCTGGACAAATCGATCGAAATCCAGGTGCATTATTTGTTTCTCATTCCTCGCATTCCATGCGGTAGACGACATCCAATAATGCATACTTGGCCGGTACACTAACAAGTAGCAATCTATCTGCGCCAGCTGGTAAAGATACATTCCTCGTGGCCAATACTCCAATAAAACTCGCGTTGCCAGCACTTGTCTCTTAACCCTGCGCTTCTGTAAGGCCTCTATCGATGCCTGTATTCGAGCAAGCCCGCTTCCCGACTCAACACCATATTTCGACGCCCAATGGACTACCAAATGCCCAAGAGCCGCCAGAGGCAGTTTTAAAAGCTTCCGTAACACGAATTTCCTATCATTATAAGGGATCAAGCGGTCTTCCAGGTCCATTTTCTCACCTAATGCTTCCAATCGAGCAATTCGAACGCAACAAAAACGCAACTAGTCCAACCACAGCTTCCAAAAGCTCGCCATCCGTGCCCAGATCAACTAAGCTGACGCCAACCAGCTGAGACACCGCCATTCCAGGTCAAGTTCGATGAGTTCTTGATGGTCTAAGACTAAGATCTTCACCAAAGTCACGTGACCCAGAAGGGTTGAAAAATTTTAGCTATAAGCTCAGCTCATCGCATCTCATCGCACTTAATGGAGGTCTGAAGAGGTCTCTACTAGAGCTTGTAGCGGTTATTTTCGCTCGTCTGGTTCGTTTAGAGGCAATGGCAAGTGTGGAGAACCGTGATGTTCACGGGAAAGCCGGTGAGGGAGAAACTCGGCAAGAAAATGGACTAGACATGAAGACTTTGTTCGTTAGATCGATTCCTGGAGATGTGAATGACGAGGAATTGAGTGAATTTTTTTCCAATTTTGCACCAATCAAGCATGCGGTTGTTGTGAAGGACGCTCAGAAGAAATCTAGAGGCTTTGGGTTTGTTAGTTTTGCTGTAGAAGAAGACACTTTGGAGGCGCTTAAGCAGGCAAGAAAGACTAAGTTGAGAAATAGTTTGCTTAGGATTGACATCGCCAAGCGGAGAGATCGTAGCAGGAAGAAGGATGAGGTGACAGCAGCTGTAGAGGAAACGAAATCGAAGAACGATTCGGTTGACGAGGAATCTTTACTGCGGGGAAAGCCGAAAATAATCATAAGAAACATGCCTTGGAGTTGTCGTGACGCTGACAAGTTGAAGAAGATCTTTGGGAAGTATGGAACTGTCGTGGAAGCCAAGATTCCCAAGAAGAAAGATGGGAAGCTCTGCGGGTTCGCATTCGTAACGATGAAGAAGCTGGCAAACTGTAGAGCTGCCATTGAAGGCAGCAAGGATTTGAAAATAGATGGCAGACCTGTGGCAGTTGATTTTGCGGTGCAGAAAAGTAAATGGGAGGAATACAACAAGACAAAGGAAGGCCAGGCGGAAGCTGATCAGGGCGATTCTCAATCAGAAGAGGAGGACCAGGCTGAAAGTGACGAAGAAGAAGTTGAAGAAAGCGATGACGACTCAGAACTCGGAAGCGACGATTCGGATGAAGAGTTGCAAGAAGACCAAGAGGAGCAAGAGAGGCCTGTTGCATCGAACAAAAATAAAAGAGAAAATTTCTCTGTTTTTGTCCGAAATGTCCCTTATGATGCTACGGAGGAGTCCTTAGCTGAGCATTTCTCTAAATTTGGTCCCGTAAAGTACGCGCTTCCAGTAATTGACAAGCAAACTGGACTAGCTAAAGGTACTGCGTTTGTTGCGTTCAAGTACGAAAATGCTTACAATGACTGTCTGAAGAATGCACCCGCTGCCGGAGCTACCTCTCTTTTGATAGGTGACGATGTTCAGCCGCAGTACGTTTACGAAGGCCGTGTCTTGTCCATATCACCTACTTTGAAAAGGGAACACGCTAGCCAGATGGCTGAGAAAAATGCTGCCAAGAGGAAGGAGGTACTCGGTAAGGCTCCTGGTGAGCGCGACAAACGTAACTTATACCTACTCAATGAAGGTAAGGTTGTAGAAGGTTCCAAATTAGCTAGTTTGCTAAGCCCAAAGGATATGGAGATTAGAGAGGCTTCGTACAAGCTACGTGTTGAACAATTGAAGAAAAATCCGTCTCTGCATTTGTCCCTAACGAGACTGGCGATAAGAAATCTGCCCAGAGCGATGACTGACAAGTCTTTGAAAGCTCTAGCTAGGAAAGCTATCGTAGAGTTTTCAACTCAGGTTAAGAATGGTGAAAGACATCCGTTGAGTAAAGAAGAACTTATTAGGTCAACGAAAGAGAAATACAAGTTTATGTCACCAGAAGAGATTGAGCGCGAGAAGAAGAAAGATAAGAAGCATGGTGTCGTCAAACAGGCAAAAGTTATCATGGAAGTCAAGGGCGCTAATGTTGGTAGAAGTAGAGGGTATGGTTTCGTTGAATATAAGGATCATAAACACGCTTTGATGGGACTAAGGTGGTTGAATGTTCATCAAGTCACCATGGAAGAAATTCAGAACGGCGAAGAAGGTAAAGCTGCAATTGATCCCGAGTCTTTCAAGAGTAGACGTTTATGCGTAGAGTTTGCAATAGAAAATGCAAACGTGGTGAAAAGAAGAAGAGAGCATGTCAAGCAAGCAAGGGAGAGCGCCAAAAGAAGGCATGAGGAAGCTGAAGATAAAGAAAATGGTAAGAAGCCGAAAATCGATTCCGCTGCAAGCAAAGCGAGCGACAAGGATGCCAAAAGTGGTCTCAGTGATGACACCAAAAGGCTAATAGGGTTGAAGCGCAAAAGGAAGAGCTTAAAAAGGTGAGATAGTGATTTCATAGATGCTGTATATTAATTACTTTAATTTTCAGAAGAGAGCAAGACTCATTGTCGATCGACAAGTCTGGATGATTGAGAGAATACGAGTTCTGGCTCCACTTCGACGTTTACCTCCTCTTCTTTCTTATGTGCTCTGAGCTTCGACTGGTGGACTGTGAGGCGGAATTATTCCCAGAAACCGCCGCTGCCGCGGCAGCTGCAGCGGCTAAAATTCTACGATTAACTCCCAAACCTCCAAGTGCATTCGACGAAGAACTGGCCACTGCTGTTGTTGTCTGCTGCTGATTCACGTTTTTGCCTCTGTTATTTCCCAGATTCATGATATCATTGTCGTTAGTATGTATCCGTCTCGCAGGATACTTGTAGTTCAGACCCTCGAAGACGTTTTCATATACTGCATTTCCAGCACCTGTAAAGTAGTCATGATCCAGAGCATTACTGGCATCAATTCTGGTCAAGGGATCGTATTTGAGTAGCTGGTAAAGCAGATCAAGTGCACTTTTATCTCTTCCGCCGGCAGCGTGGTACCATGTTGCCAGGTTGTCTTTATATTTGGAGAATTTGCACAATTGGTCGAATTCCGGATACTTCTGTATGTGCGGCCATGTCTTTGTAGTGGGAGTTCCTAGAACCTCGAGAATCCTTTGCAGCTGGTTCGCCTGGAACGGTACGCTTTTCTTAGAGTCCATTTTGGCTTCCTCTCCTTTGAAAATCGGTCGCAGTCCTATCAACTCTGCGAAGATACAGCCAATGGCCCAGAGATCGATCGCAGGAGTGTAATGTCTAGCGCCGAGTAGCAGTTCCGGTGCCCTATACCATATTGTGACTACGACCTTATCTCCCGTGTAAAGCGTCTGTAGCATGTTTGAAAACTTCCTGGCTAGACCTAGGTCGCCAACTTTCACGCATCCATCGAGTGTTACCATGATGTTAGCGGGTTTGAGGTCCCTATGAAGGATCCAATTTTGATGAAGATAAGAGACTCCATCAAGGATCTGCCACATAATCGAGCAAACCATTTTCGGTGGGATCATGCGCTTCTCAGGATGCGAATGGTAATGGATAATCTGTAAAAGATCATGCTCGGCGAACTCGTAAACCATATATATGCTTTTTCTCTCCAAAAAGATCTCTACCAGCTTGGTCAAATGCTTATTGTTGAGCTCCCTGCAGAGCGCCATCTCACGACATGCACTCTGGGATATGCCTGTGTAATGTAATTGTTCTACACCTTCTCTCTCGGTCTTGAATTTCTTAATAGCATAGAAAGTCGAAGCAACCTTACCTCTGGCCAAACCAGGATGCTCTCCTGTGCTTGTACCAGGGATTGACGCATTGGAAGGTGAATCTGAAATCTGTAGCCCGTTCTGTGTAGCGGATGTTTTGTTTGCCGCTCGAAGACCTGTATCAATCGGATCTGCAATTATGCTACTCGAAATCTGGCTTTCAATTTCGTTAGCATCCAGGCTAACTCTCGCATCTGTAAAGCCTGCTTGCACTCCTACTGGCTCCACGTTCGAAGTCTCATCGCTACCGTCGCACTCCAGAGTGCTGGGCCGCTTCTTAGCCTTGTAAACCTTACCATAGGTCCCAGCAGCTATGTAGCCAATTATTTCATACTTCTCAAGCACTGAAAACCTCGAACTATCCTTCCTAGCCTTATAAGGACCTATTGAGAATACATCATTGTTGGCCATTAACATCGGTTGTTTCCCATGGGGCATCCTAGAACCGTTTTTCATACCATAAGCTTGGCTTTGAGTAAATTGCTGGGGCTGATTCTGCCACAGGCTCTTTCCACTGATCGTAGGCTGATTTTGTTGTTGCAAACGCTGCTGTCCATTAACCGGTTGACTTCTTTGTTGCATTTCTAGGTATAACGAAGAAACCTTCTCACCACCATTATTCATGGGCTCCAGTAGCCACTTACCAACCAAACTAACCTTATAAGACTCTCCTATGGAACCTTCAAGCTGCTCAAGCAAGATCTTAACTTGTCTTGTAGGACCGTAATGACAGATAGAAAACGAACAAGCTAATCGCTGAGTGCAACTCTATACAAGGGAGCCTAAATCAAGCTCAAGTAGTCTGAAACGTCGCTGAAAGCTTCAAGATACCAAGTATTTGAAGTATATAAGATGTATAGTAGATAAATTCAGTTACGCTGGTACATAGTACCACGAAATTGACTTGCGACCACCAAAACTAAGAATTGCTTCCAATGGTAAAAACAGGCCTTCTGCCACTACCGCATGTTCAGATATAACCGGGAGACCGCAAGTTCGCTGCACTATCGTGCTCTCTGTGTGCGATGTCTTAACGGTTTCCCGAGGTGGCAGACGGTATCCTGTAGCTCAACACTCTTGCACGACCGATGACCTTGTTGAATCTGCAAGAGAATGCCGGACACCTGCTGCTTTTGCATACTGCGCTCTGTCTTGTTTCGTGTCGCCCATCTGAGACGGTCGTATCAACGCTTTCGCTTTTAGGTCTATCACTTTATTTATCCAGCGGCCCGTTGACTCTATCGGATCCAGCTTTAGCCTTGCGCTTACTTCTTAACCTCTTAATTGGCGACAGAAGCCATCTGCCAACGTAGGGAGCTCCCCATAAGCTGATAAGCACTCTCACCGGATACAGCATTTTGACCAGAGCGTAAGAAATGGCTCCAGCCAATATTAACCTATTTCTGTCGAGTCCCTCGCTATATTCGTCGCCCACTAGCCTTTCCATTGCCTCCCCGCAGCGGTTAAGTAAATCAGTGAAGTACAACGGCAGCTCATATTGATCGGGCAAATCCAACTGGTAAAACACCCACCATAGGCCAAATAGCGGGACAATTGCCGTTACCTCATGCAGAACAAGAAAGGATGTCACAGTAGAAGTTACACCTGCTTCAGAGAGTCTATCGAAATAACCTGCGAATTTGGGGTTCCTATTGAGTCTCGATAGTATCTTAGACTTGAAAATTATCCTGTGCAGTCTATCCTCTTCCTTTTTGTTGTCTTTCAAAGTTGATCGCTGTGTTTCGTCGACTCCTGTTGAATAGCTTCTAACCACTGGCTGAACGGACAATCGAAAGGCGCTCCCACCCAGTCTATAACATATTACTCTCGAGGGAATAACCACATTTACAGGTTTGATAGCCAGCAGCATTGATAGGTCTGAATACAATTAGCTTGGTTTGGGCGATTCAGTGCTGCGGCTCGCTTTTGATCATGACAAAAAAAAAGCTCGCTGTGCTCATCGTATTTTATTGAAAATCACTTAAAACCATAAGACAGTCCTCGCCAATGTTGACGAACCCAGCATTCGTTTAGAATCTAAGTTTTCATCTTAGGATCAACGCCATTGACATCCATTTGCTCAAATTTTGCTGAAATTTAAGCTCCGTAATTGCTCAATTTCTCATATCTAATTAACGCAGCGGTGCTCGCCAGAACCGAACCTTACAGCTGGAATATCTTTATGCTAAGGATTACCTGTTAATGTGCCCATCAATGCAGCGTCATTCATGCGAATTTTTGATATATACAAGCTTGTAGGATGGCGCGCCTTCACTGCACTTTGCCTCAATCTAGAGTATGGACAGCCTGCTCACAGCGATCACATAACATCTCTTCATTGGAGGCATTATGCTTCCAGCATCTAGGGCACTTCATTAGTGTACTAGGCTTTACGTCAATTTTCACTCTAGCCCCATTTGATAAAATGAGCGCACCTTCACCCACGACTGCACTTGAGATGATGTCAGTTCGAGCGGTTTGCAGTATGTCGTTTATTTCACCGGCATTGAATGGAAGGTCTTGCGCATCAGTAACGATCGTAACGACAGTTTGGCTTGATTTTGTAATATCGCTATTGAGCTGTTTGAACTGTTTTTGGTATTCACGAAGAATGGCCAGCTCATTTTCTTCAAAATTCTTTATCATGCCGAATGAGAAGGAGAACTGAGGCCATGGTCTGTTGATCGGGCTGTCATTGGCAGTCTCAAGCTCTTTAACGCCTGAAGGCAAGCAATTCCATACCTCCTGCATCAGCACAGGCAGAATTGGGGCCATTATCGCCCGGTATGTATCGAGAATATGAAACAAAGTGGTCAAAATCTGCTGCCTTTTCTTCGAATCCTTAGCATCGCAGTATAAAGTATCTTTCGAGATGTCAAAGTAAAATGCAGATAGTTGATTTGTCATATGGTGCTGAACGGCGGTCAACACTTTTGAAAAATTGAAGTTTTCATAATACTGCTCTGTAGTATTCATTAGTTCCTGTAATTTGGATACTGTGTATTGATCAACAGGGCGCAGTTCATCGAATGACAACTTCGTGTAGCCAACGTTTAAGTTTCCAAGAAGGAATCGCAAGGTTAATCTCAGCTTTTTCAGAGCATCCGCGACACGTACCATGACTGTTGGACCAGCAACAATATCGGTCGTATAATCAGCTTGAGCCACGAGATACCTTATTCCATCGACACCTAGAGCTGGCAAACCAGTCTTTTGATCGCCCTCGATAACATGTAGCGGAGGGATGGTGTTACCAATGGACTTTGACATCTTGATACCTTTCTCATCAAGAGTAAAACCATGAGTAATGAGACTCTTGTATGGCGCAATTGCAGCTCCTGAGCTTGCAACTTTGGTTAACAGTGAGCTCTGGAACCAGCCTCTGTGTTGATCAGAACCTTCCAAATAAACATCTGCCAATTTTTCAGGTATTTTATCAAGTTTTAAGCAGTCCTTATAGAACCGCTCAAGGACGCTCCAAGATGTACCACTATCAAACCAGACATCCATTGTATCCCTTCCTCTTGCATAAGCATTTGCCTCTTCTGCAAAGCTCGGCGGCAGCCACTCTCGCATATCAGATTCGCGTTCCGCAAACCACGAATTCATTCCTTTCTTCTTTATTACACCTATAATATGAGCCACAGTTTCTTCAGTCATTAGGATTTGATCTGGTTCGTCCACTTTGTATAGTGCAGGGATCGGAACACCCCAAGAACGCTGTCTCGATATACACCATTCGTTCCTGGCTCTAATGAATGCACCTAACCGCGCCTTCCCTCGGCTTGGATTGAATTCCACATCTTCCAAGCTATCTAAAGCAAGCTTTTTGACATCATGAAGATCTGCAAACCATTGAGGTGTAGCTCTTATGATAACAGGCTTCTTTGATCTCCAGTCGTAGGGATAAGAATGAACGTATTCGTGTGCAGCATGCAGCATATTGTGACGTTTCAAAAATTCCAAAATTGTTGATGTCGTTGCCTGGTCAAGAACCTTTCTTGGAAGTCCCGTTTCGGGCTCCGTCAGCGTCTCATGCACATAAATTGGTAGTTCATCCAGTTTGTAACGACCTCTATGATCAACAGGGGAGAAGATATTCAAGTTGTTCTGCAGACCAATCATATAATCATCAGAGCCATGACCTGGTGCGGTGTGAACCAAACCTGTACCTACAGATTTAGTTACATGTTCACCGTGCAGCAATGGACGTGGCACTCCGTCCCGCATTGAAGGATGCGTATAATGCAAGCCTGCTAATAGCTCTCCGGAAAATATTTCCAAAACTTCATATGGTTCGGTCAGATTTAGTTTTGCCAGCAGTTCCTTTTCGACTATTAAAAAACCATTTTTAAGCTTTATTAAGCAGTAGGTGAATTTCTCATTGAAGCAGATTGCTTGATTAGAAAATAAGGTCCAAGGTGTACTTGTCCAAATCAAGCAATTTATAGTGTCGTTTCTTTCTTTATCAGCCAAATACTCTACCATGACGTTCTTCGAGAGTCTCTCTAATAGTTGCAGATTGGATGCAGATGTGAGAGGAAATTTTACGAAAGCCGCTGTTGATCTATGATTATCATTATATTCAAGTTCACCTTCAGCTAAAGCCGTTCTCGTTTCAATACCCCAAAACACTGGCTTATTTTGCCTTTTAATAAGGCCCTTCTTTAACATCTCTAGAAAGACTTTTAATTGATTAATTTCATACTCTGGGTCCATCGTTTTGTAGCAGTCATTCCAGTCCGCCAGAATGGCAAACTGCTTAAACTGCTTTTTCTGTATCTGAATCGTTTTAGTAGCATGAGAAGCCGCCATAGAGCGAACTTTGAGCGGTGGTATAGAGTGTGAACTTTCACTACCGAAATCCTTCAAAGCTTTCATTTCTATAGGTAAACCGTGACAGTCCCAACCAGGTTTGTAAAACACAAACTTGCCTCGAATAAGTTGATATCTATTGATGATATCCTTGAGTATCTTGTTGAGAGCATGTCCCAAATGCAGGTCTCCATTAGCATATGGAGGCCCATCATGCAGCACAAATAGTTTCTCCTTAATGAACTTGGCTTTAGCTTCGTCATCATGCATAGCCCCGATCTTGGACAAAAATTCATTCAATTGAGAAACATAGGCATCCTGCGAACATTGCGGAATCAATTGATTCAAAGTTTTTTGCAAGTTCGATCTATTTGGAAATTTGGTGCTCGGAAGAATAAGCGTCTTTTGAAAGCTGTGTTTATTCGAATAACATCGTCTGGACGCGGCTTTTGAAATGGTCCGACGTAACATAGCTCTATAATGCCACCAGCACGGGATAGTAAAGGCCAATGCTCTAATCTTGTTTCCCCCAGAAACTAACTTTGTTGTATGTCGAGCACTCTTTCTCGGCCTGTAGCGCGAAGTAATTTTCCGCTAAGATTTCAAATGCATGATAATAGTAACTTGAAGAAGGTGAAGTATTGCAATGTTTCCTGGAGAGATCTAATCAGATCAGCATCGAGAATCCCTGCAATGAACCAGGGCTAAGCTGAATCTTTACTTCGACCCCGTGACCGAACATCTTCGCCATAACGGATTCGCCGCAAAGTAGAAACCCTTTCGTTTTGCCCAACTAGCAGTAAGGCATCTCTGGCGACTTCGCATTTACATAGACTCTGGCACGTTCTCAGTCAGAAAGGAAAAGGAATTGCCGACAGAGCATTGTCACACCAACCGAAAGACAGAACAAAACCCAAGCCACTGAACAATCCCCTCCTAAGAATCAAACTCATACTCGGCAGCTGTAAACCTGATTGTGAAAGCGCCTCGCATTGACCACCAGAACAAATAGCCGCCCAGCTCAAATAACCAAACAGACCAACAGCACAGCGGCTAGAGATAACCAGCACAATGGCCAACTCAGATTCCCACCTCTTGACGGGCAAACTGGACTACTCGGACCTGGATCTGTGTACTTCAATGACAAGGAATCTAGTAGGTTTCAAGCACAGTTTATATAGTTAGCCGCCGGTTGACTCTCGTACGAAGGTACATCCGTTATAGTGCTCCAAGAAGCCACAGCTTGGCTGACTAGCGATGAGTATATTGGTTATTAAAGCTAAAGAGATCTGGTGAAGCGGTAGTTTGACGGTAATCTTGGTGTGTACGTTTGTGTTACGAGACCAAATGAGTGAGGAGGCACTCTTCTTTAGTCAGGCTGCGGAAGCGATCGTGGCGACTTCTTTAAATGCTGCAAATGTTGACCCTACGATAAGAGAACTTTTAAGTCGAATCAAGTATTCACTGCCCGGATTGCCACGAGCGCAGGCGCAAGAGAGCGGAAATGGGGTGGCAAATGATGCTGGCACCGTTTTGCCCGAGACGAGGGATGTTACGAATGGACCTGGGGTTCTGGAGTATTTTGCAAGCCCGATGAATTTAAGCATATCGAATGGCAATGGGTCTGAAATGTCAAATACTGAGCACTTTGGCATTTCGCCGGGGAATGGCAATGTGAAGGGCTCGGAACCAGCACAGGAGGCGCGGAGCCACAGCGAAAAGTCGGCGGAGGAGAAGAAATACTCCTGTGCCAAATGTAAACTAGAATTTCGTCGAACTTCAGATTTGAGAAGACACGAGAGGACACATCTACCGGTTTTGCCCAATATTTGCCCGCAATGTGGCAAAGGTTTTGCCAGAAAGGATGCTTTGAAGAGACATTCAAATACTTTGACCTGCAGACGCAACAGAAGTAAGCTACTAAGTATCGGCGGGGACATCAATGACATCTTGGAAAGAGTGCAACAAACAGGCAATGGGAACTAGTCCGTTTTATGTCGTTAAAATGTACTAAAAGAGGTATTTAACAAGTGACTATAGTCTAGCAGATTCGATCTACTCGACTTCGCCCTCGAAGGTTTGACCTTCGACCAACTCTGGAATGCTTTCATCCTTCTTCTCAGCGTCACTGGATCCCTCCTTGGCCTTTTGAGCTTGCTGAGCCTGCTGTAGTTGAGCACTCAATTGGGTCAAAGCTTGAATGGATTCCGGACCCATTTGAGAGATGATGTTAGGGAACAACTCTTGCAAACCCTTTTCTTGTGGAATACCGTAGAAAACAGAAGTGTTGTGTTGTGGCGCAACTTGCACACCGACCTTGTTGAAGTGCAACACATTACCGTCGTCCTTGAAGAAGTTGGCCTCGGCAACGTTGTCAACAGTGACGGCATGAAATTTAGCCAATTGACTTTGCAATTTAGTATCGTCCTTGTTGGAAGCAGACAAAGAACCACTCTTCTTGGTCATCTTTCTTCTGGTACCGCCAACCTTGTTGTTGGCGGACAATTTCTGCAATTTAGCTAGTTTCTCTTGGTCGATTGGCATTCTGAACTGTAATAACTATCGGTTTATAAAATTTCTTCCTTAATCCGTACCTGGTCAATTCCAATTGGTAATTAAACAGCAGCTCCTTGCTGACCTTTCAATCTACGAATCCCAATGGTCAGTAACACCAGCTACAGAGTGCCACTCTCTGTTGCCCTCTGCCGACGCTAGCGAGTTTAGCCCATTGCGTCAAAAATTTTTCAACATCGTCAATGGTGACGAATTGCTCGATCTCGCTGAGCAGGTTATGCTACTAGCCATGCGATAGACTGCTCAATGTCATTGGATTCCTAGAGATGTGATCCGCATTTGAGACGTGTTATAAGCAAGAGGAAGTGAGTCTCTGATTGTATGCGGTATAGTTTTAGAAGAAATTGGAAAAATCGTGTAACAGGTCTCTTGGCCCAGTTGGTTAAGGCACCGTGCTAATAACGCGGGGATCAGCGGTTCGATCCCGCTAGAGACCAATCTTTTTTGCTCATCATTAGTTCTGAAATCGTCAACTAGTAGGATGAACAACACAGCTCATCATTCGGAATCTGTTGACCTTTGACAATGTTCCTGCAAGTAATAAGCCATGAAAATTATGCTACATCCATATTTACATTAATCATGTCAGTGTTCTATCGCAATCATTTATTCTTCGACTTGTTCTTCTTACCGAAGAGCCCAAATTTCTTCTTCTTCTCTTTCTTAGCGTCTTTGTTGACTTGACTAGAATCGCCTGCTGAGTTTTCAGCTTCCTCGTTTGAATCGCTCATATGCATATCTCCACTGCTTGTTAGCGGGGACTCCGGGCCCTCGACGTGGATCTGCGGCGGCGACTGCACCTGTGCGGACGTCTGTGGTTGACGCTGATCAATCGGCTGGGTCATCGGATTATGCACAACAGAACTCATTGACATGTTGGCGGCCGTTGTGTTGTTTTCCACCGTTGTGCTGGAGCTGAACTGTCTTTTAGTTTGGAACTCTAACGGTTGTTGGCTAGAACCACCAGACATGGGTTGATTGACTGCAGCGGCTGAGTTCGCTTTGACCGGATGTGGCATATTGAGCTTAGCATTCAAATTTGTTGATGCACTGTATGTGGTCTGGCCGTTACCATTGAGTTCGACGTTGCTTTGCTGTCTCAAACGTGGTTGCGAGGTCAAGTTACCTGTTGACATCGAATTGAGACGTGTCTGATTCGGAGCTGGCGGCGGCCTTCCATAGTCACTCAAACCAAGGCTCGACGCATTACCGATAATTGCCATATTACTGTTTCTATTTTTCCTGCTTGTTGGTTTGACCGAGTGGGAATGATGTGACTGCATTTGACCGGCTCCAACCAAGTTGGGTTGGTTAAAAGAACCACCTCTATACCCCATTGACGAAGAAACCGGATCGACAAAACTGCCAGCGGACATAGTTTGGGCTGGCGCAGCGCCATGCATTGATCTGTTGGGACGAACGCCCGAAGCTTGCTGAAGATGAGGGAATGAGGACTTTCTATTTCCCAAAGTCGGAGAAGTAGGATTGTTATTCTGTTTTTGGCTCTTAGCAAACCTTTGATGCTGCTGCTGCTGAACAGCTCTCCTCTGGAGTTCTAGCTCGCGCTCTTGCAAGTCCAATTCTTTTTTACGAAGTTCGAGCTCCCGTTCCTTCAAAGATCTGTCGACTTCTGATCCGCTGCCGCTACCGCTGTGACTACCGCTACTGTGCATTGAGCCAGTAGTAGGAGGAGGAGTAGGCTGCTGCAAGTGCTGTCTTGCTTGGTCCTTTGGCGGGCTATCACCATAGTTAATGCCAAAAAGCGCCACATCTTCGATATCCTTCAAATTTGGAGTTCCTGTAGGCTTATACTGATCTCCAGCGGCCACTTGCCGCTGCTCCTTCGCAGGTGTGTTAGGATTAGCATATGGTTTATTGCCCATTGTGATCTGCTGATCTTCTCTCAGTTGCTGTAATTCCATATCATGTTTCTTCGTCAGTTCAATTATTTCTTTTCTTAAGGAGCCTATCTGATTTTGCAACGCTGAGACCTGGTTCTTAAAGGACTGCTCGGAGTTTTGTAATTGTTGAATGAGTGCGTCCTTCTCTTGTATAACGCTTTCATAATTTGCAGCTTTCGCTTCGAGTAAATTCTTCTCTTCAGTGCGTCTAACCAACTGTGCTTTTAAATCCTGCTGATTTTCGACTCTAGCAAACCACTTGGATTTACCTTCATTTAGCTTTTGGTATTGACACATCGAAGAGTAGAGAAACTCCAAGTACGGAGTCTTGATACCATAATCATCCGCCAATAAAATGGGTTGGAGCAACAGCATGTCGATATTCAGCGAAGCGGTCCTTTTGATATAATGGTAAACCAAGGAAGGCATTTCATCCGGTTTGGGGTACATCCTTTGCCAATGAGACAACAGACTGCTCTCATTTTCCAAATTACCGTTTAACTTAGCCCCCATGCTTTTCATAACGGTTATCACCTCGGTAACAAGCCCGGATATCAATGGCTTAGCCAAAATGTGTTGATGCAATTCCTTTGGTTTGGTTTCCTCGAAAAGAATCAACAGCGGATCAAAACAGATCTTTGGTATCGCCAAAGCCCACTGCTGCGAAACAAATTCTGCTGCAGAGTAGTTGCACAGACCGATAGTATCCTGTGGCAACAGCTTCTTAAACAGTCTCTGGAAAGTCTCGAGCAAAGTAACCACATTCTTAGGGTACTTCGTCGTCGTTTGGCTCAAAGACGATGAAGAATTAGCTGGAGAATTCTTTGAGTTTTGTTGTTGTTGCTGCTGCGGTCTTGCCACGTTGCTCTCCCCGAGATAAATCACAGACCCGTCCCTAGAGCCACCAAACTGTTGATACTGATTATCCCCCACCTGGCGTATGTCATAATCGGTAGCAATGCCGAAAATATTCAACTGAGGCAAGTCCAGCGACATCTTCACGAACGGCTCCAATTGCACAAACCCACTGCTCTCCAGGAAGAGTTTCGTGTTAATATTAATCAACGGGTTTATCTGAGACGCCGAGGACGAAACTTCCTGCAACGACGACGCGCTCAATATGATCAGATCAAATATAAGGCTAGAACTATCACCAGACTGCTTAAGAGCCTCTATCAAGTGTGAAACTGACGTAAAATGGTTATCCAGCCTAAATTCATCCCTTCCGTAAGCCACAGTCTCAATGCTAAAAATATTGGATTTCGTGCTACTCACATGGAAAAGTTCCACACTCTTTGCCAGCTGAAACCGAGAAGCATACAGCACCAAGTTAGGATTATTCCCCACAACCAGCACCCTCAGCATCGAAGAAGAGCCCATTTTTTTCTTTCACAACACTAACGAAATTCAACTAAAGCCCTCAAACTGTATTTGCTCACACTCTATACCACAATACTCTCACTTCACCTTCTCAGTGATCTCAATTCCACTTTAGCTGGCTCAAAACCTCGACAAACCGGTTCAAGAAGGTTTGCTTTGCTGGATCTTGCTGACAACTCCTTTGTTTATACTACTTGTTAGAACAGTCTTAGGCGGAAAAGCTCGCCAAAAACTTTTCAAGCTGAAAAAATAAGCTCCACGGAGAAACTAAACCATGCAAACAGAACCTGGCATCGACCAGATAAAGAGACGCAATCGATTCAATGACCAGCTAGAGTTGTGTAGCTTGATTTTGCGAGTAGTTGGAATTTTTTCTTGAATTTTTAGGCTTCTTTATCGTTAAGATATTGACTTGGGAATATTCGGCTCATCTTGGAACGTTCTTGAGTGGAATGGTACTGAGAACGGTTTGTATTTGTTCTGGATCTGCTGCTGATCATATAGGAGTTGTAATGAAGTTTTCAGGCTGACGCGATCTGATGGGGTGTCGTCGTCTCTGACCTTTTAAAGCGAGTCTTCACCAGATACAATCGTCTTATCAGTTAGAAAGACGAGTGGTAAGATGGGATATGCGGTAACGGGGTATCCAAGCCGACCTGATAAGCGTAGAAGACAGACTCAATACCGGTTCCGGGCGTATGAAGATGACAGGTGTGGACGAAAAGGCAAGGAAAGGCCCAAGAAGAAGGGTGGTACGGAAGATAGGGTCGGTTGCATGAGGGCACCAGTTACAAATTTACAGGACCTTCCAGTCGACGTGTTGGAGCGGATATATGTGCTTTCGCGGGATTTGACGGTAATGCCCGCTTTGAATAGCTACTTCTACCACAATTTGAAGCTCTCTTCGCATCTGTTGGGCAAGTTTATGTGGGAAATTTACACTTTTGACCACAGGAGCTTAGAGCTGGATGAAGAGGTGTGTCCTATTGATGAAGGTAAAGTCGTCCTCTTCGACACTATCTTTGATAGCAGAATTTTCTTCGACTACTTCAGGAATAATTACAGTGAACTGTCGAAACGAATAGGCGGTTATATGCCCGGTTATATTCTAGAAGAAGATATGTCGGTGGTGCCATTGGCCCGGGAGGAGGCCGTCCGGGCGGTAATGCGTGAAGAACCGTACAACTTCCCCAGTAGATTTTACAACGAGTTTGAGCACTTATTTCTGCATAGAGAAATGATGAGTGATTTGGGTACCTTTTTCTCGTTTGAACAAGTTCCTGACCTCTTCGAAGGACTTTTGCACTGGCTGTTCACTGAATTTCCGCCGTTTGTGAAGGATTACGACCAGATTCATGACACGATCTTGTTTACTTTAAGCTTGATATCTGAATACCGCAGGTTCATGTCTATCGACCCTTTGTTCGTCCTGTTACGTACTCTGTTTGCGAGTAAAGATCCCTCAAGACTGCGAGCGTTCGTGGATAGACTCTTCGAGGATGAAACGAAGGACAGCAGGATCAAGCTTCTAGAAACCTTTGTCACGCAATGGTACACAGGAGAAGAGGCCAGTACCAGGTTGTCCCATCCGATGCTTTGGGTAGAAATACGCCGACTATCTAACATGGAAGTGGTTGAGGTGATCGAGAGATGTGGGGGCGTACCCAGGTATGACATGTTCTTCTAAAATGGATTGCTGGCTTCTCTTGCAATCCGAGATAATTACAATGTATAGGGGAACGTTATATAGACGGGATCTCACGGGAAACAGAAGTTCAAGGATGTTGGTAGTATTCGGCGAACCAAGGATGGTGCAATGCCTGCTTAGCGCTCAATCTCATGTCGGGGTTTAGCTGAAGCAGCCCATGCAACAGCTCAATTAGGTTGTCATCCAATGGTTCTCTGGCATGCGGCTGTAAGATTGTTCTCAAGTCCTTGGGTAGTCTTTGATGGAAATTTGGGTTGTATTTAGGCAACGACGAGACTCCAGGCCACGTCGATTCGTTTGGGGTACCCATTGTGTCGAATATAAGCTTCAACTGTTCGTCATCATTAGTGCCAGGGAATAGCGGCTTGCCCGTCACCATCTCTGCCAAGATACATCCACAGGACCACATGTCGATCGACGTAGAATAAGTTCTTGAACCCATAAGCACGTCAGGAGCCCTATACCACAGCGTCACAACTTCGCTCGAAAACGTGTTCACTGGGATACCAAACGCCCTCGCTAGTCCAAAATCTCCAAGCTTCAGCTGCCCCTTATTATTGATCAAGAGATTCTGAGGTTTCAAATCCCGATGGAGGATCTTATTCTCGTGGCAAAACGCCACTCCCTCCAGCAGCTGCCACTGGAAGTATTTCACAAGACTCACCTCCAAACCTTGCGGATTGTTTTCCACCATTCTAGAGTCCATATACTTCTTGAGATCATTGTCCATATACTCAAAAACCAGAGTCAATTTGTTCTCCGTGTGAATCACATCATATAGTCTCACGATGTTCTCATGTTTAAGCTCTTTCATCAAAGAGATCTCACGAATCGCAGTCGAAGGTGTTCCCTCCTCAGAATCCAACTTAACTTCCTTCAACGCCACATACACTCCCGTAGTCTTATTCAAACCCTTGTAAACGGTAGCATAAGTCCCATTCCCCAGCTTTTCCAGCTGCTTAAATCTGTTGCAATACACCCCAAAGTTAGTATTTCACGCTCTTCTTTGTCGTCCAAGAGACCCCGGCAACTGCCAAACGACCACATACTGTGAAGACGAGGCCATAATCAAGCCAATCCACTCCAGAATCGACAACGAATGCTACTAAACCCAGCTTTAACAGCATATAATTTGGTCTTATTGCCATATCCTGGTGATTATCTGGAGCTTATAAGCTCTATCACGTGAGCACTATTGATGAAAATTAAAGATCGACAGAATCTGAGCGATGAGCTGCGATTTGAAGAGGATTTGAGCCAAGAGTTGCGAGCATTGAGGCCTTCTATCGCTTTCATTTGTGGCTAGCAGATATGGGAGCTGCCAATGTGGGTGCTCACCGCGGAAGCTTCAAGTTTGAAGCTAGTAGAGACAGTTTTTTGGGCAAAGATTGGTACGGAATGTATTCGACCCGAGGACCGGTTACGTTTAAGCGGGAGCATTTTGAAACTGCAATGATGAATCTTATTAGGGAGCCCAATATTAACTCTTCTGTTATTTTGAGGGCTGATATTTTGAGCGAAGTTGACATCAACGGTGATGGAAAAGAGGTTATAGTGAAGGACAAAGAGTGGTCGAATTTGGAGATTGATGATATTGAAGCCAAGAAGATTAATATTGATGATTTGGAGGTGAGAGCCGCAGCAATCGCACCGGAGGCGGGTTTACATATTAGAAAACAGGTTGTTAGAAGGATAATACCCAGAAACCCATACAAGGACGCGATAATAAATCAGACGTGTCTCGTTCTTAGAGGCCCCGAGGAGGACGGTTCAGACTGTCTTATCATTTACATTCCGCATATCAATGCAGAGGATGAGTGCCCCTTCTACATCCCGCGTGTAAAGGCGGTGGGTATCTTGCTGCATGAGGGTATTCTGTCTGTGCACTATATTCCTTTCGACAATGGCGAGAAACTGCGGGATGAATCTGAAAGAGTGGTCAGGACGGCTTGGCGGTTGTTACAGACTGCTTTTAAGCACTCCACTGGTGTCATACAAGGTTATAAGAAGCGAGTGAACCACGACCAGGTGGTCGATAAGGTAAATTTCCAGAACCAATACATCAATCTTAAGAAAAAATATTCCAAGTTCTTGGTCGACAATTGGGCAGAGTCCACCGATCCTAAAAAGCACGTTTTTGAAGACATTGCCATTGCAGCTTTTCTCATTGAACTCTGGCGTAAGATCAAGGGTCCTGACTTTAGGGACAAGATGCAGTTCAGAGATCTGGGATGCGGTAATGGGGTCTTATGTTATATTCTTATAAGCGAAGGTATCACTGGGATCGGGATAGACGCAAGGCACCGAAAATCATGGGCAATTTATCCGCCTGAAATTCAGGCATGTTTGAAAGAACAAGTCATCATACCATCTTTATTGTTACGTCCGCATCCAGAGGTCAAAAAGAGGGCACCTCACCTTCAGCATAATGGTGGACTATTTCCTGTCAAAGTAGCACACGAGGTAATAGCACCAGCAACTGTCGTATATACCAGTGAAGATTTACTGCGGTCTCCTCAGGTTAATGTCGCAGAGTTTAGCCCCGAGACTTTTATTATCGGCAATCATTCCGACGAGCTCACTTGCTGGATCCCACTGCTCGGATATCCATTCATGGTAATTCCTTGCTGCTCACACGATTTTTCAGGTCGCCGTGTTCGCTTTAATGTCAGAGACTCGCAGGCTCGACAGGCATCCAATAGCACTTACGCTGGTTTGGTGGACCATGTCAGCTACATCGCTAATCGCGTAGGATGGAAAGTTGAGAAGGAAATGCTCAGGATACCTAGCACAAGGAACGCCGCCCTGATAGGATACGAGAATGAGAACCTGGGTCAATTCCCGACCCAAGAGGTCTATGATATGGTTTTAGAAGATGGCGGTCCTGACGGATGGATACAAAACACAATGGCCCTGATGAAGAGAAGCCCTCGAAATCATTGACTAGCAGTAGATAGTAAAACAATCATAGATAGCCTGTCTTTTCACGTGTTTGTCGTTAAACGGTAAGCAATGTAAATCAGTTCTTGAGATGATCTATCTACCACTAATAGCACTGAAATGCCAAAACACTTCGACAACGACTCTTGTGACGATGTTCAAGAGGCTGGGTTTGCGAATAGCGGTAGCTCACAGATGCTTTCGACGAATATCTCTACCTAAATATCATAGCAGGAATATTTCAGCCAGGATCTTCGAGGATGAAAGCTGGCTGGTGAAAAAGCCTAAGCTGAGCAACCTGCCGAAGGGTGCAACCAAGGAATCTTCTTTAGTGCAATATGAATTCTCTGGTTTGAATCCGACGTCGCTGTATCATCGAGATCCAACGTTCAAGGCTCTTTTAGATCGGTCAATTCAGCACATTTACAATGAAAAGGTTACTGCAGGTAGTACAGAGGATAATGCCAAGTTCCTGGCATGGCTGAAACTTCGAGATTATCTATATGAGGGACTAAAAGACCCCAAGTTGGCGAGCAATAAAGAAAACTATCGGCCTACTTTACAACAAACAGTGAGGCCGACGGAACCTAGTAAGCTGATCCTTCAGTTGCTTAAAGTTAATGAAATCGAAGATTCCGTGTGGAACAGGATACTCTCTCAGAGAAACAGCATCACAGACCAAGACAAGTACGTTTATCTTCTGCGCCAGATGTTCGATTACATATATGGCCAAGAAATTGTTCCTAAGGTATCACATACAAGAGAAATCAGCGGATCCCATGACGTTGACATATCAAACCCTACTGAATGGTTTCCCGAGGCGAGAAAGATGAAGCGGCATATAATAATGCACATCGGACCAACAAATTCTGGTAAGACCTACAATGCGTTGCAAAAGCTGAAAAATGCGGACCGGGGATACTATGCAGGTCCTTTGAGACTGTTAGCGAGGGAAATATATGATAGATTCCAAGAAGAAGGAGTACGATGTAACTTATTGACCGGGGAGGAAGTGATTCAAGATCTCGATGCGGCAGGAAATCCTGCAGGTATAACCTCTGGTACAGTAGAAATGGTTCCCCTAACGCAAAACTACGATGTGGTTGTTCTCGACGAAATACAGATGATGGCGGACGCCGATCGCGGCTGGGCTTGGACACATGCACTGCTAGGCGTGAGGGCTCGTGAAATCCATCTATGTGGAGAGAAGAGTACTTTGCCGGTTGTAAAAAAAATAGCCAGCATGGCAGGTGATAGATTAACTATAAATGAATACAAGCGGCTCGGCGAGCTCGAGGTTGAGACAACTGTGCTAAAGAAGGGGCTAAAGAGTCTGCGGAAGGGCGATTGTGTGGTTGCCTTCTCGAAGAAGAAAATCCTCGATCTGAAATTAAAGATTGAACGGGAAACCAATCTACGGGTAGCCGTCATTTATGGCTCATTGCCTCCTGAGACCAGAATCCAACAAGCCAAACTTTTCAACACTGGCGAGTACGACGTTCTGGTTGCCTCCGACGCCATTGGTATGGGTCTCAATCTTTCTATCGACCGGGTCGTATTTACCACAGATCTCAAGTTCAATGGCCAAGAAATGGTGGATTTAACCTCTTCCAACTTGAAGCAAATAGGCGGAAGAGCGGGAAGGTTTAAGGCAAACGCGGGCAACGGCGAGATACCCAAGGGATCGATAACTGCTCTAGACCCCAGAGTCCTGACCTCTGTCAGACGCGGCATCGAGGCGCCTATCAGCTACCTGCAGACGGCGGTTATCTGGCCCACCGACGAAATCTGCGCAAGAGTAGCGACTAAATTCCCACCGGGGACCCCTACAAGCACCGTACTAAAAACAATCGCTTTCCAACTGGAACAGCGATCCGATAAGCTGTTCACGCTATCGGACCTCAAGAACCGCCTAAGCGTTCTCCAGGTCTTCGAGCACATGGACAGCCTGCCGTTCCTGGAAAAACTGCGCTTAAGCAACGCTCCCGTGAAGGATCTCACCATGGTGAAGCGAGCATTCTACAAATTCTGCGAGACCATCGCCAAGAGACAAACCAGAGGTCTACTCACCTATCCATTTCCCTTCGAAGTTCTCGACTTTAGATGCATAGCAGACGAAAAATTCACTCTCGAGCTCTACGAATCCCTCTACAACATCATCATGATCTACTTCTGGCTGAGTAACAGGTATCCCAACTTTTTCATCGACCTCGAGTCTGCCAGAGACATGAAGTACTTTTGCGAGTTGATCATCTTTGAGAAACTCGATCGTCTGAAAAAGAATCCCTACGACAAGAAGCATCCAATGACTACAAGACAGCCCTCCCGCTACAAGCCAAGGACATGGAGATAACCTTCCAGTTCCTCTAGTCTTCTGTAAATACTGTCACTTCAAGATCTCGATGTACGTATAGAGCGACAAACCTGCTAGATCCAGGCATGTTCAATGAGTAACCGGGTAATCGCTCTGATCCAACTCGGTAGCGCCATTCGAGTAATGAGTATGCGAACCTATTTATTAGAGAATGTGAGTAAGTATGAGTTTATCACTATTTACAATTGGGTAGTTTCTGGAGACCATTCTTGTGAATTGATTGATGTTGTTGCAGCTTCTTGAAACATGTATTAATTTGCAAACGGGTAGGCAATCAGGTATATAATCTTAAATGAGTACTCAAACAAAGATACGTCAATAACGAGGTCCGGTCTCGAGTACTCAATGATGAAAATAAGGGAAATAGCAGGTAACTCGTTATTCGTATGTTATGATACCCAGTGCACAAGCCTGGCTAGATCTCAGACTTCTCACCTGGGTAACCGGGTAACGGGTAATCTAATCGGTAGCGCCATTCCGAGTAATGAGTTTTCGTAGTTGAGTATTCTCGTAGTCTATGATGTGTCCCAGTCTCACGAGATTCATTTGAAACTTAGTAGAGAGCACACTACGGTTGAATTACCATTCATCATTGCTGCCAGCCTGCTACACTTTATAATAATGTTTTCTGGCGGCTAAACATGAATGATGATCGCATCTCGCTAAATCATAAACGGGTAGCCGATCACACAACCACATGTTCAATGAGTACTCAAACAGACCATCAGTACAGACTCAGTACTCGTTGCAGCGAGTTGAGATTTCGAGTACTCAATCACGCGATTAAGTGGCTTACTCAGTCTCGTATGTTATGATACCGGTGAACAAGCCTAGATCTCGTATAGCCGTATAATACGGATTTTTCGCGTTGAAGCCATAAACGAGGCTTGAAGATGGTTTAAAGCCTAAGAGCTTTGAGGTGGGTTGGTAGTTCATTGGAGCTCACGGTGCTGAGCTAGCTGGGATTGAGAATGTCAGGAAACGTTTATATTGTGTCTGCTGCCAGAACACCAATTGGGTCATTCCAAGGATCTTTGTCGTCCAAGACAGCCATCGAGCTAGGTGCGGCTGCGGTGAAGGGTGCTCTTGCCAAGGTTCCTGAGTTGAACCCAGCTACTGATTTCGATGAGATCATCTTTGGGAACGTGCTGTCTGCTAACTTGGGTCAGGCGCCAGCTAGACAAGTTGCATTGGCAGCTGGGTTGGATAATCACGTGGTCGCCACTACTGTTAATAAGGTGTGTGCATCTGCGCTGAAGAGCATTATACTGGGTGCTCAGTCGATCAAGTGCGGTAGTGCGGATGTTGTGGTGGCTGGTGGATGTGAATCTATGACCAACACCCCTTACTATATGCCAGCGGCGCGTAGCGGAGCCCGTTTTGGTGAAACTAAGCTGGTGGACGGTGTTCAGAGGGACGGTTTGAACGATGCATACGACAATCTTGCCATGGGGGTTCATGCTGAGAAGTGTGCTCGTGACTGGGAGTGTACCCGTGAGGAACAGGATGAGTTTGCCATTGCGTCCTACCAGAAGGCTCAGAAGGCGCAAAAGGAGGGAAAGTTCGAGGAAGAGATAGTCCCAGTGGTCGTCAAGGGCTTCAGAGGAAAACCAGACACCAGCGTTACCAAGGATGAAGGACCAGATAAGTTGAACGTCGAGAAGTTAAGAAGCGCGAAACCGGTCTTCCAGAGGGAAAACGGTACGGTCACAGCCCCAAATGCGTCTCCTATCAACGACGGTGGTGCTGCAGTCATCTTGGTTTCTGAGAAAAAGTTGAAAGAACTCGGCTTGACGCCCTTGGCCGTTATCAGAGGCTGGGGTGAAGCAGCTCATGCACCAGCTGACTTCACCTGGGCGCCATCTTTGGCAGTTCCAAAGGCATTGAAGCATGCCGGTATCGAAATCAACGACGTCGACTTCTTCGAATTCAACGAGGCATTCTCCGTCGTTGGCCTGGCCAACGCCAAGATCTTAAAGATTGACCAGAGCAAAGTGAACGTCTACGGTGGTGCCGTTGCCCTTGGCCATCCACTTGGCTGTTCCGGTGCCAGAATTGTCGTCACACTACTCTCGGTGCTAAAACAAGAAAATGGTAAGATTGGTGTCGCTGCTATTTGCAACGGCGGTGGTGGTGCATCTTCAATCGTCATTGAGAGAGTTTGAAGCCAAAGAACCGACATCTAGCTTACATATACTATCTATTCTAATAAGCATCTGTTAGCATTAACGTGGCAGGAGTTAAGAGGAACCGCTCGGATATAACCCCCTCACTAATTCGAATTTGACACATATAAAGAGTAGTCGAAGAAAGTAGTACTGCTATGCCAGTAATCCTATCAGATCGGTTTACTTCGATAGCGATTGAGTGATGGTCCCCAAAGTGCTTGTCTTGGCCGGTACCGCTGGCACTGGTAAAAGTTCTGTTGCTGCGATACTACTGAAGCACTACACCGAGGAGTATCCAGAGCTCGAGTTCTTGGAGGGAGATTTACTGCATCCAGAGGCTAATGTGATCAAGATGAGAGAGGGAATCCCGCTGCAGGATAGCGATAGGTGGGATTGGTTAAGACAGATCTCCAAGCAGTCGAGCGAATCTGCTCAAAAGCATGGATTGTGTATAGTAACCTGCTCAAGCTTGAAGAAGAAGTATAGAGAGCTCATAAGAACCACCAGTCCGGAGGCTAATTTCTATTTCCTGTTCTTATACGCCCAGAAGGCCGTCATACTGCAGAGGTTGGAATCAAGAGAGGGCCATTTTATGAAGGCGAACATGATGCAATCGCAATTCAGAGACCTCGAGCTACCAAACTGTGCTGAAGAGCCACACTGTAAGATTATCCACGTTGATGGCAAGAGTTTCGAGCAAGTAGAGGAAGAAGCGGTGAAAGACGTGCAGGAGCTATTCTCCACTTAGTCTGCTGTCATTTAGTCATTAAAGTGTCTATAGATACAAGGTGTATGGATCATAATCAATTACTCATTACTATCGTTGGTATGTTTCTCGTTTCATGTATTGTTGTTGTAGTTGGGCAACCAATTGAAGCCCTCAGGTTGCACATTGCTGATGGAATAATTTGTGATGGTTGAGAGATTCGCTTGGAGACACGGAAGGGTAGCTTGCTGTTGTGACAGCGACTCTTGCTCGTTCACGGCAAAACTGTTGTTTATACTGAGGGCATTATTGACCTTCAGGATCATCTCGTCAACATCTGACGAGTATGGTGTTATCTCCACGTTGGAAGAGCCAGCTGGGGTGTTATTTTCGTCAGTATATGTTGATAGCCCGGAGGATGAAGGATATGATTCGCAACTTTGCCTCTCATCCGTCTCTTCATCATCATGATACGAATGTAATATTTCCTTAAGTGACATACCTTTATCGCCGATGATAAAAGTATTGTAAAGCTCTTGTGAAAGTTGCGGAACGGTCGACAAAGGCCCACCATCGTTCGTGAAACTGGTAATGTTAGCCACATCCGACATCAACGTTCGTATATCCATTCTGTTGTAAGGGTTCAACTGTAATATTCTGGAAATCAGACAGTAGAGCTGTTCCGATATGGGCAGAATCTTCTTAAGAACGTTCGAGTCACGAGTGAAGTAATTGAAGGTGTTATCTTCTGTTTGATGGGCCTTCAACCATGGGTTCCGAATGCACGTCAGATTGATCAGTATTATCCCCAGGGACCATATGTCACCAGTGGCCGTTGGGAAGCTTGTCACGGTTGTATCCTGCGTATTTTCGTTATAGTAGAGAATTCTCTCTGGCGCCATATAGTACGACGAACCAATACAGACGTTTGGGGCCAAGTACTGGCAGGTCGTCGAAAGACCAAAGTCGCAAAGATGTATATTATCGTTGGCATCCAGTAGGATATTTTCCGGCTTGATATCGCAATGATACACTCCCATGTGATGACAATGGTCTAGGGCTGAGCAAAGTTGCAGAAACACCTTCTTAATCAACAGACCGTTCTCGCTGAAATACTTTTCATCGACAATCGAAGTGAATAAATCCCTGGGATAGTAATCCATGACGATAAATGTGGCCAATGGCGACTCCAGAACTTGGTGAATCGTCACGATATTCTCATGCGAATGCACTTTCAGATGTAAAGCGATCTCTTTGTAGTGAGGAGCCTTGGCCAGCTGCGCATTAGTCAAAGTCTGAATCGAGTCCAGATCAATCGACGGCAAAAACAGCCTATTCTGAAACGACTTGAAGTAATGATATAACTGAGTCTGCAGCACTGTACTTTTCTTCAAATTATCCTGTGTTGTTGGCTTTCCCACGTCATTGAGCGAAGATGACTTCACCACAGCTTTCACCGCATATTCATTCTCAGTGATCATATCCACCGCGTGGAAAACCAAACCGTACGCTCCAGATCCAATCTGAGCCGTTATCTGGAAGTTGTTAATCTGACAGTTTGTCAACATTTCCTAAGATGCTTAACGATACTTTCAATAACCTCGTCTAAACAATAGTAAGACCTACTGCTATTCCAACCAAATATTTTATACAATCTTTCTACCACTGGGATATAACTCCATATAAATTCTAAGTCCAACAGTAAGCAGATGAGCCAATACCCTGTACCTCGAGAGTATATTTAATATCTAAGCTGTACAGAAAGACTAAGCTGAAAAAAAAAAAAAGGAAAGAAATCCCAACTGAGCAACGCAGCAACGTGGCAAGCTGATTGAGCTCTCAGTCAGAAAAAAGTGTGCACCTGCGACAATCATTGTGCATCGCGCATCGGCTGGCTGAGAATCTTTCTGGCGGGCATGGCGGAGCTTCGTGGGCATGTCAATCATGGTGTGAGTTTTTTAATCTGGCAAGCATTTTGTCAGCTCATTTTTCCGTCCGGAAGCGTATTTTTCCGATGGCGCGCATGGAGGGGCACCCGTCTCAGAAAACCACGCTGGGGTTCGTGTTGCCTATCGAAGGATGGTTTTTCCGTAAATTGTTTCCTATACATGAGTTTTTCCGTGTGGCGACCCTAGAATCTGCCGTAGGGATCATTCTCTGCCCCACGGCATTGTGAAACTTCGCACAACGCGATATAACACCGGTGAGGGGCTGAAAAAACATGGACGTACGATGTGATCTTGGAAAATCATACCATTATACCGCCTAGTCAAATCGATGAGATACGGTCAGTGGTGCAGACCGCTGGGCTGGATATAACGGTCTAGGGCAGGTTGGAAACCATTTGTTTCAGCTTGCGATCGAAACATTCAGACTTTATGGGCATCTCCATCGAGTAAAAAGGATCTTTCATCACGTAGTCGCTGTAAAGACAGTATATCTTTCGTAGTAGATTGTCTGCGATTTGGATGCTTGTAGTGGAGCACTCGCTGTTTGTAACGGTGGTCGGAGTCTGTGAACTGATGGCGACGAATTTCAAGCCTGTCATGGTTTGATATATGAACATGGTGAATTGGTCTGTACAGATTTGTCTTATCCCGCTCTTGTTCCAGCTTTGGAATGGCTCCTTGAAGTAATCGCTGCCTTTGAAGCTACCTAACGAGTTTGTAGTGCCGTTGCTGCTGTTGCTGGAGAATCTGCTTTTTTCAGTGGTGCTGGCTCCGTTCCTCGGTAATCCGACGTATGGTATGTAGGGGATTGTGTAGTCGATCTTGCTTGTCAATGGGGACTCGCTCAATTGCAGTGCCTTTGGTGTCAATTGGCTCGCTATCGCGAAGGCTCCATGTAGGGTGCTTGCGATGATCAGGTAGTCGTTGCTGTTCAAGCTTTCATCGGTCGAGAGATTGCGGTGGTAAACAAGCCCGCCAGACTTGTTTATGATGAGTATCGACTTGATTGTCATGATCGCTGGTTGTCTCTTTGCTTTGTTGTCGAAGTAAGATAGTTTGTAGTAGCACTCGCTTAAGATCTGGTTTATCGAAAGCTTATAAGGATGCAAACAAGAGGGATACCAAAGGATGATAAGCTATGTCCCAAATTATCTCCCAGGATATTACGCAGCCGATTCACATCTCTCAGATTGATGGCAGTAGGCTCACCTCGAGGGACTCTTTAGTCTTGAGAGCATTCAGAAATGATGTTTGGCTTCCCAACACCACTGCTGCTGAACAAAAGCATTGCCTGGTCTCTCGTGAGCTTTTATTCCAGATCTTGATGGTTGAAGATATTTCCAAATCCAAGCTGAGTCAGATAGAGGACATAACGACAAGATTGAACCCAAAGAATCAAAGAATCGACCGATTGAGCAGTGGCAGAGAGAAGGTAGTCATAAATCAAGTCAATGTGGAGACAGAAGAGACAAATATCGAAGCTTCATCCCAGTCAAGCAAGAAGACTGTTTATAGATTGACACTACAGGATAAATCCGGAGCTATCTTGTATGCGCTGAACACAACGAATTTGCCCTGGTTGTCTGTCTGCATGTTGGGCTCTAAGCTGATCATCAATAAGGGAACACAGTTCATTAGAGGTGTTTTCCTGCTGAACGATGCCAATTGCATATTCTTAGGCGGTGTCAATCAAACCTGGAATGAGAACCGAGAACTCAAGCTTCAAGATTACTTAGAGGCAAAGCTTCAAAGAGACAGTGAAGCTCGAGGATCTTCTACTTCTAAGAAGAGGAAAGGTACACAATAATAGTACACACTAAAGCTAATGTTCACCTAGCTGAGCAGTATCTCCCACAGCTCCTCCGACTGGTTATAATCGTGATGAACAACGGAAACCAAGTAGTAGTCCTGGTGCATCTGCCTTAAAAAGCTGTTGCTCGGACTGTTTCTGGCAAACAGTTTGGCCCACTCTAGCCATATACTGAAAGCTTCGTCTCTCCAAGCTTTGAAAGACTCTTCAGAAATGATTGTTGTCTGAATAACTTGGCTATTTGTAAAGACACCCCAGGTAACCACATTTGAGCTCCCTGGTTCTAGATTTGTGTCAAAACTGCCATCCGACGCACCAACGTAGTACGTCAGTTTTTCCCTTCCATAATGGTTCACCATATGTTTCAAGCTAGTGTTCCATCTTTCCTTTTGGACAAACATTTCAACAAATGCCTTTTGATATACAACACCATGAGCAGGACCCCAACCCAATATTTTATCTGTGCTCGAAGTTCCGTTCGTAGCAGGTTGAGACGCAAGCGTGAAGAAACCTCTGTCGTTCAATTGAATTAGCTCTTCTTGGATCAGCGCACTTTCTGGAGATAGTCCCAAGTCACACCACGGTAACGCATCTATTGAGTTCTCAAGATATTTGATAAAGATATTTCTCAAGTCCTGGACATTTGTTGGAGAACCCCACAGTTGCAAAGCCCTCTTGCTTCCAGCTTTGATCGAAGGTCCATAACCGTCAATCTCACCGTAAGCTGGTGATCTGGAATCACCGAATCGACCATTTGGAAACTCATCCCATGTTGCATCTCTCCCTAAGGTACCGGCTCCCTGCGATATAGAAATAGCGACTTTTCTTGAGCGTATTCCTATGCTACTACGCCTAGTCTTATGGAGAGCAACTTGATTCGATATGAAATCACTCGATACATTACTGGAGTTTCTTCTTCTCTTTCTGTTGTCTTCTTGAAGCGTAGTTGTTTCGGGACCGTCATCTAAAGCAATATCACCATCCTGATCGACTCTCGTCTTGGCTTCCTCTTCTTCTTCTTCTTCAGCTTCCTTCAAGATGTGTTGCAGAACGTGTGATTTGGCAACGATATGAGCAACAGCTTTCTCCAGATTTAACGTATAGAAGTGGAAGCACTTAACTCCTCCGTTGGTCTCGCGATAGATCTTGTCTATAATATCTGCCAGAATATCAACGCAGATGGACTTCACAGCATCATCATCCGATTGCACCTCGGGCGGAATCTTATCCAGGATGTGCTTGGGGATAGAAGCATGAGATAATTTTGCTGCTCTGTTGAACAGCAGAAATGAGTTGATCGGCATCAAACCTGGGATAAGCGGCACTTCAGCAGATATATGATCAACAAACAGTTGGTAAAACTTCAAAAATTTCTCTACATCGTAAAACAATTGAGTTATTACGAAGTCCGCCCCAGCGTCTATCTTCTCCTTCAAATATGGTAAGTCTCTCAACGGATCTTGCTCAGATGCCTCAGCTTCCCCTTCACAATGACCCTCTGGATACGCTGCCACTCCAATACAAAAATACGACCCATATTGTGCCCGAATGTACTTTACAAGGTCCACAGCATGTTCAAAATCGGTCGTCTCCTGCGTAGTCCTTTCCTGACCCACAGAATCCTCGGCAGGTGGGTCTCCTCTCAAGGCCAAAATGTTCCTGATACCTACTTGTTGACATGTTCGCAGTGCATTATCAATAACTGCCTTATCTGTGTTGGTACATGTCAGATGCATGCAAACCGGCACATTAAGGCTTCTTTGAGCAATCGCCGCAAGCTCTAAGGTCTTCTCAGCCGTGCTACCACCAGCTCCCCATGTCACCGTTATAAATAATGGATCCAGCGCTGACATACGCTCCATACGCTCCAGTAGATTCCTCTTACCAGTCTCGGTTTTGGGTGGAAAGAACTCTAACGACAAAGATGGCCTAGATCTCTCATTGTAAAGCTCTCGAATCGACATCTTATATACGACCAGCCAGGTACCTCGAATCAACAGCCTAAAATCTCCTAGCCCAGTTCTATGCTGTCTGTTGAGCTTGTCTCTAGTGAAATTTCAGTGTAAACCATAGTAGAAAAGGCTTCTTATGGCTTACTACAAGGCATCTCACCAAGACAGATGGGTTGGGTCCTGGAACCATTGATCTGCGATGGCCAGCTTGTTCATTCAAGAGGATTCGGACGATGAGTCGCTACAGCAGGAGCTTTCGAGGCAGATAAGCTCCAAGAAGGACCATGAAGAAGCGTTGCAGCAGCAGGAGACAGTTTTACCACAAGAGGAAGATGCAGAAAGAGGCACTTTGGGACGTTTAGAAGATGAGAAACCGTTATATCCTCTCATTCCACGGGAAGATAGCGGGTGGAATTTAAAACCCAATATAGAGGACATCAGGGAAGTCGATATTCAGTCGAACCTACCGTTGAGTTTCCAGCGTCAGATCGTGGAGAACGTGCTGGTTAGTGATGATCCACTCGTTGTGATAGGCAAGGGTCTTTGTATGACTGTGATTGTGGCCAATTTGCTGCATGTGCTGGCGACGCCAACAAGAATCAATGGCGTTTCGAAAAGATCGTTGGTATTGGTGCTTAATGCCAGGCCGAGCGATAATATGCATATAAACGATGAGTTGCAAGAACTGTCGGCTCTTTCTAGCTTTGACAGCACCGAGGATGAGGAACAGAGACCATTTCATGTCATTAATGCCGACTCACAAACATTGGAGAAGAGGCGACAACTGTACTTATCTGGCGGCATATTCAGTGTGACTTCCAGAATTCTCATAGTGGACCTGCTTTCAGGTGTGCTACATCCTAACAAGATTACGGGTCTGGTTGTTCTGAACGCGGAAAGTTTGAAGGAATACTCGAATGAATCATTTATCCTGGAAATCTATCGGTCTGTGAACAAATGGGGGTTTGTGAAAGCTTTCTCTGAGTCTGCAGAATCGTTTGTCATGGAGTTTTCCCCTCTGATGAAGAAAATGAAGGATCTGAGACTCAAGAATGTGTTACTATGGCCTCGTTTTAGGGTGGAAATCTCCCAATGCCTGAACAATGCTATTAACCCAAAGGAAAACAAAGTTATGGAGGTCAAAGTTTCACTGACAAATTCAATGTCACAAATACAGTTTGGTCTGATAGAGTGTTTAAAAAAGTGCCTGGCAGAATTGCAAAGAAAAACCCCTGAGCTGTTTCGAGATTGGTGGACCATGGATAACGCACTCGATACTCATTTTATTAAATCTATTGATATGGTTATGATGCCGAACTGGCATCGTATTTCCTATGAGGCTAAACAATTAATCAAAGATATACGATTTCTAAGGAATCTCATGAAACTTTTGGTGACTGGCGACGCCGTTGACTTTTACGAAGAAATTCAGTTAAGCCTGGAGGCCAATAAACCATCGATATCTCGTAAGTACACCGAGTCGCCATGGTTAATGGCTGATGAATCTCAAATGGTCGTTTCGTATGCCAAGAAAAGGATCTTCAATGATGGGAAGTATTGCTTGGAAGATATGCCCAAGTGGGATCAACTTATCGACATTCTCGACGAAATTTCGTATCAGAGAGCTTCAAAGGACTATCTCGGCCCTACACTGATTATGTGTTCTGGTGCAGAAACGTGCATGCAACTGACCAAAGTCTTGAGCTTTGCTGATGAGAAAGAAGGCTTCAGGAAGAATATGCTGCATAAGTTGCAGATTTACAAGGATCGAAGAGAAGATCGTAGACGAATGGTCCGAGAAGTGCGAGATAAAGAACCTGAACGAGCCACTGAATTAAACGTGAGTGCCGCATTTGCTAAAGAGCAGTTAACAACCAAAAGGCGCCGAACGAGAGGAGCAGCGGCGGTCGCTGCCGTTGAACGTTTGAAAAATGCTGGCATCGGAGAGGACATCGAAGCACTCATTGACACCTACAATATCAAACAAGAGATTGATGGTTCGCACAATGATGAAAGCCAGCGTGATGAAGAAGACTATGAAATGCTCCCTATTTTGGAAGAAAGCGATTCGCCTGGCCTCGACCAAGATGACAAGGATATGGCGGAAATGTTAACAAGTGAGTTGAATCGAAAGATTTGGGAGCAAAGGGCCAAAAATTGCTCATACGTTAATACTGGTGATCAAATTATTGTCGAAAGGTTTGACAAGGTAAGCGATGATACATTTCTACAGGAGCTAATGCCCTCCTTCATCGTGATGTATGAGCCTGATCTTTGCTTCATACGCAGAGTTGAAGTCCATCGAGCTATACATAAAGAAATTCCATCAAAAGTCTTCTTTATGTATTATGGAGACAGTGTTGAGGAACAAGGGCATCTTTTAGCAATCAAGAAAGAAAAAGACGCTTTCACGAAGCTTATCCGGGAACATTCTATGCTGGCGCATCATTTTGAAGCCGATGAAGATTTATCTCATTATCACAACCTTGCAGAGCGCAAGCTTAAATTGAGTCGCCTCAGGAAAAATAATACAAGAGCAGCAGGTGGCCAGGCTGGGCTGTCAGAAATGACACAGGATATTGTTATCGTTGATACTCGTGAATTTAATGCCTCTCTTCCCGGTTTACTTTATAGGTACGGTGTTCGAGTAGTGCCCTGCATGCTAACAGTGGGTGATTACATTATTTCCCCTGACATATGCCTAGAAAGAAAATCTATTTCCGATCTTATTGGATCTCTGCATAACAACAGACTTGCTTCTCAGTGCAAGAAAATGGCCAAGTATTACAAGTACCCAACCTTACTAATTGAGTTCGATCAGGGCCAATCATTCTCACTTGAACCATTCAGCGAGAGAAGGAACTACCGAAACAAAGATTCTTCTACAGTACATCCTATTTCAAGCAAGTTATCCCAGGACGAAATTCAGATGCAGTTAGCAAAATTGGTGATGGGATTTCCCAGTCTGAGACTAATTTGGTCGTCATCACCGCTGCAGAGCGTTAACATAATACTTGAATTAAAACTTGGCAGGGAACAACCAGACCCGACAATGTCTGTAAGTTTGGGGTCTAAGACAGGGCAGACAAACGGCACAGGGAAGAAAAATAAGGATCCTTCTATAGATCAGGAGAGGTTTACGAAACTTCTCGATGTTCCCGGTATCTCCAAAGTTGAGTACTTTAATATTCGCAGGAAAGTCAAAAGCTTTAAAAAACTCTCTACCATGTCACAGCAAGATCTGACGGATTTATTTGGCGACGACTTAGGGCAGAAGATTAATCATTTCCTTCAGCTTGAGGAACTTGAAGGAGAGGTTACTGATGAAGATACATGAATTGAGCACGTATCTAGCTAACCTTGAGCACGACACCTTTCGAGTAGGTTAAAATAATCGATCTGACGTTCAATTTATGTAACGTAATAAATACATCTCCGTAGGCCGGTAACCTGACAGCTTAGGAAAGCAGAATTAAGCCGCAGGCTTCGAGTTAACTAAATGAGATAGGACTCTGTTACGCACTCGGTACAATCTCTCATTTTGTTTTGAAATTTCAGGATCCTTCGCAGAGTGATTGGTAAAGGCATAGCTTTGACTCTCCGAAGGTAGCAGTCCGGGAATAGAAGCTAATGTTTCACAAACGCCAACGATCCCATTGTCTGACTTACCTGCCAGATCTAAACATTTTTCAACCATTAGCGACGTGAGTTCGATTGCTTTCGAGCTGATCGATACGAGCAACCTTCTTGTATGCAGTAGGTTCTTATCTGTGCGAAGACCAATATTCGAAAGCACATCACCGAGTCTTCTAAGGCTTGCTCCTATATTCTCCTCCGTAGTTAGCCACCTGAAAGGCAGATTTTCGAATTCAACGTCACGAATTGTAGCCTCATTGGTGTTCAGAAAGTTGATCAAGGTTAGCAGGCAAGTCAAGCATTGAGCTATAACCGGAGCCTTTTCTTCAATCAAGGATGGAGTCATGTCAGCCTGCATGAAAGGAATGAGCGACAGTAAGAAGGAAACGACGTCGTGCAATAGTCTAAAACTGTCTGCGTCGCAATATGCGTTGACTAAATGATAAACAGGCTCGTTTCGATGATTTTCATCATTGTCATTGCCCTCATATGGAAATAGAAGAAGTACTTCTTTGAAGAGTTGCCTGTTGGGATGGTCTAATGAAAGCAACTTTGCGAAAATATCGGCACTAAATCCGCTATAGTGTCCCTTATTGATTGGGCGCTCAGCGTAGGTGAGAACATGCGAGTCCTGCTCTGACATAGTTTTCCTAGGCTCTCCAAAACTCAAAATCAACATCAAAATCAGGAAGCACTCCAACTGACTATTAATCTCATAAGCATGACATATGTTTGTTAAAGTCACAATGGTGTCTTTCTTTAGATTCAATACCTTGCGGTGGAAAACAAGCATCTTAGGGTTCAGGAACAGCATCCAGAGAAGATCTAAATAGAATCTTTTGAGAAAGGTATTCTTCGCCATCAGCTTTGAATTCTTTTCTGAGAATGACAAGTTTCTGAGTATCATGGATATTGTCGATATCTGGTCAGTTATCGATATATTCTTGTCTTCCGCACCTCTTGTGTTCACTTTTGTAAAAAGCGTGTCTATTTCATCATGAATGCTTTTGAGCGACTTTAGGTATGATGGTACAGAGAGAGCTGAGAATGGCTGTCCTGGGATGTCTTTAAGTGGTTCCGGAAGGATGTCCCACTCAATCGAAGTATTTTGTTTCTGGTCATCCACCATTAAGTTTTCATTGGCCTCCTCTGCCTTTGGTGTTTGCACCGGCGTCAAGGCAGAAAGAGATGATTGCTGCAAGTCTTCACCAGTTAAAGAATCAACAGCAATGACTTCATCATTTCTAAACATATTTTCGGCATTCTGCTTGTATCGATCAAAAATTTCATTTATGCGCTCATTTGTTTTCGAGTATGAGGTTATGCGATCATCTAAGAAGGCGTTTACATCATACTCCTCGCAATAACCTGGCTTATAGTTGTAAGAATCTGTTGCGGTATCGCCCAGGCCTCTTGCATTTCTATTCCCAGTCACACTGTGATCGGAATAGCGAGGTGAACGATCAGAACCAATATTTCGGGTAAATAGATCTCTGAGAAGCTTTACGCCCAGAATACAAATAGCGTCCAATGTTTCTTGGTACCTGTCCAAAGGAACCTTCAGTACGGAATCTGCACTGGTGACAAGCAAAGTATTCAGAGCCGTGTTCACTTCTCCAAGATCATTCGATTGTAATGACATGGTTAGCGCGTGTAGGTTAACAGTCCCCAACTCAGGTGGAAAGAGGAATATCGGCTTATTTGCTTCAATTTTTTCTCCGATTTGAGAAAGGTAATTCATATCATAGCCATTAGTCAAATGCAGTTGTCTCTGGGTTGGTTTGTAATTTCTTGCGAGCCCTCTTTTGTACACTTTGGGCAGCTTAGCAAGTTCCTGTTGATACTGTTGGCGAATTATTTCTTTCTGTCTCTGAAGCTGATGCTCAACAAGCAGTCTTTGCTTCTGTTGTTGCTCCAAAATCGCCTGTTGTTGCTTCCTCAACGTCTCTTCCTGTTGCCTTCGTTCCATTTCAAGTTCCTTCTTAGTTTTCTTCTTCTGCCTTGGTTTCCTTGGTTTCTTGGGCTTTGGAACAACGTTTACCTTCTGTTGCATTTGTTGCATTTGTTGCATTTGTTGCATTTGTTGCATTTGTTGCATTTGTTGCATCTGCTGCATTTGTTGCATTTGCTGCATTGTTGGCTGCTGCTTGAATGAAGTTACATTAGAGGGAGTTGCCGATGAGTTTGGTGTTGACGCCAGATTTTGATTGAACGTATTGTTTTCAGGATTTGGATTTGCCTGAGTCTTTCGTATGAGTTCTTGGAAGAACTGTTGAAAGAAGATTTTCTTTGCCTGTGATTCCTTAAGACCTTCAGGAGAAGCAAGGTACTTTTCATATGGCAGTACAATCTTGTAATAAACAGATGCAAGTTGCTGGGAATCCTGAATTTGTAGCTTCTGAGAAAGCAGTTCCCAGCGCTGCGTTCTTGTGACTTGTTCACCGCCCCCCAGTCTCTGGACCAGCATGAACAGAATGAATAGATTAACTTTCTTACCATGAATTTCAGGAATAGATTCAAGTGGCATATTCCTTCTTTTACAATTCTCAATGAGTGACTTCATAAAAAGCTCATATTGTTTGTTATTCAGCTCGATTGATATCTTTTTCTGAAGCTCAGGACTCAAGCTCTGCAAAACTGAGCCACCACGATAGTTAAATGCCTGCTGTTGCTGTGGTTGTGGTTGTTGCTGCTGCTGTTGTTGAAGTGACGCCATCATCGCTGCTCGGTTAGCGTACGCTTTGCCATTGTTTTCTTGAACAGGAAGAGCAGGGGCTGGATCGTTACTGCTTTGAGCAATCGGCGAATGCTGACTCGAGAACCCCTGCTGCTGATTATTATTGTTGAACATAAGTATCTGTTGCGGCGTCGCTGCACTCACAGCTGGGCTATTTGCGTTGTTGTTAGCACCCGGGTTAGCAGAAATGTTAGAGCTGCTCATCGGTGTGAACATCTGCTGCGGTGACATGGATATGTGGTTATTGGACATGTTCTGGCCATTCGAAGTTTCCGAAATAGAGTTTCTCGCCAAAATAGCTTGTGGAGATAAACTTGTAGAGTCGTTATCATGAGTAGAACGTGTATCGAAGTAGTTTACATTGCCATTTTCTGGCTTTGTATCGTCATTTCCCATGTTGAAGAAATCCATCTTTAACAGTGCAATCCTCTAGGAGAAAAAGCGACAACGGAATGAATATATGCTGTACTATCAACTAGACTAACTCCAAACCCAGTTACCAGCTTCAACGATGAGTCCTCTTCTCTCTACTCCTTGTCTTTTTCCTTCTGCAGTGTTAATGCTTGGTTGTTATGCTAAGCGAGTCATCGGGCCTTACTAGTTTAACGTCAAAGAACTAAAGAGTGAAAAGAATAAGTATAAAGCTCTGAATTAGTCGATAGTCGATACTTAAATATAAGTGCATTACTTGCTAGAAGAACAGTCTGTTATACCACCTGCTGTTTTTCTCTTCCAGCTTTGAAGTGTAAAGCTGCATCTCTCGCCAACAATCTCGCCCAAAATTACAGCCTGCCATGTTGACAACAAAGTCTCTCTCCTCGTCGTTGTAGAAATACCTCTTGTCGTTGCTGAACTCCGAACATGCGCCGGGCGGGAAAGCGTTGATCGACCTGAGAGGCAAGAAACCCACTCTTGACCTGATCCAACCCTCGTTAGTGTACAGAGCCTCGAGCACATCCTGTTCTCTGTGTTCCCAGACCATATGCTTTTGCTCATACATGACAGGTTCCCACCAGAGCTCTAGAAGTAGTCGCGACCAATCGGTATTCTTGATTAGGAATGATCCTAGGTTAAAGCCGCCGCAGTCCTGCGTTATCAGTAAATTTAGCTCCTCCGTGTAGTCTATGTAGGGGATGTCGGTTTCGATGTTCAATGGGTTGAAACTTTCCAGCGTCCTTTCCGTCAGATTATCCAACCTGCTGAAGATATGATCTTCGAGCGAGAATTCTGGCTCCATGATCAAAGTATCCATATCTAGCCACCAGAACCACTCTGCTGTCGAAAACTCCCGCATCGCCTGCTTCAAAATGTCCACTTTTTGCCAACCTTGTCTATACTCGTGCGAATATCTCTTGGCCACCGTCAGATCCTTGATAGTAAGTCCATACCCGTGTCTTTTCGCATAAGCCACTTTGTTGTTTATTGAGATCTTCTCGATCGCCCATTCCTGCTCATTCTTCCACTTAAGCACTCCGCCGCCCTCATTGGCTGCTAATATAATGACGATAGACGGGTCTTTCCTCCAACCTCTCCAGCTGAACAGCGATCTTAACCACGACGTCGACTCGGATGTCTTTCCACCAGCTTCCTTTGCCTCGCTTCGGGAATACCTGTTAAGTAATGATGTTGGGTACTTTTCTAACAGCTTTCCCATATGCTTAACCCTGTTACGTTCCAGCAGACTCGGACTGTTTCCATCATCTCTGATCCAAAATATCAGGAAGCAAATCATCAGGGCAAAATACACTGCTTTTTTAAACCTAGCATATTTAGTCAGCAGGAATCCACTCATCCTGATCGCCAACACAGCAGCTTACCGATCTCACAGCCTGCTCAATGCAATTTATCACCTCTACAACCCATTCTTGAGATGGGCCTTCAAGTTCAAATAAAGTCAATACATGAAAAATCATTAAAGACGTATAGAAATGGCCAAGATATGAAGACTAAAGGCCTTGAGAGCTTGCTTAGGCTTGCTTGCGCTTGCTTCGCTTGCTTTGCTTGCCTGGACTTGCTTGGGTTTGCTTAGAAGTTGAATTCACCACGGAATTGTTCCAGGTCCATCCCGGGTTTCACCTTTTGGAGCAGATCCCGCCTGTCCATCGCGACAAATGCTCGCTTCAACGTTTCTAGTATGTTGTTATTGCCTGCAGCCACGGTTCCGTTCAACGGACCTCCTTCAACTTCGTGCATTTTTAATGCGGAGAGAAGATACTCTGCAGCTTCTTTGTAACACCCGATATTTATCGATGAGACGGCGAGGTTGTAACGCGCTCTAACAAAAGAGGGTCGCAGTTGTAGTGCCTTATGGTAGGCCTGAATGGCCTCTTCGGAACGGTTTGAGTTGGCTAGTGATGCACCTAATCGGTTCCACATAAGCTCATCGTTGGGATTGACACTTAGAGCCGCTCTGAAACAATCGATGGTCTTGTCGAATTCGTCGTCCGCGTAGAATAAAAGACCGAGACACAGTTGTACGTCCGGGTCGACACGAGGTAATCTGTTAGCAATTTGCAGAAATTGTTTTCGAATCTTGGCGTTTAATGCGAAACGTTCATCCTCGTCGCTTAGAGTGATGCCCTCAGTGGAGCTCAGAAGATTGGGATACCTTGTTTCTGCCCATCTATTCAACATCGTAAAGGCACTCACGTCGTAGCCCTCATTGATGTAACTGATCGCTAAAGTTTTCATCGCTTCTAAATTGTTGGGATCCAGTTTCAGGCATTCCTCTAGGGCGCATATCCCATTGATCTCCTTTTCGTTTTGCGTTTGCACTTCACCTAACTTCAACCACGCATCCACGTGTCCTCGATCCTCTTGCACCGCGGCTTCAAACGCCAAAGCCGCTTCACTCAGTTTAGCACCGTTCTCCATTAGAATGCAACCGATCTCGTATGCGTTTGGGTTGTGCAAAAATTCGTTCTTCTCATCGAATTTGTACTCCATATTACCGCTGATTCTCCCACTGATGTATTTTTGATAGTCTGCTTCCCAAGCTGACGTCCCAGCCAGGTCTTCTGGCAGTAAATCCTCCGAATCCTTCTGCAGACTATCCCATACTTCCTGGAATTCACTCTGATATTGGTCTCCAATAACTATCTCTTCGTCCACTCCTGGCTTCTCTACGGCTGCTTCCTCTCCCACAGTTTCCGATTCCTTAAGCTTCAAATTCTTTGCCACTTCCGTCTCCAGTTCCCTGAACTGCTCATCCCAGTTAGTCTTGACATTTTCATGCTGCTGCTGTCTTATCATACCGGCTCCAGCCGCCGGCCGCATCATCATACGCGGCCCAGAGAGCATATGTGTATTATACGGCAATTGTATGCGATGCTGCTGCTGCGGTTGACTGTGTCTTTGATTCTGCTGCTGCGATAGTGAACCCCTCGAAGACGAGTTCGACTGCTGGTAAAACTCCTGAGACCATCCATTGGTCCCACTACTCAACACACCCGTCTCCTCCGGAGACGGAGAGAAATTATTCCCTCTGCTAACGCTCACATTCCGACTTACCGGAGATTGTCCCATCTTCAATCCCGAACCGACGCCGCCACCGTTTATAAAATTGTTCATATTAAACCTGCTGACATCAGACATTGCCTTCTCAGAGCTTTTGAACTGCTGAGGTGCTGAACCACCCTCAATACCATACCCCAAACGATGAGAACCATGTTGTAAAGATCTATCCTGCTGCGTATGCTTGCTAACTTGTGCTAACGGGTTATTCCCCACAGAGCAATCTGCCACGTTCATCCTAGAGCCTTAACCACCGTAGACCACCGTAGACCAGCTTACTGACCTGATTTAACTGGTCGTTAGACCTTCTTATACTGAACCTTCAAATGGCGGAGTTATTAAGCGCTGGTTACCCGCCCCTTCTCTTATAAGATACTAAGACCGATGAGATGGCTAGAAGTATAAAAGACGGGATGTTATCGATCATTGGGAGTGGTTGCTGGTATCTGGTGGTTGCTGGAGGTGGTTAGATGCTGCTATGGGACGTCCTCCCAGCTTGAGCGAGCTTTTGCGGAGCAAATCGAAGAACAAGAGCGATGAGCTGGTGAAGCCAAAGTTTCTGTCGAAAAGCGAGAGAGAGAAGCTGGTTGAGCCTTTGATTAGTGGCCAGAGTCGAGAGAATTCAGTTAGCCAAGTGGGTAAGCGGAAATTGTTGGAATCGAACGACGATGAGGCGTCGGAGCAGGTTAAACCTGCGGTAGTTAAGAGAACAAAGTTTGCCTTTGATTGGAGTGAAGATTCTGATACTCTGGCTGGGTATCAGCCAATTGTAAACCAGCAGCTTTCGTCGTTGCTGCGAAACGAGCAGCGAAATGCCTCTTTAGAGCTGGCTTATATGGGTAAACCGTGGCAAGAGAAAACCTGGGAAGAGATGACGGATAGAGATTGGAGGATTTTGAAAGAGGATTTTGAAATTACGACAAAAGGTGGGTCTATCGAGAATCCGCTGCGAAATTGGTATGAACTGGGCCTTCTAGGCAAAGAATTGGAGGACATCCTCGTCAAGAGACTGGGATACAAGGAACCGACACCTATCCAGAGGATAGCAATACCAAATATTTGTCGAAAGGATAAAAGAGATTTTCTGGGGATAGCTGCCACCGGTTCTGGTAAGACATTAGCGTTTCTGATACCAATTATGACCAGGATGAATAACTCTGAGCCACGACCGATTGCAGTGAAGACACTCGAAGGACCCAAGGCGGTAATCTTAGCTCCAACGAGAGAATTGGCGCAACAAATCGAAGAAGAGGCTAAAAAAATGGTTGACTTTTGGAATAAGCAGCATCCGCAGCATGCATATCAGGTTGTCTCCATTGTAGGTGGACACTCCCTCGAAGAGATCACTTTTCGTTTGTCGAAAGGTGTTGATATCTTAGTGGCAACACCGGGAAGGTTGATAGACTCTTTGGAGAACCATCTTTTCTCTGCGAGACAAGTAGAGACCCTTGTGCTCGATGAAGCCGATAGGATGATTGATCTAGGCTTTGAAGAACAGCTAACGAAGATACTTAACATTCTGGAGGCAAGCTCAGAATTAGTGACTAAAAGACAGACTGTTATGTTCACCGCCACGATGTCGCCCAGTGTTGAGCGGATCGCCAACGGGTACTTGCATAAACCAGCCTATGCGACTGTGAGAGGAACCGAAGCCTCCGTTCCACAGATCCAGCAAATTATCTACCACGCTTCAACCGAAGAGCAACGGTTTCAAAGGGTTAAAGCCCTGGTTACTGAATATTCGGCGCCCATAATTATCTTCATCACTTACAAGAAAACAGCGGATTGGCTTGCTCAAAAGTTTTATGAGGAAACGTCTTTCAAGGTTACGGTCTTACACGGTTCTAAGTCTCAGGAGCAAAGAGAGCATTCCCTTCAGCTCCTGCGAACCGGGAAAGTACAGGTCATGATTGCAAGTAACGTGGCGGCTCGAGGTTTGGATATACCGAACGTTTCGCTGGTTATAAATTTTCAAATTCCCAAGCAATTTGAAGACTACGTCCATAGAATCGGAAGAACTGGTCGTGCAGGTTCAAAAGGAACAGCGGTTACATTTTTGGGTGATGAAGAGAATCCTGAAATCGTAGAGGCAATATGGAAATACTCTCGAGATAATAATCCGACAAATTCTAACGAGTTTGATTATTCACTCAAGACTCTATACAAGGTTGGACAGAATGAAATCAATGAGATCATTCTATAGCTCCTATGTAACATACTTCCTTCGGGTGATGTTGAATCGACCCTGTAGTGAGGCAGGTTCCGAACCGGCAAGGAAGGTTATCGTCAGACCTTGGACTCATTGCCTGCAGAGAGACAGGGAACCATCCACGTCACTTGAACCGATCAACTCGTTTCAATAAGTCATGACCATGTGATCCTCAGCGCATTTTGCTTGAGTAGTACCTATCAGATGATCGATCTTTGAATCTATCGTAGTTGTTGGGACTTTCAAGAACGGATAATTCAATACATTCACAAATTAAACGTATCTTGATGTTGTATTTCAATATATCACTTGATCTGGTGGTTATTTGCGTTAATAGACTTATTATGATATCTGATCTATCAATCTGCACTGAAGGAGTTGCAGTATTTCTGATAAGCTGTTTTGGTATCATAAGCCCTCTTGTTAAGTTTCCACTAGTGGTTAACTGACCGCGGTAAATGGCATTGTTTCAAAACAGTCGGTTTTAGAAGTGCCGATCATTGGCTCCCCGCTGGCAGTAAACCTTGCCTTATTTCAGTTTTCAGCATCTGCGATATCCGTCTCCATTGCTATTTCGTGAAGCTCTTTTTGTTAAGCTCTAGTAGAGGTTGCCGCTTACTGCTTCAAAGCCTGGTGTTCTATCAACAAAGTCTTGGCAAAGTTTGAAAGCTCTTATGTCAGTTGGACGAGATGTAATAGCATTATCTCCGAACCAAAACCCAACGATATGTAAATCTTGCCAATTTTAGTATCCCGCCCTCGATCAAGCGTTAGTCGTCGAGCATAAAATGACGATCTTTATCGTGGCATCTCATCGCCTTGTGGAGTTGAAGCTCACCAATTAAACTTCACAGACCAAATATGCTAGAATAATCAGAGCCTTTTAATCTTCATCGGAAGAAGAGTACTCTACCAAAGACCCGGAGATACGGTTCGCAGTCTTGGTACCGGATTTACCGGTTTTCAAAGTATTTATTGCTTTGCGCTTCTTGAGTCGTTCCAAAACCCCCTCTGAGAAGATAGAAGAATTTGAGTCACTATCCTCAATGGCTCTTTTTCCCTGTGACATTTCCCGTTGCGGTACAGTGTCCTTTGATAAATGGTCGCTTAAAAGCTTTACCATCATGTTAACAGATTCCTGCTTCTGAGCCTCTTCTTCCCTTCTTTTAGCCTCTGGATCTGGATCGTCGTTGGCCCACTTACAAAGCAATCCTGTGCCTTCTTTGCGATCTTCCCATTCCTTATCGCTTGGCAATAACAACGTTTGATTACTCATTGCCTCCTTGGCGAATTCCGCACTCGAAGTGTGCTTAAACTTGACAAAAGCACAGTTTTTGTTCTCCACGTATCGTATCCTGTCTATTGCGCCCAAACTGCCAAACATAAATCGTATACGACCTTCAATTTGAGATGGTTTCAACTCCTTGTTGTTTAAAGCGCCGCTCAGCCCACCAATATACAGAGTCCTGTTCGCCTTTCTAAATGAACCAACTCCGCCCATATCCTCTCGATAAGATCCATGTTTCTCTCGTCCAAAACAGTCCAGAACTTCCGTTTTCAGCATAAGTCTAGCGTGGTCCTCATCCTCAGGTATATGATGCATATACTGGCACCGTCTGCCCATACAGCACATGCCTTTGGCAAAATACAGACAAAAATACGTTGTTCCTTCCTTATCACCTCTTGTTACTCCAGGATGAGTTTTAGGATCTAGTCTGTACGGAGATACAAATCTTTTCTGTTCATTAGAACCTTGAGACCATTTATTATACCATATATTGAATACCAGCCCGGTCTGTGATGGGATGGAAGAAGGAAGTTCCGATTCTGGCACCTGAACTTTAGCAGGTTTGTCCTTCCATGACTTTGACATAAAACCGTATTATAGTGAGCAAATACCTACTAGTTTAGCACCAACATCAATATGATTGATGCGATGAGCTCTCTTGTATGGATTACTTACGCCGCATCAGCTTAAATTAAAAAAATATCTCCCGGGGGCGATTCGAACGCCCGATCTCAAGATTTCGTGTACAATTACAGTCTTGCGCCTTAAACCAACTTGGCTACCGAGAGTCGAGAATGTTATTACAAAAGAAAAATTCGCTGATGACTATATGGGACGTAACAATTTTTGAAAATCCATTGGAATAGGTAACTGAGAGGCCTTGAACTGATTAATTGACTAGCGATAAGTGCTGCTGAATGTCCGTTGCCCAAGGGGACGACTCTAAAAAGTAAACGCCACAGCTACTTCGTTCCTTCGTAGATTGGATTGCCACGTAAAGGACTGCCACGTACACCGTTTACTTCCACTACGACCTCACAAAATCTCACATTTTAGCCACCTCCTGGAAGATATAGCGGCTCAGGCATCTCTTGCGCATGGCGTTTAAAGGATTCTGCGAACTTCGCCAGCAACGTATGCAATCCATCGAGCCAAAATATAACTGCTGTCAAATTGCGAGCCTGGAGAGTCATAAAAGGTTCTGCAGACGGCTACTTGTCGAGCCTAAGGGTGTCTGAATGTCAAGTTCGCCCTGTCGTCGCAAAATCACCCATACAGATGGACAAGACAGAGGGCGATCAATTCTGAAGACGACATGTCGTCAGCGTTTAGCGGTTGCGACATCAGCTCTGCATCTGAAGCCATCGCTAACGCAACTAAGGATACCCCAGCAGACGCACGCGAGAAGAAAAGGTAAGATACTCCTGCAAATACAGAGCGCATTAGTCCAGTTCAGATGCTTTGCAATCCATTAAGTTCGTAACTGGAAATGACGAGATCAATCCCGGACAACAGCTTATATCTTGTTTGTCGCAGCGGCATGCCGAACATTCACTCGCAAACGCCATGATGGGACAGCTCTTTTCAACACAGTCTACTCAAGAACGGCCAAGAGATAATGGTAGCTACTGCAGTAGCATCCAGTCCGATCTCCGGACTTGAGAAAGCCACTAGCGGCGGCTGATGCTCAATTCTCGAGGCTTCAAGGCTTAAAGATATCGATACTGAGCTTTAAATCTGATGCCCGTATGCGATGATTTTTCAGGCTGAAAAATTTTTAAGCGATGAGCTTAACAGTGAAAAATTCATAGGTTTACAGAGGTTGGTTAGCAGTACGATTCGCTTGATTTCCTTGCATATTGGCCATTTGCAGTTCCCTAAGGCTGCATTTTCAATACTATAGACATCAGAAAGCAGCATTGAGCTTTAAATATGGCCAAGGAACAAACTAAAGAGTCCAAATCTGAGGACAATTACGATGCAAGAATGCCTGCGGTTTTACCGTTTGCTCAACCTCTAGCCTCCAAGAAACTCAATAAGAAGCTACTCAAGACCGTGAAAAAGGCATCCAAGGCTAAGAATGTCAAGAGAGGTGTGAAGGAAGTAGTGAAAGCTTTGAGAAAGGGCGAAAAGGGTCTGGTTATCATAGCAGGCGATATCTCGCCTGCAGATGTGATCTCGCATTTACCTGTTCTATGTGAGGACAGCTCAGTTCCATACATTTTTGTTCCTTCGAAGCAGGATTTGGGTTCTGCTGGTGCCACCAAGAGACCAACATCGGTCGTTTTCATCGTGCCCGGAAGCAACAAGAAGAAGGAAGGTAAGGCCAAGGAAGACGAATATAAGGAATCTTTCAACGAGGTGGTGAAGGAAGTGGAAGCTCTATGAGGTTTAAGCGACGCTAACGAGAAGAACCATCCATTGTGATGGGGAATGGACGCGGTTACTTGCAATGCTCATAAATCTGTATCATATGTACCAAAATGCACTTATAGTTTCTCATCTGAAGTTTCTAGTCAGTTTCTTATCTGGATATAATTGTAAGCTTTAAGGTTTTCATCTTGTTAATCACTTGGATCAGTGCAAGACTATAGAAGAGCCAGGATGATGCCAACTAGGAAGCGACCAATTACTCCAGTGGCCAAACCGCAGTCGAAAAAGGTACGGAGATTCCAAAATGATAAGTCTCGCTCTCAAGATATATGGAAGGAGCTCGATAGAGTAAGGACGTCCTACGATAATGCAGATGCCGTGTTGAAAAACAGCTGTTTGTTCATTCCTGTGCTGACAAAGAGTGCTATGTCACAGTATGCGGATTGTGTTGGTTCTTTGCATGAGTATATCGACTCCAAGAAGTTACAATTGCATAAGGTAAAGAGTGATTATGGATTCGTAGCTCTGAAACAGTTCAGCTTGCTGGATTGTTGTCTAGTGCTTGCAGCTCTGCTGGCTCTGAAGAATAAGAGATGGGTTGCAGCTAACACCACCGATTACTTCAACGTACCGAGCAATGTGTCCTTATCCGGTACTTTTTATCTTCCGGTTGGCTCAATCGCACCGCCTATAATCAAGACTTATTACCTAGTGGGTATCGGTAGCTCAAGGTATCGGGCAGTGATGGACTTTGAAGAGTTTTACGTTGACGCACCCAGTGGCATTAACCTCGCTCCGTTCATGGAGAGCGTATCCTTACTGTTTTCTCAAACCAAGTTCAATAACCCAAAAGGCGTACTTAAGTTATTCCGCCAGCGATTCAAGACTGTCCATGAAAGTTTAACTTTAAACCTACACAACTCGTCGCGTGTCCAGAGTTTACTTGTCGACATGGCCATGATGGCTAAAGAAAACGCCCCGCTTCTCAAGACTTCGAAAGACAATCTTCAGTCATACGCTCAGGATCTCGTTAGTTACAACAATCAGACGACTCCGCCTGACGACTCTTCATCAAGAGAAGGAAGTCACCAGGCAGCTGCGGACGGCGTTGAGACCGCGAAAAGATTACCAAGTCGGCAGCAGGCAGCGTCATCTGCACAAACCGAACGACCAAGTGGTCATCAAGTGCCCGCAAATAGCGGTGCCAGGAGCTCTTCCAATAGCAGCTTTATGACTCAGCAGCAAATCAAAGAGCACTGCATTGCAACTGTGGAAGCATCCATAGACGTCATGAAGACCAAATCACCGTATCAGATATTCAGGCTATATGTCAAGTGTCCTCGCCAGCACTACGTTGATGTCATTTACCAAAACTTGAACGATCTGCGATCTCAGACAAATTGCAATATAGTCGTCCTGAATCTCAATAATCTACACGAGTCCGACTCATGGTTTGATTCTTTGGATATAAGTCCCTACACGAAATCTGTTCAGCGACCTCATCCAAGCACTGTGCGAGTTGTAAGTGTTGGTGGCATAGGAGAGCATATTACTAAAGCACTAGCACTAATTCACGACATCTTAAGCTCATGAATGCCCGGCTTTTATATTATTCATAGAGAATTTATACTATGTGTCAATATTTTATGGCGCGACGTGACAAAGTAACCATCTTCAAGCTTATTCTAGGTATTATCTGAGAGAAGGCTTGAGATTTGGGATATAGTCGGAAGGTAAGAACCTATGAGTTGTAATGGGGAGCGATCGTGATGTGAAGTCAGAACGCAGAAGGTCTTTCTTCCTCTTTGGTAGCGTGAACTTGGGAAAATCCGACTCGACAGCGAAGTCATCTCATGTCAATCAGAAACATTCCTCGACGTCGAAGCATGTTACCAAGGGTCCACTAGATAAGAAGCCATTGAATAACAAGAATCCATTTGTGGAAAGCTCCTCCATTGCTAATGCGAGAGTTACATCGGAAGGAAACACGACAAAGCATTCATCGAAGATAGATCCTGATTCTCCCGAGCAATCAGACAAAAATATTTTGCTTATTGGCACTAGTTCTGTCCCGGTTTCGACTACAAGGATAAGGGCTAGAAGGCCTCCGCCACCTATAGATATGGACTCGATCAGAATTCTTACTCAGACAGCTTGTCAGGAAAATACGGCCAAGTACCTGAGTCAAACAAGTTCTGCGGAGGAGACTCTGAAGTCGGCATCCCACTCACCTGCAAAGACTCCTGTACCGATCCAGAATTCTGCGAACCAGCACAGACGACAAAGATCCGAAGCTGAAAAATTGGTAGACGATTTGGATGAGTATATTAAGCAACACGAGATTAGCGGGCCACTTGATCCCGAAGCAGACGAAACGAAAGACTGGCCACAGATCGATGCGGACCAGGCAAGTTCTGAGCATTCGAGTGACCTGCCCTCGGCATGCGTGGAACCGCTCGACATTTCCTTGGATGACAAGAATATTTCAGCTACGAGCTCCCGCGAACGTCGATCAGAGATCGAATCCGTACAGGAGGGAGACGGCTTCTCGTTTACGGACTCACTGAATGACAAGTCAGTGAATAGTATCCAGCAAATTGCTCTGAGTGAGTCCGCTGGGGCTGCACCGGTATCGATGAATTTGCATTACGGGAATCTGAGTGTTAGCTCCAGTAATCATAGCGGGTCACCTGTAAGTGCATCCGCAGTCGATGAAAATGGTTCAACTTCGAGCGACGACGAGTTCCAAGATATAGAACAGAAGTTCGTTCCGGAACTTCCGCTTGACGAAACTTCATCCCAGTCAGGAGGCAAGACGCCTAAGAGGGTATTCAGGGTTGTCAACGAAGACAGAGCTCGGTTTTATTTTGACAACGGAGACAATACAACATTCAGTACAAGTGATAACACAACTGCTGATGAAGAGGAAGGTAGGTTTGAATTAGAGAACCAGCCAATGCTGCGATTGGATGCGGGCCCGGAAGTAGATAAATTACTCACGCCAGTGAGTCCAGCCCTATGCTATTCTAGTTTGCAACATGAAGATACAGATAAAAGCAATTTGCATCAGCAATTGGAAAGCAATCTCGAACCGGACAATCAACCAATCTCCAATGACTTTGACAATATAGGCATGCTCTTAGACGCGGGGGCTTTAACTGTTACTCCATATGAGGATAGCGGCGATATCAGTCGTCAGACAAACAGTTCCATAAACCAGACCCCAGTCCGCAATAATCAAAACTTGAAGAGAGAGGATAGTAATTGCACCGCATCAACAGCTTCCTCGAAACCGGACAAGACAGTCAGATTAGTCTCTAGTTACGTTGAAGAACTAAGACTAAAATACTACAAATCATCGAACTTTCTCGCAGCACCTCCTAACTTACCAATATCGTTAAAACAGAAGAATAATCTTATCCAACCCAAGAATATCAAGGTCAGAATCAGGACTAGTTCGAAACAAATCGGGATTAAGCATGGCGGAGCCAAGCAAAAACTACTCAGCTTAGAGACGGCCAACGAGGACTCCATAAACAACTTTTCCAGCGCAAAGTTCAACGGCGCTACGAATCGAGTCAACGTCGACCACACAAAGGAATTTCACGATTTATTCTCCAAGGAGGGACTCATGAAGTCTTCCAACAAAGCAAATGAACCGGAATTTTCGAAGCCTGACGATGACTACTACCTGAAAAATATACCAGGTGATGACGCATACGACAGTGACGATGCGATGGCTCCTCTACGGAAAGGTAGTTCGGTCGCCCGAAACAACACTGTGGTAAGTTATTATACAAAAAATCAAAGAAGGTTCAGAAGCGGGACGCTGGATAACGGGTACGCTCACTTACAAGATTTACCCACCAACATTAACGTGAAAGACTACGAGGACGAGGAACCGCTGGACGTCAATGGTCCCGAAGACTCCGTCATGAGCGATGACTCCAGCTCGATAACCCCGGCTCTTTCCTACGGGAAAAGCCAGGGACTGCATGTGGCGAACCCTGACGCCGATTCAGACTAGAATCCAGGCATCAATTGCATCTCTAACTCATATAATACCATCTTTAATGCGCATATCTAGTGCTATAAGCCTGTTACCCGGTCTGAAGAGTCGGTCGCGAAGATCAAGGTGAGCTGACACTTGTCAACACTCAGTTGTAAACCATCTTTTACAGTCAATTGATAGCTATAGCAACTTATCTAGGACGTCTGACTGGTAGCCTGCATTAGAATAGCTCAAACATGACAGTGGACGCACAACAAGCGGCTTATACCCTTGTTTTTGACCCGTTAAAGGACACCGGGTCTTGGACAGTGCCAGAGTTTCAAAAAGCATTGGAAAAGGGTTCAGATGAGGACAAAGTTGCTGCAATGAAGCAGATCCTCGTTGTAATGCTTGAAGGAAATCCGTTACCGGAGCTTTTGATGCATATTATTCGATTTGTGATGCCTTCAAAGAACAAGAAACTTAAGAAATTGCTGTATTTCTACTGGGAAATTGTTCCTAAGCTGGATAATGATGGCAAATTGAGGCACGAGATGATCCTTGTCTGCAATGCGATTCAACATGACTTACAACATCCGAACGAGTACATCAGAGGTAATACTCTGAGATTTTTGACCAAGTTGAAGGAAGCAGAGTTATTGGAACAGATGGTGCCATCTGTCCTGGCATGTCTAGATTACCGGCACGCGTATGTGCGCAAGTATGCGATTTTGGCAGTCTTGTCAATCTATGAGGTTAGCGACCATCTAATCCCCGATGCGAAAGAGCTGATCAACACATTCTTGGCGGCTGAGACCGACCCTATCTGCAAGAGGAACGCTTTTATTGGACTTACCAAGCTTGATCGTGAGGCAGCTTTAAATTATCTGGAAGAAAATATTACCTCGGTTGAGACTCTTGATCCACTTTTGCAAGCGGTCTTTGTGCAGTTCATTAGGAAAGATGCAACTGCAGAGCCATCTTTGAAGCCTCAATACGTTGATTTGTTGGTCGATATACTAAGCTCTGCTTCTTCCAACGAGGTTATCTTTGAAACCTCGTTAGCATTGACTGCTCTGTCCTCAGATCCAGCTGTTCTGGCTAATGCAGCTTCGAAGCTCATCGACTTGGCCGTAAAGGTGTTTGACAATAACGTGAAGTTGATTGTTCTGGATAGAATCCAAGATATTAATGAGAAGATTCCTGGCTCATTGGAGGATTTGACTTTAGAAATATTACGCGTGTTGAATGCCGAGGATATGGATGTCCGGTCGAAGGCATTAGACATCTCTATGGAGCTTGTTACCTCCAGAAACGTCGACAATGTTGTTAAATTACTCAAGAATGAACTGCAAAATACCGTTAGTCACAGTGAGAAAGAAAAATCGATGGAATATAGACAGTTGCTCATTAAGACCATTCACAGTATTGCCATCAAGTTTGTTGAAGTTGCAGCGAACGTCGTGTCTTTGCTCCTGAGCTTCATTCCTGATTTGAGCTCTACCGCTGCCAGCGGGGTTATATCGTTCATAAAGGAAGTCATAGAGAAGTATCCCCACTTGAGAAGAGACATTTTGGACAGACTGCTAAATGTTATGGATAACATTAAATCTGCCAAAGCTTATCGTGGTGCTTTGTGGATTCTTGGTGAATACGCTGAGAATGCCCAAGAAATTCAAAAATGCTGGAAGCACATCCGCGCTAGCGTTGGAGAAGTTCCTATTCTTCAAACTGAGTTGAAAAAGATGGCACGTACGACCGACGATAATGATGATACTGACGTTGAAAGGGCAGAAAAGAAGGAAAACAAGCGGACGGGACCAGTTATTTTACCAGATGGTACCTATGGTACTGAAAGCGCTTTTGATTCCGTGAAGAAAAGTACTGAAGATGAAATTGATTCAAGGCCACCAATGCGTCGCTTCATTCTAAATGGCGATTTCTATACTGCGTCAATTTTGGCAAGTACTATCATCAAGCTAGTTCTTAGATTTGAAAAAGATCCTAAGGAGGACACCATTTTAAATGCCATAAAGGCTGAAAGCATGTTGATCCTTGTGAGCATCATCAGAGTGGGTCAAAGCACTTTGGTTGAGAAAAAGATCGATGAGGACTCCTTGGAAAGGATAGTCTGTGCAATATCCATATTGATGGATGAAACCGACCCATCGCAAAAGAGTTCTGAAAGAGCGCTAATTGAAATGGCATTTTTGGATGCCACCAAATCCTCTTTCAAAGTTCAGGTTGCTTTAGGCAAGAAAAAAAGCGCTAGAGCATCTGCCCAAAATCTCAACAAAATTGCTGAGCCCATTGAGAAGCCCATTCAATTCAGACAACTTGCTCAAGCAGGCTCGAATATTGGTGGCGAAGATCCAATTGAGGAAGACTTGAGGCTGGCTATCGAAGGTGATGCAGCCAAGTCTAGTGCCAACTCTGTAATCTCAAAGCTGAAAAAGATTATGCCATTGACTGGTTTTTCTGATCCCGTTTACGCGGAAGCGTACGTTACGACCCATCAATTTGACGTGGTGCTTGATGTTTTATTGGTAAATCAAACCAAGGAAACTTTGAAGAATTTACACGTCCAATTTGCTACTCTAGGCGACCTCAAAATAATAGAAAATCCAACCCGTACCAATGTCGTGCCTCATGGTTTCCATAGACTTACTGTTACGGTCAAGGTGTCCTCCGCTGACACCGGCGTGATTTTCGGTAACATCATCTATGATGGAGCTCACGGTGAAGATGCACATTATGTTATTTTGAATGATATTCATGTTGATATCATGGATTACATCAAGCCGGCAAAGACTGACGATGAGAATTTCCGCACAATGTGGAATGCCTTTGAGTGGGAAAACAAAATATCTGTTAAATCGCAACTGCCTTCTTTGCATGCTTACCTCAGGGAATTGGTTAAAGGCACTAATATGGGTATTCTGACAGCTGCTGAAGCTTTAGGAGAAGAAGATTGCCGATTTTTGAGTTGTAATCTTTATGCGAAATCCTCGTTCGGTGAGGATGCACTCGCTAACTTGTGTATTGAAAAAGACAATTTGGGCCAAGTCGTTGGGCATGTGCGTATTAGATCTAAGGGTCAAGGGCTTGCTCTGTCTCTCGGTGACAGAGTGGCTTTGATTGCTAAGCAGGGCAGCGAAGTCAAATTAGCCAGGATTTAAACAGAGGCTTTAATTAATACGTTAGATACATTAAGGTTTTAACAAGCGAATAGCAAAATGTATTCTCCATTTATTTACAAGTTGACTACTTCTTATGCAGGACTATTTCATGGAATGCGGACTTGGCGCTTACTAGGTTTTAACCTTTTCTAATCCATGAAAAGGAATCTGAAAGCTACTGATAAGCGTCCTTGCTTGCGTGTCGGTTTGGGCAGTAGTGTTGATATTGATATGCATACCAAAAGTCTTGGGCCATAGATCCTGGTTAGAGTCGATTTCCGGGAAGAATTTCACATCTTCAGACGTAAGACCAAACGATATACTTCCCAATCCATTCCCTGATCTGTTGCTAATTCCCTTGTACTCTCTTATCCTTGGCATCACGATTTCGGTCAAAGTAGACAAGAATTGAGACATGGGACGACCCTTCAACTCGACTTTTGCACCCATCTGGTTCCCTCTCCTGACTTTCCAACTAGGAACATCAGTCTTTGAGTACAACGGCTTCGGTTTGCACCCCGTGATCTGCTGAAGTTGTAACGCAGCAGTAATCGCATACAGCGGATTATCCTTCGCCTCGTTCACGTAGCAATTCAGCACAACGCTATCGATCTCAGGTATATTGTGCCATTTTATCGGATGGATATCCGGAAGTTGCGCTTTGCTGCCTACAGGCTTCCTAGGCTGTCTATTGATATGGTACGGTGAACTACCATCCCATGGCCTATTCTTAAGTCCCTTTTGACCTTCAAAATTGTGCGAATAACCGATTAACAGTAAATCAGACTGTACCGTGTTAAGATAATGCTCGTGAGATCTATCCTGATGTGTCGCCACCGGCATAAACGCCGGAGACCTAATATCATTCTTGGCGTACTTTAGCTCGGGAAACCGAGGTGAAAGCTTCGATTTATCGATCTTGACCAAATGGTGAACCGGTTTAACCAATGAACATGCCGATTTTGCGCCTTTCGAGGTCCCGGAAAACGCTCTTTTCGCAACCAAGATCTTCTGCATCCTTCCCAAACTGTAACTGGCCTCCAAGTCGGCAAATTGGCGCACTATAGACCGCTCCAATCGCTCAAATAGCCGTCTTTTAGCTGTTAAATATCCAAAATTTTTCAGTATGCCTTGTAGAGTCGCTCGTCGAACGTGACAATAATACCAATCCAAGTCTCTATAAGTATGGCCAACTCTACAAGTTTACAAGCCATTGAGCAGAGTGTGTTGGCTGCTGGAGGTCGTTGTGGTGGTCTGGAAGGTCCTGAGGATGAGATTCTCTGCTGACTGTTTGGTGGATTCCGAGGAGGAGCGGGAAGACGAGACTTTTGCCAAGAATGACTACTCAGTGTGCTCATCGCCGAGTTCGAGCATCAATATCAATGAGATTAGCTTTGTGAACCCTAATGAGGAGGATGAGAATGTGCCGCAGCTTTACTTGCCCAAGAAGTTGGCTTCTTTTGTTGTTGAAGAGCAGAACGAGGAGAACTTGGATCCTGAGCTTGAACGATTGATACAGAGGCTGGACCTCCAGGCGAAACTCCCGGTTTCGGAAGGTTTTGAGTTGGTTGTGGCGCCAGGCAGGCCAAGAAGGAAGGAAACGAGTAGTTTGCCACAAGAAGTGGAGAGTATAGCGTCTGTTGGGCCGGAGCGGTTGCTTTCAGCTATAGAGAGCTCGTTCTCGTCCAGGCTTGAGGCTCTGGAGCTCGAGAACAGGAAAGAAGTCGAGAGGATCAAGCTCCTGAAGCGCCAGAAGGAGGAGGAACGTCAAAGACGTGAGCAAGAGGAGAAACGCAGGCGTGAAGAGGAAGAGAGACGCAAGCGTGAAGAGGAAGAGAGACGTAGACGTGAGGAGGAAGCTCTTAGACGACGAAAGTTAGAGGAGGAAGTAAAGCGTAAGGAAGAAGCCGAAAGGCTGAAGAAACAGAGGGAGGAAGAAGAGGCTAGAAAGGAAGAGGCTAAAAAGAAGGCAGAAGAAGAAAAACTCAAGCAGGAAGCGATTAGGAGCAAGACCGTGTCAGATCTTGGTGTGATTGAGCAGAAATTCAGACAGTACAAGGATAAAATCGTTTCTATCAAGAGGGATATAATTGAGCCAGTCAAGAAAGCGGATCCTGCTTTAAAAACCCTACTTTCCCGCCATAAGAGGAAGGTTAATCCCAAATTCGGTCAATTGACCAACAGTAATACGCAGTTGCAAAATATCCAGAGAGAACTCTGCAACCTTGTTGACCAGACCAAGGATAACCAATTAGCTTTCCTGTGGATACTCAACTTCATCGCCAAGGCCATGGTACATCAAGCTGAAACAGAAGTCCGAGTTAAGCCCGAATCCGCACTACCGTTGGGCAAACTTGCAGTCAACCTAATGGTTCAATATCCTGAACTGAAAGAGCTTCTTATGGCACGATTCGTCAAAAAATGTCCTTTCGTTATCGGCTATACCTGTAGCATAGACAGTGAGTCTGGCCGCCAAGACATGGGCTGGAAGAGAAAGGCCGATGATAAATGGGAAGAGGACACCTTTTATGACGAGAGAATGGGTGGCATGGTTACTCTTTTTGCAGTCATAACCAGATTACCGCTGCCGCAGGAACATATCAACACTCAAAGCCATCCGATGCCCATCTCAAATTCGTGGCATATGGTCGCCCGCATAGCCAATACTCCAAGCAACCTGCTAACAAACTCGCATTTCGTCGTCTTGGGTTTCTGGTGGGACGCTGCTGCCAGTGAATTCCTTCAAGCTTACGGCAGTCAAGGAAGTAAACTGTTACAACTAATAGGTGAAGATTTAACCGCATCTGTCGCTGAAAGGAAGTATGTAGGTGCTGCCAGATTGCGTATTCTCTTGGAAGAGTGGCAGACCACCGGGATCAAGACTTTTCCTGAATTAGTGGCATAGGACGCAACTTTATAGACATAGAATCGCAAGCTTATCCAGCATCAGGCAGTATCAGGCCGTGTTCCCAGACCTCATAGTCACCGTGGACGTAGTAAAGACTTCATCGAGGTTCTTGTTCTTGATAGAAGGTCAATTCCTGCAGTAAGACAATTCGATAGGCAGATATGACTAGAAGAGCAGCTGATTCGCCCATCCCAGACAAGCCTGAGAGCCCTTTCCCGCTAGTGACGGACTACTGTGATATAGTTGGCGGATTTGGTCGCGGATCGGCTGAGCTTGGTATTCCAACTGCAAACATCCCCGTCAACCAACTACCCAAAGCCATCAATGACCTGGAACTGGGAGTGTACTTTGGATTCGCCAAATTCAGACCAGTGGACCATGAAGACGAGGTTTTCACCAGAAACAACGGTGCTAAAGTGCTTATGAACTACGGCCGTCATCTGAACAGACAAAATGGTGATCTCGATCCCCTGCCAGTGGTCCTCTCTGTGGGTAAGAATCCATTTTATGGCAACGACTTCAAGACCGTGGAACTACACATCATTCATCAGTTTAAAGACTCATTTTATGGTGCCCAAGTGAAATTCAGCATACTAGGCCATATTAGGCCAGAGCTAAACTATACCACTAAAGAAGCATTGATAGAAGACATTAACATTGACATTAGCACAGCTCTAGAGGCCTTGGAGAAGCCTAACTTCAAAGCTTATCGATCCCAACTGGCGGAATGAGCTGGCACAGCTAATATCCACGATACAGAGAATCGATACATAGTATACATAGATAGATAGCCTAGATAGCCTCTGCTAGTCGGCAATGAACTCTTAGTGTATCTTCTCTGAGCTTTGTATTGGTAGCGCCGTAGCTGATCTGCTTTAAAGGTTACCGTAACATCGGTCTCTCAAGAACACTCTCAAAGAGCAGGTCTTTGCAGGCTATAGGGCGTTTCTGACATCGAAATAGAGTCCTTCTCATCATAAGAGGTCCTTTGAAGGTACACATTGGTAAGCTAGCTTGGTAGCACGGCCATTTGATGCAATTGGTTCTACGCCGGCTAACGACAGCCTTCTTCTATTTGGCAAGCCTGGCCCTGATAGCATATGCCTTTTGCAATGAGCGTCTGAAAACGCTGTATCTGGAACCGTTAGTGCTTTTGGAGTGTTTTATTGCATTGGGACTTATCGCATCCGACTTCCTAACGGCTTCGCTGTCGCACATATCGAGCAAGATACTACGAATATCTGATCGAGTGTCTGGTTTAACGTTGCTGGCCCTGGGAAATGCCGTACCCGATATTACAAGTACATACCAATCCATGAGCGCGGGCGCAATGGCTTTGGCATTGGGCGAACTATTTGGCGGTATATTCTTTCTGCTGACAGTCGTACTGGGCTCAATGGCTCTAGTACGACCTGTCAAGCTATGCCCACCACAAGTGATACGAAATTTGCGGCAAGATTTAGAATACAATCTCAAGTTTGAGGAGGGAACTATACTCTACAGTAGAGCAGAGTTCTTTCAGGATATTTTTATATTCGCCGGCTTGGTGTTACTATCAGCCGTGTTTTTGTCCGATGGCCACCTAATGTTTTGGGAATGCGCATTAATGGTTCTTTTCTATTGCATCTATGCTGCTTATTTGGTTTTATATCACAAGCGTCCCGACGAGGATGCAGGACATGTTGCACTTTTAGAGACCGGCGAGTCTGCTTCCGATCTCTCAACAATAATCTCCAACACAGAAAGGGCTTGCCAGAATGAGGGCAACATAACGCTATTCAACAATGGGATTCAGGAAAGAAGGGCGAACATCAGGCGTAGAATCCGCAGCTATCTCAGATCGAATTATAACGGCTGGGTTCGCATTACATTGAGGGACTGTTTGGATATATGGGAGAACGAAGGCCGCTTACAAAGCCCAGAGCCTTCTGGCGAAGAAAACCAAGGTTTCCTTGAGCGCGCTAGCTCAGATGCTGGCGAAATCTCACCGCTGGTGCGGCGTGCATCCTCACTTCAAGACGTGAGACAAGTACCTTCAGTATATGTCTTTGAGGAGGAAGCAAGCCCTCCAGCTTCCTCCTCGCGGAGATTGATAGAGGATGACTCGCTATTGGGCGTATACGGTAGACCACTTACTCAGAAATCTTTGAGTTGCGATCACATACCTGGCGTCTTTGGCTCTGTCCAGGGATTTTCGAATCTGGAGAGTCAGCTGCCGACAATATCACCATCGCAAGAGCCAACAATCAGGACATGGCCTCGCGACTTTAAGTTGTTCGATTACCTGACTGACTGTAATATGCGCCTTCCGACTACAGAATACCTCGCACTTCTCTTCACTACCCCGGTTTCCTTTACGCTATGCCTGTTAATACCTTTTCTGCATCACAAGATGGAAAACGGCAGCTTCCACGCTGTTGAGATTCTCAGGTTAACGCTGTTGCCTTATATTTTATCATTCTTGTTAAGTGATTCAACTTCGCTGCCGTATCCCTACTGGTTATTCGTCCTGTCATCTACTTTATTCTGCATTTTGACGTACAGAAAGGTACGGTCAATTTCACGCTATAATACAAGCATTCTGGCGATAGCAGGTTTCATTTCGTGCATTTCTATCATTTGCTTCTGTGTTCACATCGTGGTGATGACGCTAACTGATTGGGCAGACAATTTCAACATCTCAAGTAGCATACTCGGCTTAACTGTCTTTGCCTGGGGAAATAGTCTGGGAGATTTAGTTTCAAACGTTGTGTTCGTGCAAATTGGAATCTTCGACCTGGCTCTGGGGGCATGTTTTGGAAGTCCACTTCTCTACTTTGTTTTTGGTGTTGGTATTGATGGTATGCTGCTGATCTTGAAAAGCAGGAAAAGCTGTGACAAGCCGCTTTGGGCCTGTCAAATAGATTACGAACCCGATTCGACTTTGGGATTTAGTGGTCTGGGTATAGTGCTCGCTTTCCTCATATTCGTGGTTGCCGTTCCTTTAAATCATTGGCAGATCGATGGTAAAATTGGCATATTACTGCTTGTTCTTTATGCCACGATAAATGGATATAATATATTACAGGAGCTTTTTTAAGGCTTATGTCCCTTGATGGCTAACTAAGAGCTCTCGAACAAATCTTCTAGCAGGTCTAGATCCTCAGGCATATATGATTGGCAGAAGTGACGCAACTTGGGCAGGACCGCCGTGCCATACTTCTTCGCTTTCTCCCAGATTTGGTCAGCGATATATCTTCTCTTTTCCAGGTATGTCCTGGCAGGCTCAAAGAAGATCAACTTACAGTAAAGATACCAGAAATGTCCGCTTCTCAAATAAAAAGTCCAGTCAGCTTCAATAATGTGCTTGAATATTTTTGTTTCCAGAGTGGCGGTGTTGGTCTTACTTTGCAACTGCAATAACGAGGAAAGTAAAAGTTCTTGGCCTTTTCTAGATTCCCCATGGCTGAGACGTGTCAGTATTATATCGAAAACTTTCGGTGGCATCAATTCATCAGACTGAGTCTCAAAACGAGTTTGAAGCCTACTGTTCGCACAAAATATACGAAATTGAATGAAATCCCAGAAAAGCTCGAAATCATCTGTAAGCTCCACATCAGTGGCGTAAATATTTTCCTCCTTCTCTAGAATAAAATCTAGCAGCTCATGATCCTTCAGCTTACACAGAACCGAGTAGAGTAATTTCAGTATGGCTGTTTTCTTATGAGAAAGCGAGAGGCCACGCAACAGAACATTCTTCGCGCTGGATAAGTCCTCTTTATATTCAATTAGCCAATGTGCGTACTTTACCCACACGCAGTCGTAATGTGCTAAACACGTCAGTGCTCGTTGGAAGTTCAACTCAGTTAAAGCGTCAATGCGCAAATTGATTGTGTATGTCAGGTAACTATCCCACGTCGCAATCTCTTCAGCTGATATCAGGGTTTCAGCAGAACAGTAGTAATTAATATGCAGTTTAGACTCAAAAAGGGAATAAATCTCTAAAACCTGGTGTTGAACCGTCATGTAAAGTTCTTTGGTAGACTTCCTGAGAAGCTTTTTGGCATCGGCTAAATATGGTCCCTTCCTTCCCTGGAATGATGTATCAATTTTAAGTCTTTTTAAAAGTTCCTCCTTAGGTGCTATGCGAGTGAGCTGAGTCAAGTCCGTTATGTCATCGATGCATTGCAGCCATAGGGCATAGAACTTGCTGAACGAATGCAGCGGTATCTCGATCACTTTTCGAAGCACTGTAAAGTATCGCTCCATCGTAAGACATCGCTCACGTATCTGATCCAGGTACATTTCCCAGAATTCACCACTCATAAAGTGCAAACCAATTAAACTTTCCGCCCTGTGGTACAACTTAAACAGTTCCTTGTGATTGCTTATCACTTCATTGCAGAGCTTGAGATATGAAATCCAAAGATGTAGAGACCTTTCATTAAACGATCGCAGACCTTGCTCATATATTTTGCGAGCTCTAGATACATTGCCCAGTTTATACTCGAACAAAGCGTAATCGATATAGTAGTTTTCCAGGTAAGGGAAGTTGTAGAGCATCGAATCGTAAGTACCCTTTATCAGATCGTAAATTCCCGGTTCCAGACTCTTATTCAAAGGCGAAGCCTTGCCGATGAGATAGTTCAACAGGTTCTCCCAATGCAATAACGTCTTTGGATGGCTCGCAGCCTTCAAACTAAGCGTAGAAAAGTTCCCATCGCTGACAATTGAGCTATACTTGTCCATTGGTAGCCTAGCAGCCTTCAGAAGCAAAGCGGATAAGCACTGTCTTTCCAGTCTTATAAGCACCAGTAATTTTTCACTTGGTATACTGTACTAAAAAACTACGTTGATGGATAGTAACTTATCTACATATGCTATAACACATTAATCATGAACTATTGCTCGATCCTATCAAGGTTGATATCGTCCAGAATCTGCTTGGCTCCGTCGGCCATCATTTTCTCTGCCAAGAGCCTGCCGCACTTCATCGAATCCTCGCGGACATCACTGATGAGAAGCTCTTGGCAGTCTTCTACAGCCATTGAGCCGTCCACGCTCACGACGATTCCTCTGAGTACAAGCTTCTTGGTCTCAATGTCATAGGACGATTCAACTCCGATGGGAACAGAGCAACCTCCTTCTAGTGTTCTCATTAACGCACGCTCCGCCAAGCAGCATACAGTGCTTTCCAGGTCTGTGATCTTTTCGAGCACTTGCAAGGTGCGGGAGTCGCCCTTTCTGATCTCTAGACCTAAGGCGCCCTGGCCCACTGCATGGTACATGATGTCGGAAGTGAACCTCTGTGTGATTCTGTTTTCCAAGCCCATCCGTATCAGACCGGCAGACGCGAGGATTATGCATTTGTAAGGGCTGTGAGGGTCGTCAACTTTTTGTAATCTTGTATGAATATTGCCTCTGATGCTCTCGAACTTCAATTGGGGGAATTTCCGCCTCAACTGAGCGGACCTTCTCACAGAAGATGTCCCAACGACGCTCCCGGGAGGCAAATCGCTCAAACTTTCGTAAGGAGATCCCACGGGCATCACCAGACAGTCTGAGGGATCCACTCGCCTAGTAATGCCACCCAGTTCGAACCCTTCAGGCAGGAGTGTAGGCATATCTTTAAGCGAATGCACAATCAAATCTATCTTCTTTGCCGGATCTTCGTCATAAAGCCTGTCTTCCAGCTCTTTAGTCCACAGGGCCTTTCCACCGAACGAGTAGAGCGGTTTCTGCTGCACTTGGTCTCCTAGAGTCTGCAATGCTAGCACGGGACATTCATAATTTGGAAAATTTTCCTCTATAAGCTGCTTCACTGTTACAGATTGCACCACTGCCAGCTTAGACCTTCTCCCACCAATCTTAATTTCCTCCTTCATTGCCTCCCCATCAACGTCAACCGCTGCAGATCCACAAGCAGTCCCAACCAGTTTCTTCAATCGAGGACGCTAATTTTTCACTCTCCGCCGTACACTGCTCGAGTAACCCTCCCGCTAAGTAAGCAAAAGTCCTTCAACATCGATCGGCGTCGAATCAGAGGCATTCTAAACCATCAGCCTGCTTACTCTGACTTCAAATTGGAGTTTCCCAGTCATATTTCTCATCATCACTAAAGTCTAGCTTCCTTCGACAAGGAAGCTTGTAGCACATTGCTGGCGACCGGCTACATCCAATCTAGCCAGCTTGCGTCCTCTTGAGCCCTTCTCGATGGCTTTTCCTTGCATTGTCACCCGTTTATTCCGTTTCTCCTGGAAAGCGTGGTTATACTGAACAGAAACCGCTGGTGAGCAAGCAACGTTCTTGAGCTGTCCCGCTAGACCTCGTTAATGGTTGCTTGTGGCGTGCTATGCTTCATTCTTGGTCTCTTGTGTCTTGAAAGTGGTCCTTAGAAACCATGTCTTGAAAGCGCTTCGAGCTTATATAGTGACAACCTCGGCGGCTAAATCTGACAGGTGCCATAGTGCCAGAATGGCAATTGAAAGTCCAACTATTTGATGATATTAAATAAGCATATATCTCGTAAGTGTAAGTGGTGTTACAACTGCGCTTTGACCCAGCCTTCAAGACCGCCTTTGACGATGATTTCTTGCAAGTTCTTGCCCAACTCGCCCACAGTCTGCTCGAGCACCACGGGCCCTTCAAGAGACCCTTCAGTGACGACGACTTTCCTGTTGGCGACGTCCCATTTCAAGAACCATCCTGTTCTTCTTGTTAACTCCTTTGGAGAGTCCTTGAACTTGGCACGTAGCTTCTCGATCAGAGTAGGAATCTCGAGGGTTAATAAAGCGTTGTTGATGGAGTTTCTGGAGAAGATGTTGCCGAAGGAACCGGCGACGACTAGGTTGATGCCTTTGGCTAGGATGCCGGTGGCTGCCTGTTCTCTTGATGATCCGGTACCGAAGTTGAAGCCACTGACGATAATATCGCCCTTGTTTACCTTGGTCTGGAATTTGGGGTCGTAGTTCTCCATGCAGACCTTGGCCATCGTCTCCTTGGGGACGTCGTCTTGGTAGGTGTATTTGCCCGGGTATATACCGTCGGTGTTGATGTTATCAGCATCACATAGCACTAGTTCGCCGGATATTTCGCTTGGGAAGCCTTCCAAGATCTCAGCTGGGGCGCTGTTGTCTGCGGTAGCGACAGTCTCTGCAGAGGAAGGGTTCTCCTCGGTGACGGTCTTGACAGAAGGGCTGAAATGCTCCTCGGTGCCAAAGACTTCAGCGGGCGAAGCGATCTTCCCTAGGATGGCTGATGCGGCAACGACAGCAGGCGACGCTAGATATGCTAGGGCGTCCTTGGATCCCATCCTGCCCTTGAAGTTTCTGTTTGTAGCGCTGATACCGACTTCACCGGGCTCTAGTAGTCCGGCACCTAGACCGATACAGGGACCACATCCTGGCGGCAGCGCGATACAGCCCGCTTTCATCAATTTCTCCCAGGCTCCAGAGGCCCTGGCGTCGCTTTCGACCTCCGAGGACGCTGCCGCCACGTAGAACTTCACATTTGGGGACACCTTGTTGATCTTGGATGCGTCGCCACTTGGGCAGACCACACTTGCCGCGGCCTCTAGATCTGACAGCCTACTGTTCGTGCAGGAGACTAGATACGCCTTGTCGACCTTGATGTTTTGGCGGGAGAGTTCCTGCACGGTGTTGGAGACTTTGACACTGTTTGGGCCCGATACGTAGTGATTCAAGGTCGAGAGATCAATCGTGAGTCTCTTGGCGAAGCGAGCGTCAGCGTCTGGCTTCCACTTGGGCAGAGACTCTTCCAGCTGCGAAAGCGTCTGTTCGTTGATTCTTGGATGACCGGCGCCCAGTTTGGGCAACCTGGTCTCGCGGTACCACTCGATCAAGGTCTTGTCGACGGGGAAGAGACCCGACAGCGCACCCCACTCGGTGGTCATGTTGGCGATAGTCAATCTGAAATCGATAGGCAACCGATGCAGCGAGTCGCCCGTGAACTCAATCGCGTGGTTAAGCACCTGATCCTGGTTGAACAGACCACAGAGCGCTACAATGATATCCTTACCTGACACACCGTGTGGCAGCTCCCCCTTCAACTCGACCTGCGCAACAGGCGGGATCTGCCACCACGTTTGCCCGGTAGCCCAGATCGCCGCCGCGTCAGTCCTCACCACGGGCGTACCTAGCGCTCCGATACCCCCGTAAGTGTTCGAATGCGAGTCCGAAGCCACTGTCATGTTCAATGGGAACGCATAGCCCTCCTCCACCATGATCTGGTGGCCAATACCCCTTCCAGCGGGGTAGAAATCCACCCCGTGGCTCCGGGCAAAGTTCTCGATGTTCTTGTACTTGGTCAGATTCTTCTCACTGCTATTCTGGATGTCATGATCCAGCGTATTCACGATCTGCCTGGGATCGTGGATCCTAGTCGCTCCCAAACCCATAAATTTCAACGCCACAGGCCACGAATTATCATGAGACATACAATGAGCAGGTCTAATCGACACATAGTCCCCCGAATGAACCAGTTTCCCCTCTGGAACCCCGACAGCATACTTCTGAACGATCTTCTCGGTCAAATTCTGTCCCTGGCGCAAGGGACCGTAGCGGTGGAACCCTCTACTAAACCTCAGCATCTCGAACACCCTATCAGCACCACAAACCCACCCACAGACCAGCTATCTTCGACTCATCACCTCTTGTTTAAGTATCACCAAATTTTTCAACCTGCAAATTTCCGCTGGAAAAACCCATCAAATGGCACATCGGCAGCCCATTGAAACCGCTGTTCTGGAGTCAATGGCTCGTCTATAGCACGGTGAGTTGGTCTGCTAACCGTTGAAACTTTGATCCGCTGTTTGGCGACCACGACCGACTATCTCTGCGAGAAATGGTCGTATCGCGACCGTTCGAGCTGGAAACGAAAGCGAGCGGCCAGGTTACTTCATTTGAACCAGTCGCCGACGAACGATATTGCGATTATGGCGTAGTTCTTGGCTGTTGAAGCTGCTGGAACATTTTTTTTTTTTCAGTTTTTGCTCTTCCAGTTTATCGCTCTTTGCCTCCTTTTTTTTCAAAGGTATATAAAGTGAAACTTTTCAGAGGTGAAGATGGTTCTTGTAGGGACTGGTAGGGTGGTTAAGGCTCATTGGGACCATTTAGTAGTGATTTGATAACGATGTCGAGTGCTGCAGGTGAGAAAAAGGCTGAAGGTTGCGGTTTGTTGCTGTGGAAAAACCCGGTAGAGACCGGTAAGGTTTTTGGTGGACTGTTGGTTGGGTTGTTGATCTTGAAGAAGGTTAACTTGATCACGTTCTTCTTGAGAGTGCTTTACAGTGTTGTGTTCATTACCGGGTCGTTGGAGTTTGTTTCGAAACTTCTTTTGGGACAGGGATTGGTGACTGCGTACGGTCCTAAGGAGTGTCCCAACACGGTGGGGTTCTTGAAACCACGGATCGACAGGGTTCTGTTGCAGTTGCCAGCGTTGCAGGCTAAGGTTAGGAAATTGATGTTTGCGTACCAGCCAAAAAATAATTTCAAAGCGGCAGTGGTGCTGTTTTTCTTGCACAAGTTCTTCTCGTGGTTCTCAGTGTGGACTATTGCATTTGTGGGAGTCATTGGTGCGTTCACGGTGCCTTTGGTGTACTCGATCTTCCAGACCGAGATCGATTCTGCGGTGGACAGCGGGATTAGAGTGGCTAGGACAAAGACCGAGGAGTTTTCCAGCATGGCTTCCGAGAAGACTAAGCCTTATCTAGAGAGTTTGGACAGCAAATTGGGACCAGTGTCGAAATTTGTCAAGAGCCAGTACCACCAGGCCAACACGGTGACTCCGCAGTCTACGACGTCCAAGATGGCAGCAGAGGTGCCATTGGAACCGGAACAGCGTCCGCAGGGCCATAGTTCATCTTCCGCGGCTTTCCCAGCTGCACCAACCACTGAGCCTCTGGGTCGCGAAACACACGAGTTTTCTGTTGACCAGTTGCAAAGTGAGTTGAAACAAAGCACTGAGGGTTTGAAGCACGAGTTGCAACAAACCAATGCCAACCTCTAAATCACATCGCCGTCATTTAAATAGTCAACAACGTAAACAACTAAACACGTTAATTTTCTCGAATGAAGGGTAGATTAAATAAAGTTAAGTCATAAATAAGATTATTTTGGCTCTTTGCATTGCTGAATATTAAACTTTGATACCGCTGGAGACTTCCAACTGTTGTAAAACAGGGTCCAGAACGTTAGGGTTCAAGGAATCGTTGGTGAGTTGCAATTGTTCTTCAGTCCACAAGTTCTCTTGTTCGACGTAGTCCTTTTCACCGACTCCGAGGATACCACCTTGACTTTCCCAATCTCTCACGCGAGGAAGCTGCAAGCGGGCAAACACATCGTCCACTGCGTCGAGCAACATGTCGCTCAGATCGTCGGTGTGGCCTGGCGTTGGAGTGATTCTTAAGCGCTCGGTACCACGAGCCACAGTGGGGAAATTGATGGCTTGCACGTAGATGCGGTGCTTCTCCATCAACATATCGGAGGCCTGCTTGGCCAGATCAGCGTTACCAACAAGGACAGGCACAATGTGGGAAGGGTTTGGAATAACGGGGACCCCTAGATCTTTCAAACCTTTCTTGACATAAGAAGTGTGTCTCTGTTGTTGCTGTCTCAAATCTAAGTGGCGACGCTGGTACCTGATAGCTTCTGCAGCACCAGCCATCACGGCAGGTGGGAGCGTAGTAGTGAAGATAAACCCTGGAGCGTAAGAACGACACCAGTCGATCAATCTTCTCGAAGAAGCCACGTATCCGCCCACTGTACCAAAAGATTTACCCAAAGTACCAGTGATCATATCGACACGATCCATGACGGTCCTAGCGCCACCAACAGACGAAATCCCGCTCAACCGATGCGCTTCGAAATCGCAATGTTCTGCAACACCGGCACCGTGAGGACCGTACAGACCCACGGCATGAACTTCGTCCAGGAACGTCAAAGCACCGTACTTGTCGGCCAAGTCACAGATCTTGCTGATGTCAGAGACAGACCCGGACATCGAGTACACGGATTCGAAAGCGATCAATTTGGGCGTGGATTTTGGATACATCTGCAACATCTCTTCCAAATGTTGCAAATCATTGTGTCTGAAGATATGTTTCGTAGTGTTGGCATGTCTGATACCGACAATCATCGAAGCGTGGTTCAACTCATCGGAGAAGATAACCAAATCCTTAACCTTCTGTCCCAACAACGATAACACTGCGTCGTTAGCCATATAGCACGAAGAGAACACCAGAGCACCCTCCTTCTTATGCAACGCCGCAATCTCTGCCTCCAACTTCAAAGCGTGCCGGTTGTGACCCGCAATGTTTCTCGTACCTCCGGCACCGGCACCGTACTTGTCCATAGCCCTCTTCATCGCATCGACAACCTGCTGGTTCTTCGACAACGCCAAGTAGTCATTAGAACACCACACCGTCACCTTATCGTCCTCCTCCTGGCGATGAGCCATGGGAAACTCTCTGGCAAGACGGTTAATATTATTGAAAAACCGATACGACTTGTCCAACCGTTTCTTCTCGATTTCCCGCTCGAACATTCCGTCAAAATCAAACGACGACTCCTGAGTAGCATGATCTGCCACCGTCTCTCCGCCAACTTTACGAGCCACGGCTGCGCCAGCAGCCGTGGTAGCGTACCCTCTCACATGCATCGCACTTCCGACCACAGGACACTTTTCTGCCATAGCTTTCAAATTACCACATTTAAGCTGCCTCAAACCATGAGCAGAAGCGATCGTCTTCCGCATAAAAGGACATAATCTCACTGATTGATGTGCAATAGACTCCATTTTTACACCAAACGCAAAGGATAAAAAGAATATTATAAATTTCGATCTTCCACACCACAATTCCTATCCACTAGCACCACAAGAGAGCCCAATAAAGCCACCAGAAAGATTCAAAACCGATATCAAGTGCCCATATTCAACTCATCTTTAAAGACCTGCCAGCCGTAAACTTTTTTCACCAATTGACTAACAAGCTTTGAAGAACGTGACTTCCGACCAATAAGAACGCCGGAAGAGCGTTATAGACCAGCTTTAAGCCTGGAGATGGCCTTTGGATGGCCTATGGATGCTGCTCTCTGGTAGTGGGATTTGGCCTTTGCAAGGTCGCTGGAGCATCCTATGGCGTTTTCGTAGTAGTAGGCGAGCGCGTATTCTGCGCGCGCGAGTTTCCCGTCCGACGCGGTGCAACTCTCGCGAGCCCATCGGAAGGCCTCTTGGTCGTTTGGTCGCAGTACTCCGGGGGCGCCCGTCAGGTACCAGCCGCTGAGCGCGAGCATGGCCATTGCGTTGCCCTTGGGTTTCGCGAGCGCGGCCTTGGCGTACCATGCGATCGACTTCTTGGCGACCACGGGTAGATGAAGCTCGCCGAACTCGTAGCAGTGGCCTAGTTTCCATTGGGCTAGTGGGTAATCGCAGTCGATGGCACATTTGTAGAAGTATTTGAGGGCCAGCGAGGGCTGTCGTAGAATTCCACTGTCTGTGAGTAGTTGCTGTATGTTGGGCGCGAGAGAGGTGAATTCGTAGATCTTGCCGAGTTCGTAGAGCGCCTGCGGCGAGTCGCCCTGGCGGGACGCTCGTTTGAACCATTCTAGCGCCTGCGGCGCGTCCTGGAACTGCTCGCGGTAGAGGTAGAACATGCCCAGCTTGTACATGCAGGCGGAGTTGTCGCACAGGTCGGCGCCGCGGCGGTAGTAGTTGAGTGCCATGACGAGGCACTCGTTCTGCGGCGTCGACGGCGGTACGCCTCTTCGCAGTTCGTAGCAGACGCCCGCGCGGTAGCATGCGTCTGCGTGGTCGCAGTTGGCGGCTTTGCAGTAGTATTCGAGCGCTCTCTCGTCGTTGCGGGCCACGATATTCTTGTTTTTGATCGGCAGGTAGGGCTGATGCGAGTACAGCGTGCCCATCAGGTACAGGGCGGGCCCCCATTCGAGCATGATCAGCTTTGCAAGCACTTTGAAACAGTGCTCCAGGATCACTTTCTGGTTTTTCTGTCGTTCTTCGGGCCTCAGTTCTCGCTTCAATCTCTCGGCGTTGATGTTGTAGTGGCCTACAAACTCGTCGTCAAAGGCGTACTCAAGTAACGTCTCGCACCACTTCATCTGGACCTCGGGAGTGAACTTGGTCGAGTCCGCTACCGTTTGCTTGTAAATCTCGTAGAATTTGAGCCCACTGGGCGAGAACTCTGCCAAATCACGTCGCCTTTCTCTGGGAGGGGATGCCTTCACGTCCTCTTCTCGTCTATACGCCTTCTCCTGCAGTACTCGCGTCTCAGATTCCTCATAAGGCGGGGGGAGAGCTCTCTCGGACTCTACCCGCTCCATCTGGAACGGCCGTTCGTATCTCTGGCTCGGGATGCCAGCGACACTCTCTCCAGCGTCCCTGCCGGCGCTCCCAGCGTCCCTGTCGGCCTCTGAGACGCCATCTGCCTGCCGTCTCGATCCCGGTCTGAGCACCGGCACAGAGCTCACAACATCGGCCACGTCGTCCAGCGGGTACGGAGCCACAGGCTCCGTACCCGCAGCAGCGACCGCAGCCCCCGGCGGGAACATCTTAATATGCTTCTCATATCGGTTTTCGTACTGCTCGCGGTACATCGCTTCAAACTCACAGCCGTCAATTCAAACTACCATCCAACCCACGGTATCCACTCAGCAGCACCAAACCGGCCAACCGAACCTTCCTACCGCCTCCAACAGCGCTCTTCAAGGCTTAAACCTCGTCAAGTTGATCGATTTCTAGTCTAAGACTGTGGCCGGGTAACTTGAAACTTTAAAGTGATTTACGCTATGCTTTAAGAGCTTTAAAGGCATTGATGGGCAGGTTGTAGGGCGTTCTGGAGGTCGTTGGAGCGGTTCTGAAGGTTGCTGGAAGGTTGCTGGAAGGTTGGTTTGAGTATGGTTTGGTGGCCGTTTGGTGGGAAGAAAGAGGAAGTCGAGAGGAGGCAAGATGGAGTGAAAAGCGATGCGATGGAGGGACAATTGACGAATTATTCGAGAGGACAGAGGATTTTACTCGAGGATACGAAGCCTAGGTTTGACGGAGAGACGTCGCAGAGCCAGTTGGCTGTTTCGCGGGAGGAAGCGAGTTTTAGGAAAGCGTGGAATTCGATATCGAAGGAAGACTTTTCGTTTGCGAGGTTGACGGCGATTCCCTGCTTTAGGGACGCTGGTCTTATTGGGTTTACGTGTATGTTTGTGACGGGAGCGGTGACGTTTTTGTATCACAAGAGTCCGGCGAGGTCGGCGAACTGGTCTGTTGGAGGACTGCTGCTCGGATCTGTGGTAGGGTGGGAACAGTGCCGGCTGAGACGTAAACGGAGCTTCCAGGTGGCGCAGATGGCGAGGGAAACGGTGGCGGCGAAACCGAGACCGATGCTGAAAGCGGTGGAACACGATGAGAGGGTTAAGCATCAGTGGGATACGCAGCAGAAGAAACCGTGGTACAAATTTTGGTAGCGAGGCGCTTCGTAGTAATGATTGGCAAGCGGGGTGACGCTTGAGCAGCTCCAGTGGCCCAGGCTGAAGGCGAACCGCTGTGATCTGTGATCGAGTGTCAGTAGCTCTTGCGTAGTTTAATGATACAACGTATTTACTTATGATATGCTATGGACATCGTGATCATGGCCGTTTTCTCTGTCAGGATCGCTCTTTTCTGCCGGCTCCAGGGCTAACGTAGTCAATCCTGCCAGTATGGTTCTCTCGTTGTCTTCCGAGCCATCATTTCCACTTCGTCCGCTGCCCGCCAGGGGCAAGGAGAACGAATTATCGAATGCGGCTTCGTCTTCACGATCTCGGTCCTCTTGCTCGTCGAGAGAGGACGCATGCGTTCGGAGTGAACTCATGTGTGGAGACCTGAGCGTTCTGGAGGCCGAACCCGCTTTCCTCGGTGTGCTTGGCTCCAGATCTCGCTCGTCGCTCGACATGCCCATGTTTGGCGCCTCCTCATCGCTGCATATCGTCTCTTCATCCTTGCCGAACGGATCCTCTGCGTCGATCAGCAGCTCGTCCAGCCCGCCGCCCGACCATCCCTTGCGGGCAATACCTTCAGAGATCTCCACACGCGCCCGCGAAACCGTAGCCATCTTGTCCAGCACTTTATCGCACGTTGACTCTACCAAATTGTACGAATTTTGGTAAAAATCGTGTCTGAGCGTCTCTAAATGGTCCAGTTGCAGCTGCAGGTTCAAAAGACTCTCCTTATACTGCACCAAATTCCTCACTTTCCGCTTTGCCAGGTTCGTATTATGCTTCTCCTGCAACTTCAACTTCATGCTCTGCTCCTTGCACTCTTTCTTAAACTCGTTCTCCATCGTTTTGAACCTAACCTGGAACTCATCGATCTCGTCCAGAAGCTCCTCGTCCAGCGCCGTGTCCAGACACCGTGCCATGATATTCTCGTGGTTCGCCAGCAGGTAAAACAACCCACTAGCGCTTAAAAACTTCTCCGCTGTCCCATCACTGCATCCTTTCAGTCTCGCCAGCCTCTCCAAAGCCTGTGCCATGCTCCCCGCATGATTAGACACCTCTCGCAACGATCCAGCATACCCTCGCGAGCTGCTCCGCAGCTCGCTCATCGCTTCCACCGTATCTTTCATGTCCCGCTTCGTCACCAGCGTCCTCAAGTCGCTAATAGAGCTCATCCCAGACCGTACGCTCGCCGGCGTCATCCGCCGCTTGTAGCCACCACTCCCAGCCCCCAACTCAGCACTATCCGTCTTCGGCAACGCATCTACACTCGGCGTCCTCGCATTGTTCACTATCGGATAGAACTCGGACAGATGAGGCGCAAACCTCTCCGGAGAAGTCGTCCCAGATATGCGATTGTCCATACGCTACTCACACACACTCCCAGTACCACAGCAGACCACAGCAGCGCCCTCTACTAGCCAAATCACCACCTCTTTAAGCTTTAAAGCTTATATATACTGGGCTAAAAGGCCTTCGTCGAGAGCGACCTCTTAAGGCCCAGCTTAAAGTGAAAAATTTTGGCTAAGTATGGGAATTTACGCTGATTTTAGCGTCTTTAGAGGCCAATTGCCGGCTGTTGGTGCTGATTTTGGGCGTCTGATGAATGATGGAGGCTGTACGGTTGCTAGGATTTGGTGGTTCTGCGCTGAAGCGCGGGTTTTGGAGAAGTTACGCTGTGGCAGCGGCGAAAACGAGGTTGGGTTCTGGTCTGGAAGGCGCTCAACGTGTTACTGTGAAGCCTGTGGAGTCTAGAAAGACTTTTCTGATCGATTCTTATAAGCATTTGATGGAAGCGAACCCGGTGGTGCTGTTTGTTCACTATAATAACCTGTTGAAAAACGAGGACCAGCACTATAGATCGCTGGTGAAGCAGAATGGCGGGCGGCTGACGATGCTGCGGAACGGGCTGTTTGGAGCGTACTTGAAGAACTCGCACGCGGAGGATCCCTGCGCACCTATAAGGCGAAAGGACCAGAACAGGAACCATCCGCTGCTGCCGCTGTTCAAGGGCCCTACGGCGGCGATTTCGTTCCCTGAGACGAATCCCAGCAGCGTGGCGAAGATTTTGAAGCTGCTGGAGAAGGCACAGGACAGATTGTTCGTTGTAGGAGCTAAAGTTGAGACTGAAGTTTACGATGTGGCCAGTTTGAACCAGTTTAAGACGCTGCCCAGCAAGCCGGAGCTCCAGGCGCAGCTGGTGGGGCTTTTGAACGTTCTGGGCGGCGCAGGGCTCGTGAGAACGCTCGAAGCGGGATCACAAACGCTGTATTTGACGCTGTCTTCGCATCGCGATAATCAGACCAAGAAAGAGGAATAAGGCATTTAGTAGACTATATATCACATTCACAGTCATACACCGTGTAAATACGACTATCATGAACTGACAGTAGCTGGGCTTCAATAGGCCACTTTGCAGAGCTGAAAATTTTCAGCTCATCGCAGACTTGAATGAACAAGATTAACAGGTAAAAGTACTGCCAAGCTGCTGTTGAGAACCATTATAAAGCTCGAATTGCGCTGCCATGAAGACTAAACCGCTGAGCCAAGACCCTGGGTCCAAGAGATACGCCTACCGTGTTAATAAGGAAGAAAATCGTAAAGAGCTTAAACATGTCAAGATCGATGAGAGTTCGGTTGCCCAAAAGAATGGAAAGTTAGATTTGCCCAAGAAAAAATTCTATCGTCAGAGAGCTCATTCGAACCCTTTCTCGGATCACCAATTGGACTATCCATCGAGTCCCGATGAAATGGATTGGTCCAAGCTTTATCCGCACTTTTATGATCAGGAATCCGGGAAGATGACCAAGCAAGTTACCATTGCGGACATCGGTTGCGGTTTCGGTGGGCTGATGGTCGATCTCTCTCCAGAGTTCCCAGACGACCTGATCCTGGGAATGGAAATTCGAGTACAAGTGACCAACTATGTGGAAGATAGAATCATCGCTTTGCGAAACAATCATGCCAAGGAGGAGGGATATCAGAACATCAATGTCCTGCGGGGCAATGCAATGAAGTTCTTGCCCAATTTTTTCCACAAGGGACAGCTATCGAAGATGTTCTTCTGCTTCCCAGATCCGCACTTCAAGCAGAGGAAGCACAAGGCCAGAATCATCACAAATACATTGCTGAGTGAATACGCATATGTGCTTAAGGAGGGCGGCGTTGTTTACACAATTACAGACGTCGAAGATCTGCACCATTGGATGGTTAAACATTTGGAAGAGCATCCGCTCTTTGAAAGGCTAAGCGAGTCCTGGGAGCAGGAGGATAAATGCGTGTCCATAATGAGAAATGCCACTGAAGAAGGTAAGAAAGTGGAGAGGAAGAAGGGCGACAAGTTCGTCGCCTGCTTCAAGAGAGTCCAAACTCCCGAGATAATATAAACTGGGAAATGTGCATAATTTATTCTCCAAGATGGTTCGATAATTCTGTAGATTAAGCAATAGTAATCCTACGCCGGTTCCATGGGCTACTTGATCCCCCTGCAGCGCTTTTCATTTGCAAGCAGCTTCTTCTTCAGCAAAGATCCCCATCTAAAATTGCCAACATCGCCGCTTACTGGAAGGCATCTGTGGCATGGCACTATTAGCGCCAGTTTATTTTGTCCAATTGCGTGCCCTACTGCTCTGCTCGCTTTCGGTAACCCAATGTTCTTTGCCAACGTGCTGTAGTTCACAACCTGACCAGCAGGTACTTCACGTAACTCGTTCCAGACTTTCTGCTGGAAAGGAGTTCCAAATAGGTATTCATAGTCTTCAGTAAGAGGTGTGCAATCATCCAAAAATGTCTTAACGCTTTCTATTATCGCCATGAATTTCGAATTGGCCTTGGCTAGAGAACCCTCCTTCAATACATAGTTCACCTTGGTTTTACGGCTCAATCTCTGGAAATCTGCTGTAGCATTCTTAAGAGCCTGTCCACCATGTAATCCTAGTGAAAGGTAAACCAACCGGCTGCTAGCGTCTCGTATAACCAGGAAAGCGGTAGTAGACTTAGTCTTGACTTCAAAGTATGTGAGGGATTCTTCCATGGCAGGATCAACTGCTTTTCCACAGCTTTATGTTCAACTGTTCGCTATAAATGTCAAGCTTATATCTTCACCGAATACACTAAGATAACACCTTGAACCACGGCCGGATAATAGCAACGCTACCTAATCTATTTGTAGTGTTCTATAATGTCTAGCTACTAAATTCCGTATCATTAGTAGATAATGTCCCGTAAGCTCCGTTGTCACCGTTCCGTCTGCCTCCAAGATTGACAATTCTGCTGACAAGCAAGGATAGGCTCTCCGATCCACGTCTGAAAGCAGTCTTAATTCCTGTGTTGTCTTGCTTAGCTTTAAACTCTAGCACTTGTCCAATAGAAGGTGGTTCGAGTGATCCAAGCGGGAATACGTTGACTGCGGGGGTGCGAGATTGAATACTTTGATTGCTCAAGGGTCCAACGCCAGCCGCAGTGGGGATCGCTGGCGGCAGTCTGTCGGGGACTGGGCCTGTGCTTTTGGTCGATAAGGCATCGATATCCATGGCAAAACTGCCAGTGTTTATATCTGATGACCTTGAAAAGCTGAAGCTGGAAGATCTGTCGTCAAACACAGAATCCATATCCTCTAACCGTAAACCAGCAGTCTCTGGATAGAGCTTGAAAACTACCGCAAAGGAGATGAAACAGGAAGTAGCGTGAATCAAATATAGTCTCCAGGATATCTTTTCTTGCAATATTGGCGTCATGATACCGACAAGCCAGTTGCATAGCCAATTTGTGGCAGTTGATGAAGATGCCATTGCAGAACGGGCAGATAATGGAGCAATCTCGACGGGATACAACCAGGGGATTGGACCCCAACTGAACCCAAAGAAAGCGTTGAATATAATCACAAATACGACCACTAACTTTGGCGTCGCTGCGATATTGGCCAAGAGCGACATTGAGATCGCTACAAGCGCACACCCCATAAACAAGCCGCCAGTCAATAAGATCGGCTTTCTACCCCATTTATCGACCAGCGTCCATGGTGGTAGTGTGGACAACACGTAGATCAAGCCATTTATACCAGTCATCAAAATCGCCTCTCTGCCAACCCAGCCCGCTTGTTCGAAGACCAAGGGCGCATAGTAAGATATCACATTAATACCATTCAGTTGAGCAAACATCTGAGAGCTCATTGCAATCAACATTCGTCTCCTGTAGCGTTTGAAAACCTGCAAATGCGATTTGCCCTCGCCCTCCATCCTAGAAATAAGCACGGTTTCCTTGATTGCATGATATTCATCCTTAGCTTTCTGATCCTGCACATCGCCGTCGCTATGAAGATCAGCAATTACAATCAAACCTTCGACGTCATGGTCATGGTTTAACAACCAACGAGGCGTTTCGACAATAACAAATGTGCCGCTGAACAGCGCAAACCCGATCACGCTTTGTAGAAGTAAGGGAACTCGCCAAGACGCATTTCCCTCGATGAAAGAACACCCGTAGTCAATCCACACGCTTGTCGCATATCCAACGATATTACCCGTAAACTCTATGCAGGCTAATTTTCCTCTGTTGTGCGGCGGCGAAATCTCCGATTGATATATAGGGACGATTGTGCTGAGCAAGCCGACACCCAGCCCGCTAATGGTCCTGCCAATGATCAGATGGATCATCTTCCCTGCAAACCCTTGAAATAGCCCGCCAATGACAAAGATCAACGAGCCATACATAATAGTACGTCTGCGACCCCATTTCTCACCTAGTCTTCCCACTAGCAGCGACGAGATCAACGCTCCAATCTCCAAGATTGCAACCATATTACCTATAGCTGCTCGAGACGGGTTGTTGAAATGTTCCTTAAAGTACGGTCCAGTAAGGCATCCCGACATCACTCCCTGATCGTAGCCAAACAAGAAAACTCCAAGCGACACAAAGATCGATGTAAAATACAAGAGTGGTCTACCAGTCAGTACAGAATCCTTGACTCTCAAATGTTCCGTTTTGCCCACATCAACCCGCCTCGACTGATCAAACAACTTCCCGACAGAAGTTCTCGGAGAAACGGACGAATTTCTCCTCCCTAAGCTATCTCCCACGGTCCCACTACTCCCCAGTCCTCTCTGCAAGTCTCCCAGCCCCATATCACCACGTTCATTATCAATTTGTTCCTGTCTCAACAGCGTTCCCGCATCAATACCCAAATTCTCGCCAGCTGCCGCTATTTCGCCACCTACCTTACCACCATTACCCATATCGCATGTAACCAAACCAGAATACACCTTCAACAAAGCCCCAATGGACCCAGATCTTGCTTATAAGCTCGAAGTATCCGTTAACCCCAGACTATATACAACTTCTCGAAGCTATACGGACGTTATACCGTGTGTCGATCACGTGTGGACACCATAAGTACAAGAATGGTGGTCTATCAAGCCAATTGGAGCCTATCGCACCGTATCGCACTCGGTGCGGTGCTCTGGGTGCCGCTCTGTTCATTTCTGTAGCAGTTTATCGAACATTGGGATGAACGACTGTGCCAAGGCGAAGGAAAACACCAATTTTGGACCAGTAGTTAGCAGTTTGGGGGTCAATCCTTTGAAGAAGGCCGTTATGCCTTCGTTTTTGAGGGTGGTCTTGACGATGTTGAATCCGCTTTGTGGGTTGTCAAAGTTCTTGTTCTGAATTCTAGTCTTGATGACGTCCAATGGCGCAGAAACGATCAGCGACGCCGAGGCTCCGACGATCGAGGAGACGAAGTTCTGCGTCCAGGTGGCCTGGCTGTAGTCCTTGAGCCCCAGGATGTACTCCTTGGCGAAGGCGTTACCACCGAACAGCGCGAAGGAACCTGGAGCGTTCCTGGCGGCGGTCCAGCCCCAGCCGCGGTACAGGTTGAAAAGACCCTCGTCCTTGAGGATCCGGACGAACCCGCGGCCCCGGAAGGACTCCGGGTTGGTCTGTCTCTTGATCTTCAGCACGTCCAGCGGTAGCAGCACGATTTCACCGATCCCGATCAGCGAACCTGCGGTCGCAGATCTCAACGCCTTACCGGTCTTTTCGCCGAACGCATGGTCGAAATCGGCCTTGTAGTGCTTGTTCAAGAACTCATTGGCAAATGGCTGACCACCGTACTTGTACACTCTTTGCAACACCTTGTACACTGCAGCGTAACCCAGGCCCGGAAACAACGTAGTCAAACGCTTACCCAGGGGCTTCGCGCTGTGCTCACGGAAGATCACACGGTTCAATTCCACACTGGACGTGATCTTAGTGTGATTAGACATCAATCTCTTCGAGATAGTATCGACCGGATGGAAAACTCCAATCTCCAAGATGCCCGCTGAAGCGGAACCCAGCAAACGTGCCACACCAGACTGTTTTCTGTCGTTGCCTGCCATACCTATCCAATTGATCTCACACCAAATTCAGACGCCAAACCGGGGGAAACTTGTGCTAAATTCGAAGGAATCTTGTAGTTTTTCACTGCTAATTGATAGTGAAATTTTTCAATAAAAGAGTCATAGCAGCGACAGATCGCTGGTAGAACGATCAAGCTGGCGTCTTGGGTCCCTCAGAGACTGGATCTGGGCTAATTGAAGCTACTGGGAGCATCTTTGGCCCTCTGAGCTTGAAGATTGCGAAATTGGCAGATATAGGTGTCTTAACTATGTGGTGTATGGGTGTTAACATCACCACTTAAGCCTATAAGAAGGCTTACTGGAAAGCTATGAAAGAATACCACTAAAAGCAGCTGGTATGGGCTGTTAGTGGATCTATTGAGTTGAAATGGACAAGGAGGGTGAGATTATCGTCAAGGATTTTGTCAGTATACTGGAAGAGTTGACTTTTAACTCGAGACCGATCATCACGACGCTGACAAAGATCGCTGAAGAAAATATTCCGTACGCTCAGCATTTTGTGGATGCTTTGGAGGCTAGGATTGATCGTTGTCCGCCTAAACAGAAGCTATATGCGCTCTACGCTCTCGATTCTATCTGTAAGAACGCTGGGAGTCCCTATACGATATACTTCAGCCGAAATCTGTTCAATCTTTACAAGAAGAGTTATTTGTTAGTGGATAATGCTACCAGGACGAAGATGATACATTTGTTCAAGACGTGGATGGACTCTGGCGATACGCTGGCTGGGGGTCCGCTGTTGTTTGAGAGGTCTGCTTTGGAAAAGATAGAACAGTTTCTGATAAAGGCGAGCGCTTTGCATCAGAAAAACTTGCAGTCGATGTTGCCGACCCCTACGGTGCCGCTGCTGTCCAAGGAGATCGACAAATTGACTGCTTTGACGACCGAGCGTCTCAAGAATCAACCGATGGATGAAAAATTGAAGATGAAGCTGGTTGTGTTGACACAGCTCAAGCAAGAGTTGCATAGGGAGAAATTAGCGCCCGGAGCACTCAAACAGCTTCAGTTGCAGTTGAGGCAGATCTTCGCCCAGGACCAGCAGGTGTTGCAGGACATTCAGAGGCAGCAGCAGCATGAGATGGCCATGCTGCAGCAGAAACAGCTACAACAACAACAGGTGCAAAATGAAAATCAATCTCTGCCGTCGAAAAATAGTTCATTCATTCCGTTGTTTGGCGATAGTTCGGGCAGTAGTGGAATGTCTAGTTTGTTTGGCTCTTCGATGAATGCAGTGGGACCACCAAGTTTGACAGGTTTGGATAAGAATTATCAGCTCTCTAAGATTCAGGGACTGTACGACTCGCTAGATGCAGAAGGTTTGCTTTACAAGCCTCCCAAAGAATCAATTGTGACCCTTTACTCGAAATTGGGAGGGAACAACCATCTATCATCAGGCACTCTCGATTATCAAAAAGGAGTAAACCTTCCGCCGTTACCTTTATTACAGGGAATACTGTTCGATTGCAAGGCCCATTTTGCAACTGTCAATATAGATATTCTAAATACTCCAAACCTACAACTGTCTCAGCAGACCATCCAGGACGATAATCCAGTAGTCGGTTCCAGTTTATTTCATCTGCTGTATCGGGCCAAGCCTAATAAGTGTAATATATGTGGGAAAAGGTTTGGGAATGGTATTGGTGAGAAGAAATCACAGGCTGATCATCTAGATTGGCATTTCAGAATCAATAAACGGATCAAAGGCTCTGAAATGACAGCAAACGCTTCCGGTAACGTAACTGGTCCTACTCAAAAAAACATTCAATCCAGAAATTGGTACTTGCAAGATTCCCAGTGGATTTCCTTCAAAGACGAGGAAATTGTCTCGACAAGTTTCTCATTGAGTACTGATGGAACCGCCAATAAGATGACTACGGCAAATCTTGTAGACCAAACTCAGTACAGTTCTACAGCAGCCACAGATGTGGGTGTTCAGGAGAGTGATAAATTCACAGTTGATGAAAGCATATTGTTGAGGAAACATGTCGTTGTTCCGGAATCTGCAGTAGACATGTCATTTCAATGCCCAATTTGCAAAGAAAATGTCACCGGATTGTACGATGAAGAACTCGGTGAATGGGTCTGGAAGAACGCTATGGAAGTTAATAATAAATACTTCCATGCAACCTGCTACTACGAAGCAGCGAGGAATAACGACAATCCGCTTGGTTTGCAGCTTGATCTCGAGAAGCTGAAGCATTTGGTCTCTGAATAGTTAAGTCCAATGCGAAACCCGAGGAGTTTACTAATGCTTGAATATATATAGAGATTAACTATGTTCATTAATTACTGCCTTGATAGTCATGTTCTATCTCTGCGCTCATTTGCGTTCGGACTTTCCAAGAAGACGCCTATTTGGTCGCTCGTAAAGTTTAGCACTGGGGATTCCTGCTTGATGGGTCCAGCACTGGCATTGATACCATTCTGCACGTTGGGTGGCGTAGCGGTTCGAAAACCGGGATTGGACGGATTTAATTGCTGATTGGTCGGTCCTGAGCTGAAATTGTTAACATGATGTTCTCCTGGAGTAGACTGCGATAAATCCGAATGGGGCAAACCGTTTTGTGAAGCAGGAAAGTTTGTCAGCGGTCGCGCCTCAGTGCTCGACAGAAGGTCTACAATCTGTGCCCTCTGTTGACGAATTATAGCCTCCAGGGATTCGTTTTTGAGCTTTGAATCATTTAATTGGGAGTTCAAAGCTCCGATGTCCCTTCTTCGAGCTTCAGCAACCTGAGAAAGCGACTGGTATGCTTCAACGACCTTTTTATAATTTTCTTGCAAATTACTCATCTGCGCTTCCTTCTTCTCAGAAGACGATATGGTTTCGCTCTGTTCCTGTAACAGAGATTTGTATCGCGTGATATGCTCGTTAGCCTTTTGACCATAAACAGCCCATTTTTGCAGTACCTGCCTGTTGAAATACAGTTGCCGCTCGAGCTCCAATTTTGAACCTTGTTCTCTTTGGAAGGCCCGTTTCATATTGGACAAGCGAGTACCGTGTATTGATCTGACTTGAGTGAGCTCCTCATGGAGTCTAGTTATTTTAGCCTTTAATTCTGTCACAAACGGGCTTTCTAATTGAAGAGCGTTTCTTTCATCACTCATGGCAGAAATGTTCTGCTCCGCCATCGCTGTTAAACTTTTGTATTCTTCCAACCGCTCGAGAATGCGAGACTCTAGTTGTTTTAACCTTCTGTAAGCCGTGTGATCACTTTTAGATGATTCAGGAGACGATGTTGCTTGCGTTTCGCCAGTTGGAGATTCGCCCTTGCCGCTCTCTCCGATGCTCAGAGAACTTTCCACGCGTTCTCGCCCTCCAGTGTCAAGCTTTTTTGACTCGCGTCTCTTAGTCTCCTCCACGAGCTGATTTACCAGGGTTTCTCGTAGAGCTCGGTCATCTCGCAGTCTTTCGTTCTCCTTGTGTAAAACCGCAATCCTGCCGTGCAGGCCTGCCAACCGGAGTTCGTATCTCATAATTTCATCTGACATTTTTTGAAGGCTTTCTCTTACTTCGTTGCTCTCTAGCGGTGATTCCATTGAACTGCCTATATTCTCACTCCCTCTACTGCTCTCGGAAGACAAACTGCTGGCTTCCTGCACTTTCTCACTTCTGTCATCAGAATTAAATCCATTCTCGCCCTGCTTTCCATTCTCTGCAACTCCAGAAGGAACCACTCGAAACCTAGGCAAATAATTCAACTTAATCTGACTTTTTCCATTTTCTGCTCTTTCTTTCAGGCTCTTATTCACCTCTATTCTCGGATTGACCCTAGGTTTCGATACAAAATCCGTATTACTCCCTTTATTCCCCATTCTCGTCCTCCCAAAACTTCCAACCTTCTTTCCACTAGAATAAATCCATATCCTCTTCAACTGCCGCTCAAAACTGCTCTCTTCATCGCCAGTCTTCTCTTCCCTGCTAGATATCCCTTCCTCATATCTCCAGCTTTCACTGCGGTGACCAAGAACCTGATCTCCCATAGCTTGAGCAACCCGAATCAACACTAAAGGCTTAAATACCACCGATCCTCACCAGAAACATGCGATGAGCTTCATTGCCGTTCTTGTCAAGGTTCTTTCAACATGACGCGCTTCTAGTGCGACGCGGCGACCCAGCTTTCTAGCACTAACAGCTAAAAAGATAACGATTAAGCCTGAATATTCAGCTATATAGTTCTGATACTTCGTGTAGTTCGTAGAAACCTGAAGCTGAAGCTTCGACGAGTTCACAGTCCATGCTGTGAGGTCGTGTCCAGACGACGTTAGTCAAAGCGATTGGCTAGAACTCGCTTATTCTTGGCTATCTTTCTGAGCTCCAGCTCCCTTTGGATAAGAGCTTCCGTGTAATCTTCGATTGATTGGTCTTTCTCCTTGAGCTGTTGCTCAGAGACCTTGAGCTGTCCATGTAATGAAGTAATTTCTAATTCTTTCTTCATGACGTCTTGACATAGGGCCAGGATGAGCTTACGGGCAGCTTCTATTTGCTTGTCTTTCTTCTCTAGCTGTTCGGAAGCTTTCTGCAAGAGGGATTCGGAATCGTCTTGTAGTGCGTCGCTTTCGGTCTCGCTGTCGGTCTTGCCAATATCTACGTCCACGATTTCAGCCACAGTCTTTTGAGGTTGCTGTAGTTCATTTGTGTCTGTTGGCGTAGTTTGCTGGGGTGGTTCCTTGTAAGCAGGCTTGGCATTCTCGGTCACGGCAGGTTTGTCAGAAGCATTGATAGTAGTAGTGGTTTCCGCACTAGCATTGGTGTCACGGATTCGCGCTTTACTTCCCAAGATCCTGTTGACGCCTAGCCGTGCGTTCGAAGGCTGAACCGTAAAAGCTTTTGTGAGGGGAGCCATGTTCGAGGCAAAAACCCTCACGAAAGGCTTAGCCGCTGGTACCTTGACCGCTGATTCCTTGGCCGGGGGCTTTTGAAGAACGGTCCCTTGGTAATATGGTTCTCTTTCAATAGTATCTTCGGCAGTAGGTCGTTTGGCAACAGGTTCCGCAGTGGGTTCTTCGACAAGCGGCTCCTTGGAAGTAGGCCTTTTTTCAGCAGGTTTTTCCGCAGTGGGTTCTTCGGCAACACGCTCCCTGGCAGTCGATCTTTTGGCAACAGGCTTTTCCGTAGTGGGTTCTTCGGCAATTCGCTCCTTGACAATGGACCCTTTGGCAATAGACTTTTCTGCAGTGGGTTCTTCGGCAACTTGGTCCTTGGCAATAGGCTCTTTGGCAGCTCGTTTTTCGGCAGTAGGTTCTTCGACAACTTGCTCCTTGGCAATAGGCCCTTTGGCAACCAGTTTTTTAGCTTTAACCTCCTTGACAGTAGCAGTCTCCGCATCTGCTTTCGTCTTATCTGTAAATGGCCTTAAGGCAGCTTCCGGAGCAGATTCTTCGGTAGCGATCGCTCCGCTAGTCCATTCTTTTACGTTTATACCCATATTCTCCAAAAACTGATATGCCTTCTCGATAGACCATACTCTCAAATTTCTATTCAGATTTGAAGCCCTGACGGGATCATTGAGTATGCTTTCAACTGCTTTAGTTGCTTTGAGGCTGTCGCTAGATATAATTATCTCAACATCTCCATTAAGTTGGCTAGCGATCTTCGTTCCAAATTCAGATTCGAAAATACGCTTCAATTGAGCGATCTTCTTATTACGAAGGAAATCAGATTTCTGGGAGCCTGGAGGAGGACCAAAAGCTAACAATACAGAGCGCTTTTGCAGCAACGCACGCCAGCTCCGCTTCCACATTTCGCCCGGACGGTTCTCTGGTAACTGGTCTTGCTTAAGAAGGCTTGAATTGGCAAGAGCATTAGAATGCGACGGCTTGCCTCGATTACCAAACTCGGCGGCAAGCGGACCTCTTAGGGGAATGAATTCTAGTTTGCTTCTTGTATGCAATTGCTGATAATAGTACGCATGTGAGTGCTCATAGTTTTCTGTCGAGCATATGTTATTCGTCACGCTAACTTTGGGATGAGAGGCCATTGAGGAGTGCTTCGCTATTCCCGGCTCAACCAGATTCATAACTGTACTCTTGTTGAACCAGGATTTTTCATCAAATTTGGCTGTCACTTTGATCGCTAATTCACGATCGATTCTCTTTCTTTCAACTTCGGGATCCTGGTGCAAGGAATCCTTTCCTCCACTGATCGGACGATCGATGGAGTTTTCATGAAGTGTCACATGAGAAACCGGTCGCTGCACTGAAGAATGTGCTTTCGTTGATTCCTTGCGGCCAGGTTTCACTAAATCCTTTTGGGCTTCCCCTTCGTTTTCGCTTAAGGTCTCGTCGGATTCCGTTAGGTAGAACAGTTCTTTCGAGACGCTCTTGTTCTCTTCCAGCTGTTGGCTGGCAGCAAGCTTAACAGAAGCCGTATCTTGGATAACCACCGCACCTCTAAGATGATGTGGTTTTTGCCGATTCGTAATGTTCGAACGCTTGTCTTTATTCTCGTCCATACTAAGGAGCCCAAGATCGGTAACAATTCTCGCTTCAACTATGCGCTCTTGCCTTTTCTCCCCATCAAGCCCTGATGTGGATCCCGCACTGCCGTCAATGGAACTGATATTTTCGGATTTGATCAGCATGTTGTTTTGATAAAGTTTGCTAAAAAGGTCTGCTAACGCCTGTCGCTGAGAAGAGCTGTTGGGTGGTTCCTGCAGTAGGGCTTTATTCCATTTCTCTGCTATACCCTTCAGCGGTTCTGAATCCACATTTTTCTTGCCACTTGTAGGGTGCATTGGCTTTAAAGCGTTGTTTTCCTTATTGAATTGTTCTTCCTTCTGTTCTCTAATACTATTGTTACTTTCTGAGCTTTCGAGTGGGGCTTTATGAGAAACGGTATCCGCAGCTTTTGCGCCATGATCAGTCGTTAACGTACTTATGTGAGGGACGGTGGTTGGCAGATTCTTTTTAATTTTGGCAGATGAAGATTTGTTTCTGGCATCATACTTATCATCACTATTCAGCAGTGACGCAACACTAGGTAATCTGGAATAATCCGCCTTTTTATCATCATCATGCGGTTTGGAATTATTCAACGACACTGCACTTTCGTCTGAAACTTGCTCATCATTTGGCTCGATATCACGTCGTGGCACTTCGACGGTTTTATTCAAGGACGCAGCGTCGTCTTTTCGTTGTTGCGTTTCGGCTGTCACGGCATCAAATCTCGGCGCGTCGATATTTTTATTCGTCGACTCAATATCTGCGTCCCGCTCTCGATCTTTGGCTAGCACTGTATCATTTTGTGGCTCTTTGGAATCTTTATCTATTGACACAATATCTGCGTTGCTTTCTCGGTCTTTGGCTCCCGCTGTATCGTGTTGTCGCACTTTGGAATATTTCTTCACCGAAGCAAGGCGTGCGACGAATTGCTGATCCTGTGCCATTGCGACATAAATACTGCGCTTCCTGTTTACAGAGCTTCTAATCTTCCGACTTGCATCCTTGATGTCGGACGGCAGTCGGGTCTCCTCTTTAGCTGAAGGTGGTTTTTCCACCGCATCGCTTCGCTGGGCAGGGCCAGTTTCAATGTTAGAAATCGTCCTCTGTACTTTCACGTCTGGAACCTGCTCAGCAGTTGGACTGGATGTATCATCCCGCAATAGATTCTGTGCTTTTTCCACCGCATCGCTTCGTTGGGGGCCAGTTTCAATATTAGACAAGGTTTTCTGCACCTTCATATCTAGAACCTGTTTAGCAGTTGGGTCGGATATATCACCCCGACTCTGTCGCTTTTCCACCGCTCGTGGGACATGGTCAGTTTCAATATTAGAGATCGTTCTTTGCACCTTCACGTCTGGAATCTGTTTCGCAGTTTGGCTGGATATATCACCTCTCAATAGACTCTGTGGCTTTTCCACCGCATCGTTTCGCTGAGCAGGGCCAGTTTCAATATTAGAGATCGTCCTCTGCACTTTCACGTCTGGAACCTGTTTAGCAGTTTGGCTGGATATATCACCCCGCAATATACTCTGTGGCTTTTCCACCGCATCGCTTCGCTGGGCAGGGCCAGTTTCAATGTTAGAAATCGTCCTCTGCACTTTCACGTCTGGAACCTTCTTAGCCGTTTCATTGGATATATCACCGCGCAATAGATTCTTAACGCTCGAACTGAAAGTTCTGCTCCTTTTGAAAACCTCATAAGGCGTAAGCTTTTCGTGCGCCAATTCTCCAAGATTGGTGTGCCCCCCTTCGCCCGGTCGTTTGGCAATTTTTCCGTGTGGCGTTGGTCGTACTCTTGCTGATTGATTGACAGATATAAACTCTGGTTTTGTATTGCCGCTCCGCGAGACCTGCTGCATGTCTCCCTTGTTCAATGTGACATTGTGAAAGTTACCAACCTTACTCTTGGACTTTAATAAACTGAGTAATCGACCTTTCGGTACTGTTGCTGACGTTGGCACCTTTTCCTCGATACCTTTCTCCTTCTTTGGCGATTCCTTACCCAAAGGAACAATCCCTAGTGCCGGCCGTGACGTTGAAGGAGACGCCGACGTAGATCTCTGCTTCCATGACGTAGAGGTAGGAGTAATGCGAAATAAAGGGATCTGTCGCGGCGGAGGAGTCCTATTATCTACCAAAGATGGTCCTTCTGAAACCCTCGACTGCTCAGCTGCCGGCAACTTTGACAACGAGGGATTAGTATGTGCAGACACAGGTGATGATCTAGAAACCGGTGACGAACCGCCACTGCTAGAGTCGGAATCGCTCGGTACAACAAAAAGCATTAGATAAGACCGTTTCGAGCCAGAGAAATCTTCCTAAACCAAGTTCCCCACTTTAGCTCAATTACCAATGACAAATAACCTCCCAATGGCGACCTGGATCCGCTATAAGACTCTAAATTGTTGGTTCCGATAGTTCTCAGGTCCCTTTGACCTGCCTTACTTCACACAAGAACACAGTCACTAAACACGACCCATACTAGGCCTAGTTAAATAGTGTATCTAGCTGATGACCAGGCTCAGTTCCTGCCCAGGGCCTTCAAGATGGATTGCCACACGGTGGCAGGTGGCTGGGAGGCGTCAACACCGGACCAGATGCCGGTTTTCTTGTAGAAATCGACAATTGGCTCGGTTTGGTCGTGGTAAGCCTGTAGTCTTTTCTTCAAAGCGTCAGCGTTGTCGTCTGATCTCTGAACCAATGGCTCTCCGGTCTCGTCGTCGACCATGTCCTTCTTTGGTGGGTTGAAGAGCTTGTGGTAGGATCTACCGGATGGTGGATGAACCAATCTACCGGTGATTCTGGCAACCAACAGCTCGTCGTCGACTTGCAATTCCACGGCCTTTTGCAAAGGTCTGCCCTGTTCAGCAAGCATTTGGTCTAACTTTTCGGCCTGTGGAATGGTTCTTGGGAACCCGTCCAGGATGAAACCGTTCTTGCATTCCTCGTTGTTCAACAATTCGTCCTTGATCATGTTGACCATAATCTCGTCAGAGACTAGACCACCTTTGTCCATGATCTTCTTGGCCTCGATACCCAACGGAGTGCCCTTGGCCACTTGCGATCTCAACATGTCACCGGTAGCCAAGTGAGCCGCATGGAACTTTTCCACCAAGTTTGGTGCCTGGGTACCTTTACCGGCACCTGGTGGTCCGATTAGGACCATTCTGATCGAGTCGCTGGAAGAATCTTGAGCCATGATGGAATTTCCTTGCTTTATAGTAGTAGCCTAAGCCGGATACAACGAATTGACAACCACTAAGCCCTCCTAGACCTCCAATTGACCACAGATCTTATATCCAATCGTCTCGAGACCCGTTGTCCAGAGCCTGCTGCTGTTGGGCTACAATTTTCAACGCCCAGGACGCCCTCTGATTGGTCAATCGCAGCTGTTTGGGACGGGTAACCCCGTTTTAGCACTAATCATCTTCTTTAGACCCCCAACCTATCCTGAATCGAATCCGCGACCCAGCAATGCCTAAGAGACCCCCAGATGGTCTCTTGAACCGTTTTCTTGCCGGTTGTTTTGTTTGCTTGTGTGCGCGCTGGCGGCTGTTCAAGAAGCCGCCGATCTTCACCTAAACATGAAACTCTACAAGAAACAACAAACGCAGTTTAAGGTCAAAAGAGGTCGTTTGGCGGCTAAGTAGATGCTTGCCAGCTACAGGGCAGTGGTGAGACGGGAAAGACGAGAAGAAAGTGGGCAAAAAGGGCGATTTTGGAAATTTTGTGTTTTGCAGGTTCTATAAAGGCGAAATGGATCATTTCAGCTGGCTGAAGAGCTATTGGTGTTATCCAAAGACCGAGAGCTGTCGTCTTATGCAAGGAATTAGGCGTTTATGCGATGTTAGACGAGGTTTCCCTCAAGGCGGACCTCTCGGAGCAAAAATTGGGATGGAAAAAAAGGATACGATAAATAGCAGGGCTGTTGGGAATCAGTGTGTGTCAACTCCGAGAAGATTGAAGTGTCTAATCGACTGGAAAGATGGTTTTTGGCATGAACAAGAGGGAACGAAGGGTTCCAGACCTTTCTCGGTACGATTACCACTACCAGAACAAAGATGATTTCAATAGGAGTCCACGACTGTCAGCGGCGGCCGCTTATGCAGCGTCAGCGGGCGCTTACGCACCCGCGACGCTGCGTTCGCAACCGCAGAGGAGCCAGTCGATGACTCATTCGACCAACCAGGCGATCAAGAGGGCAGCACCGAGTCGCGGACCGACAAGACTGCCCAGGAGTGGATCAAAGAGCAATTATCGAACATATTCGCTACGGTCGCAGGGCTCAGCACAACCGACTTCAAGCGATGCCGCTGCGAGGGCTCGAAATGGTAGTAGCTCGAGAGCTAACTCGATCACTGTAAAGACCACGGAGGTTAGGGATCCGCAGGGAAGAACGCAATCGATTACCAGGCGGACGATTAGGAGGGTTAACGGGTATGAGTATGTGGAGACTACGACGACCACCACGCAGGCAATTCCGATTATAGATGCTGAGAAACATTTTGACGAATTTAGTGGGAATTACATAATACAGGAGGACGATGGAGTGGAGGAGCCTTCTGAGGAAGAGCAGCCAAGTCGGGAGCCTCGTTCGGGACACGCCTATGCTGCCTTGACAGAGCCGTTGCGGTCACCCAGTGGTGAACTAGCTCGCGGTTCAAAAGGTCAGCTGCCATTGGATCAGACAAGCAGTTTGTCGCAGTTTTCAGATGCCTTGGAGTACATCCCTAATCAATCCAACATGCACAATGGACGGCAACGGAAGACGATGAGACGAGGTACCGCGAAAGGTAGTCAGAAGTCCTCTCAGCAAGCGAGGCAAGCGTCGCAAACTCGCAAGCCGCAGCCAAAAAGGGCTCCTACAGAGAAGGAAATGTACGCAAAGGCGTATGCGATTGCACAGCAGAGCGTATACAAAACTGAAGAGACTGGTTCCGGAGTCTCGGCACCGCAAAGTCGCATGGCACAGAGGACACTTAGAGACTCAGCATCGGTCGATGTTGGCTCGACAATCAGCAGTGGTTCTTCAACAAAACTGAAATCGAAGCCCAATAGAATAAGCTCTTTTTTCCAGCGCAATGGCAAGCCTCAACATGAAGTAAGTGAACAGTCTGTTCCTCAGGAGATGGAAAAACCACAGATTCAGGCACCCAAGTCTCCTTTGCCAAAGGCACCTGTTGTGACTACAAAGCAAAAGATGAGCGACGAGGAGATGTATAGGCAGGCGCTAACAATCGCACAAGAGAAGTACGGTCAGAATCAAAAACCAGTACCGACGAAGCCAGCCCCAGCGGAGCCTCAAGAGCAGATACATGAGCCGGTGGAACATACCAGTAGGCCGGTGGAAGCACTGGAACCTACCAGTAGGCAAGAGCCAGTGGGAGCCACGTCCTCGGGAGCGGTTCAGCGGTCGAACAGCAACATTGACGAGCGGGATTCGGATGTGTTTGAACGTCCAGAAGCAACCACAGCTACGAAAACAACCACGCCTGAGGCCAATGAAGGCGCCCAAATCAGCGAATGGGAGCGTTACGACATGGAACATCCCGAACCCGAAAGCAAGAAAGCTACTGGCGAGCGCAAGTCAAAGATTAAGAACATGTTGCAGAAAGTCAAGCAATTTTCGATCGAAAACAGCGGTTACCAGCCCAAGGGAACAACGAAAACTGCTGCTGCCGAGCCCCAACCTACCGAGGAGATCAATATAGTACAGGTAGCACCTCTTGAGCGCCACCAGAGCATTTCCTCCCACGGCGCGTCCACTACAAGAAATGTCGAGGAACCCCTAGACACAACGAATCGTCATTTCGATGACGAAGCCAGCGAAACGTCTTTCCATAGATCAATCAAGAAGCCCGTCGCTGCTGAGCCGCCTCAGCAGCAAGAGCCTACCCCGACAGAAGAACCAACACCCAAAAACGAACCAAAGAAGACCAAGAACAAATTTTTCAAGAAACTGTTCAGTCGTTCGTAACACTAAAATAAACCGTTGTATTATTACTAAACACCTCATCAAGTTTGACTAAATCTTATAATATACAGAAGACCCTGATGACCCAATTTGCTACATATGCTACCCTTACAGCTCTTGAGAGGCCTGACCTGGCTTTGCAGACTTCTTTGGCAACAAGTTCTGGTGAATGTTTGGCAACACACCACCTTGCGCGATGGTCACGTTACCCAACAGCTTGTTCAACTCGTCATCATTTCTGATAGCCAGTTGCAAGTGTCTTGGGATAATTCTGGTCTTCTTGTTATCTCTAGCGGCGTTACCTGCCAATTCCAGGATTTCGGCAGCTAGATACTCCAAAACAGCAGTCATGTACACTGGAGCACCAGAACCAATTCTCTGAGCATAGTTACCTCTTCTTAGCAATCTGTGAACTCTACCGACTGGGAAAGTCAAACCAGCCTTTGCAGATCTCGACTGCGAAGCTTTGGCAGCAGAACCTGCTTTACCACCTTTACCACCGGACATTATCTTTTATATACGAATATGTGTTTGATCCTTTCACAACAGGAAAGAGCTTCGTTATCCCTCCCACCGTCTCTTTAAATACGTTTCCCGCATTGCTTCGCGTTCAAGACACTGCTCACTTCCCTTGGCCCCTTACTTTCCCGTGCTCAGTTCTTCTCCCCTACGTGTGAAATCCCTGGAACGCTAAACTAGCGTTTCTCGCGCTCGCCAGAAACTCGTTTTTCAAGGAATCCGATCGGTTCGCTTAACTATGGGTAGACGTCGCGGTTTCCCGATGCGGAAAGCGGGCGTTCCCAAATTTTCGCCCCTTCGCAACCGTAGTTAAGCGGGTCCGTGCGGCGAAATTCGCAGAACGCTACCCAAACTGCGCGTATACCCATAGTTAAGCTGTGTGATTGCACTCGGGGCGATCTTTGGCAGTTTTGAGCCCGAGTTGGTATAAAAGAAGAGGAGGTAGCAGTGATTTCAGGTGTGTGACTGTACTTTTCTAACGAGTTACAACACAGTGTAAAGAACTAACAATTACTCAACGATGTCTGCTAAAGCTGAAAAGAAACCTGCTTCCAAGGCTCCAGCTGAGAAGAAGCCAGCCGCCAAGAAGACCGCTCCATCCGCTGATAACAAGATGAAGAGAGCCAAGATCAGAAAGGAAACTTATTCGTCGTATATTTACAAAGTGTTGAAACAAACGCATCCTGACACCGGTATCTCTCAGAAATCCATGTCGATTTTGAACTCTTTTGTGAACGATATCTTTGAGAGAATCGCCACTGAGGCTTCCAAGCTGGCTGCTTACAACAAAAAGTCTACGATCTCGGCTAGAGAAATCCAGACTGCCGTGAGATTGATTTTGCCGGGTGAGCTGGCCAAGCACGCCGTCTCGGAAGGTACCAGAGCCGTCACCAAGTACTCTTCGGCCGCCAGCCAGGCTTGAGCAACGCGGGGAAATTAGAACGTGCGGACAGGACGCACGTTTCGTTGTTCGGGATCTTTCTAGTGTATAGTAGTGTAGTATTAATCATTTAATGAATGTGGTAGACTGAATTAACTTCTGTTTCGAAGCAGCTCTCTTTGCTGGCGTTCTTTGCTGGCGCCGTCGTTGTCTGAATGTGCGTTGTCGGGCACTAAACATAAATATACAGACGACAGAAATACTGAATTACTCGTGAGGAAGCTTCTAAAATCAATGAAGCAGGTATGTACCTGGTAGTATTTGGTCGTAGCTATATGCCTCCATAGAGATTTGCTCAATTGCGATTGTAAATTTCCAGCGTCACAAATTACTGACGCCAATAATATTTTCGATTTTATCAGTTCCTGGACTCATCGATTCAGGCCATTGGTATCGTAAATCTGAGCGATCTAGCTACGCTGCCAGCTAGGAATCTCAATGGTCTGGGGTTCTTTAGTCTATTATTACTAACATCCAGCGTTCTGATTGGCCGGCGGGATAAGCACAGATGGGAAAAAGACTAGCAATACAGAACTAGCCTATAAACCCACGAACCGATGAGCAATTAACATAGCTTCGTACCAACTATTCGGTGTCTGCTGGGATCACTAGGAGGTCAGAGCTGCCGGTTGACCGTGCTACTAGGTGTTAGAGTGTTGTTGGAGTCCAGCGGCCATTTGGTAAGGTAGAATTGCGGGCATAATAAGCACCGTGGAGGTACAGATTGATAGATAAAGTAGGATATGTCGGTGGTTGCGTTGAAGAATGCTGTTGTGGGGATTGTCTCGTCGAAGAAGGAGAATTCACCTTTGTTGACTAATGATAACGGCTCATCGGCTTCCAGGGAGGTTTACGGGACTAGCGCGGACTTGGAGTCTGGTAGACTGGATTCTGACCATTTGAACCGCAGCAGTGGCAGTTTGGAAAGTGGTAAACGTTCGAGCGCTGACGCTGGGAATTCTTCTCGGAGTAAGCGGTCCGAAAATGGATGGTTTAGTTCGGTAGACCCTCGGGTGATCAGCGATATGATTATCGGTCTAAGTGACGGGCTAACGGTGCCTTTTGCTTTGACGGCAGGGTTATCGAGCTTGGGAGACAGTAAATTGGTGATAACCGGTGGGTTTGCTGAACTGATCTCTGGAGCTATCTCTATGGGTCTTGGTGGCTATTTGGGGGCCAAGAGTGAAAGCGACTATTACCATGCTGAGGTGAAACAGGAGAAGAGGAAATTTTATGATAATACAGCTCTGATAAATCACGAAATAGAAGATATTCTTCTAGAGATCAATCCGGACTTCTCAGATGAGACCATTGTCTCGTTTATCAAAGATCTGCAAAAAACTCCAGAACTTATGATTGATTTCATCATTCGATATGGTAGAGGCCTAGATGAACCTGCAGAGAATAGACAGTCGATTAGCGCACTCACCATCGGTGGTGGGTATTTCGTCGGAGGTTTGGTGCCACTGCTTCCATATTTCTTCGTTAGCGAAGTGGGTACAGGCTTGATATGGTCCATAGTGGTCATGGCGATCACCTTATTCTGGTTCGGTTATTTCAAGACTCAGGTTTCAATGAGCAATAACTGTACGCTACAAAAAAAGATAAATGAGGGTTTCCAAATGGTTGCAGTCGGTGGGATTGCGGCGGGCTCGGCTTGGTTCTTCGTGCGGATGCTGGGTTGAATGCCAAGAATCTTTCAGTGATCAAATTACTACAAACTGTATATTATATCCATAACAGATCTATTCTAAATCATTTCTCATATTTTCCAGGCTATTTCAGCTCAGTATCGTCTTCAAAGTGTCTACATCAAACATACCCGTTCCATCCTTCAACACATTCGCCAGCATAACCAGCGATTTGTTCGTGAAATCCGGGGCGTTTCTCAATGAATTTATCTCTTCTCCATAGTTTTCAAACATCATGTTTAAATATGCGTTCTTGTTCTCAGTGCTGGTCTTGTTTGTGCTTTGACTCTCCACAGCAGAGCTCAGTTTCTTACTGTCCTCTTCCAAGGTTTTCTTCACTTTTGCTAGATCTGCTCCCTGGCCTTTAATATGATCGTTTCGGTCCGTTAATTCAGTCCTAGTGAATGGGATAGTATTTAGTCGGTCTCTCACTTTGTCGTCAAGTTTTTCCACGCTCTTCTCTCTACTTACTTCCAGACCACCAATTGCCTCATCATCCGTTAACTGAATATCTTCCTCTTCCATTACCTCTACTGACTTATTATCCTCCTTCCCATAATCATTATCTGAGCTAGAATCTGAATCGGAAGAGTCGGAAACATCAACAGTTCTTCTCTTCTTTCTCCTTCTGGATTTTTTGGCAGCACTTTTGGCTGCTCTGATTTCACCTTGGGACATTTCAACTATATTACTACAATGGAAGCTACTATGAGCTTAGCCCTACCCAATACCTCTGCTATCCTTCCTTATCACTGCTCATCTCATCTCTCTAAATTATCGATATTGAAAAATTTCACAGTTGGGTAACAGCGTCACAATTTCGAAAACTGGCGCCGAATTTATTTAGTAAAATCAAATGCTAAAGTAATGTAAGATTTGCAGGAATACGTTTACTTTATAATATTCTATCCATCTCGACTAATGCGTAATCCAATAGATAACTTTGTTCTATCAGATTATCCACTCTTGAAAAATGTCTCTGGCTGTACGGAATAATTGCGTCGACCAGTTGCACCAGCCCCGGTATTTCGCAGAGTTTCCCGATATCGTGGTGAAGCAAGATACATTTTGTCACCTTCTGTGCTACACTATGGGTTTTGGCATTGGTATTCCAATCTCTACACCTTTTCATCAGGAGAAGGATTTGTTCGTCAGATAGCTTGCCGATAAGTTCATCCAATTGCCTGTTGAAGACGAAAGATGCATCATCTTCAGATTTCGCGATAGATTGCCTTAGCACATTGAGCAGTCTCAATGGATGGTCTAGCGTCAGAGCTAACAAGAAGGCATTTGTCCAATCCTCAGAAGTGAGGTAATTTTGGAGCGTTTGTTCTTGCTCGACTTTCAATTTCTCTTTCTCTAATTCTTGCTCTTTCTGTTCCTCCGTGCAGTCCCTCCAAAACTGGAAGACACCATCTGCGTCTGCACTAATTATGAGTTCTCCGTCGTTGCAGACATTCATCGCCCAAATTCGATTGCCATGGCCATCTAGGGTCTTCAAGCACTCGCCCGTCGCGCAATCCCAGATTTTTATCAGCCCGTCTGCACCACTGCTCACCAACTGCTTTTCCTTATTCATAAATGAACATCTTTGAACGGCATTTGTGTGTCCTTCAAGTGTCTTGACCACAGAGAAGGTTTCTAAGTTCCAGATTTTTATCGTTTTATCGCCTGAACATGTCGCTAAAAGCTTCTCATATTGGCAAAAAGAGACGTCCCATAGCCCACGCTTGTGGCCTGCCAGAGTGGCCTTGTTCTCGCCTGTCTCAACATCCCAGATTTTACAAGTCTTATCGTAGGAAGCTGTTGCGAAAATAGAATCGTTTGGCGCTAAAGATAAAGCGTTGATATCCTTTGCATGCACATGAAAAGTGTACTCTGACTGTTTAACCAGCTGTAGCTCCCCAGGGTTTTGCGCATCCGGTTGCGGAACTTTCCACTTCTTAACAGTCAAATCATTGGAAGCTGTGATCAGAAACTCAGGCCATCCTTTATGCATCAAATTTGGCAAGGCTATCGCGGTTACAGAGGATGAATGGCCCATGAATTTAGCATAGGCGATAAATCTGTCGAGCTCCGTACTAAATCTCCACAGGATTGCTGTATTATCTTTTGAACATGTTGCAAGCCATAGACCATCTTCGGTGGCATCTAGGGAATTTAGCAAATCTTCATGACCTTCATATATTTCCACAGCGATAGGCAAGGCGCTCTCCGACGACAATGGCATCGGGATGACTCTCAAAGCTGGAGAATTCGAGGCTAGGGCTAACTTATTAAGAGTCGGCCCGACCACCCTAATGTCTGCTATTGTCCCATGGTTACCGGCTATGTATGACTTGATGTTTATCGTAGCGTTACCAGTATCGGACAAAGTTTCATCCATATCGATTAACTGTAGCGTTTGATCTGATAATACCAGGTAGAGCTTTTTCCCGCCCATTATGGGTAAAACGCCAACAATAAAAAGCTCTTCGATCGGCCTCTGAGTCTTTTTAATAATGTTTTGGGTCTCCAGCGAAATTATCTGAAAGAATGCCTCTCCTCCAGCTGTATAGATAAGGTTCGTATCGGTAATGAACCCACACGATTCCACTTGTTGATAGACAGGCATTGTTGTTAACAATTTGCATTTCTTCTTCATATCGAACTCCCACAGATTCACAATGTCATCTCTGCCACCAGATAACAATCGTACATGCGACGTTCCTTCCTGCTTGCTGAAATCCAAGCCTCTGATCGCTCCGGTATGTTCCTGCATGGTGCTTAGACATCTTCTTTTCACCAGATCCCAGATTTTGACAACGCCACCGGTATCTCCCGAAGCGAGCAGCCATTTGTCTCCGTTAAGTTGACCGTGGAATTTCAAACCTGAAATTGTGCCACCGTGGCCCTTCAGCGAATGAGTAACATACCCGTTTTCTACATCCACTATAGTTATACTACCATCTGTACCACCGATCGCAACAAGCGTAGATGTAGAATCTATCTCAAGAACGTAAGATGGAGAAGAAATTTTCATCGACCTCAGGACCCTCTTGGATTCCAAACTATAGATCTTCAACAACTGGGCCTGCGATACGTAACACAGGTATTTTCCGTCGGGAGTAAGGCTCAACGCAGTAATTTCTTGTTCATCATCATTTTCAATAGTATGTAACAGTTCATAAGACGGCTGCAATTGAATAATATTGATCTCATCCAATATCGGAGTCGCTAATATTTTTCCATCTTCAGACACAGTACAGATTGCTCCGCTACCAGCATAAATAGGGCTCAAAGACTGATTCGTAAAACTGGTTCTCAGATCCATGTCGCGAATAAATACCGCCCAATGTGATACTACTACTTGCAGATCTACGACTGTTACTATCTTCACCTTCACCATACTAAATAGCGATGAGCTTGATTTACAGTAAATTTTTCAGATCACCATCAACGAGCCATCTTCAAAGTGTCAGTAATTACTGACACTTTCTAATAAATATTTAAATATAATATTTAAATATTATATCTAGCACTGGATCGCGAGCTTCGTCCATGCTCGAGGCTTGTTATATCGTTTGTATGCTATATCCAAGCTATAAAATGCTAGGTGAGCCCAGAATAAGAAAAATTCAAAAAATATCAAGTCTGCCGTCTTTATTGTAACGATGCACTGAATTCAAACGCCCCAGATGACACCCCTGTGCCTATTATGTCTTCGATATCAGCCAAGGCACTTTCACTAAATAATCCGTTCTTCGTAAAGCGAAGGTTTTCGGCAGCAGCTTCAGCCATGCTTTGTCTCCGTCTCCAGGATGGAGCTCCGCCAATGTTGTCCAGCTGAATGGGAGCCGTTAACGATGCCAATATATCGGCGTCTGCCAGATCAATGTCATGCTCTCCATCGACAAGAGCACAATTTGGATCGGCGCCATCCAGTAGATCACTATTATCCTTTCCAAGTATTTCGTGTATTTCTTCGAGACCAACACTCTTCACAGAACCCTTTCTGGACCTGGGCGGAGGGTCTGCCGACCCTGAATCTGTCTGCTGGCTCAAATCTGGTGTCCCGAGAGTTAAGTTGGTATCTACGGCCTGTACCGTTTGGTCGCTTTGTCTATGGCGTTCTTTCTCCAATCGTTCTCGTCTCCGCTTCAGCTTCAACAACTTCTTCTTCTTCTTGGTCTTCCTTATCTTCTCTGTTTTCTTCCTTTGCAGTTCTTTCATTCTATCAATCTTCCTTCTTGTTCTTTCGCTTCCGATGTAACCAATGGGCACTTTTCTGGTTGAATTGACAGGAAGCATGTACTCATCGTCCTCAAGCTCGTTCATGCCTTTATTTCTAAAGGCAGAAAGGGGAACCTTTGGTTTCTCGTACCAATTTGAAACAGCTTGCATAAACGATGGCGTTGTGTGATCTTCATCTTCCAGCTCGCTCATATTCAACAGCTCATGTAGAGTCAGTTCATCACCATTGGTGGAACTTAACTCATTTCCAGAGCGCGGATCAGGCGATTGCGATTGCGCCCTTTGTTGCTGCTCGATAAACTGTTGATGCTCCTGTATCAGCGGGTACAATGACTTTGTTGAAAGACCGTCAATGATGGTAAAAGGTCTGCTGTCCGTCTCCCAAGTTCCGAGTTTGGGAGGTTTCAGACCGACAACGTTAGCGCTGACTATTTCTTTGGCTTTAGAACCGATAATCATGCTTCTTGAATTTGGTGGCGGCAAGTTATCGTCCTCATCGGTAGATTCATCATCGACATATTTGACTGTTTCGAGCGCCTCCTCTTTCGAATTCTCATGACTTATGTCTGTTTCATCTGTCATAACCTCTGAAAAGGAGCTCATATCCTCGTCATCCCGATCGTGGAAGTAAAATGAATCGGGGTCCAAGTCATCAATGTCGATAAAAACATGTGTGTCGCTCAGATATTCATCATCATCATCGGATCTATCTATACTTTCATCGTCAAGGTCTATGGCTGAAGAATCCGACATCGAGCCAGAAAAATCTTGATCTGTTTCTCTAAGTTTCGGGCTATCATGACCGTTTCCTTTCACTTCATCATCCGATGGCATGTGCGCGACATCTAGTAAAATATTGTCGTATTCATCATCCGAACTAACATCGGAGATAGCTGCCGAACCCAAACGACGCAGCGGCGATTCCAGGTCCAGACTTCTTCGCAAAGCTGAATGCGGCTTAGTGAGCTCGTTACCATTTTCATTATCGCTTTGGAAGAAAATACCAAATATATACTCATCTCCATCGATCTGTGAAGTCTTGATGCCCTTAGTCTTTCTTTTCTCTTTCAAAAGCTTTCTTCTTTGTATACGTTCCTGCCGTTCCAGTTTCAAGGCTTTCCTCTTCTTCATTCTTTTCAACTTCTCACCACTCACCAGCAAGGGCAAAGAGGTGCTTAGGCTTAGACGAGGTTCGTCACCATCTTCACAATAATATAAGCTTGCAAACTTTGGATCCTCATAGAAAGGCATATCGAACACCGTCATTATCTCATCGTCGTCATCACTATCTTCGTCGTCAGCCATTTCAGGCTTACCTCCAACAAATGGTGACCGAAGCTTTTCGGCAGGATCTGATCCGTCCTCATGAATGCTGCCATCAAGTGATAAATCATCCGCATTTTGCAATTCTGCCATCATTATTTTTTCCTCTTCTTGCAAAATAGGCGTTTCATCCTCGCCAGTCTCCAAGCCAGTGTCCATATCTCCCACTGATTCATCGTCAATCACATTGAAATACGCATCCTGATCGATGTCGTATTCCGACTCTTCAGAGACCGAGAATTCAGGAACGTGCAACTGGTTCAAATTGTCATCGAACGGCAGATCTGGCGCTGGTCCATTAGAGTCCTTCACTTCCTCTCCGATATCCTCCTCGCTCTGCTGTGTGGCATCTGCATACCTTATCCCGTCGTCATCCTTCTTAAAGTTAAATGACAATGCCTTTTCATTAGACGAGCTATCTGAATCCGTCTCCGCCTTCTTGTTGTGGTGTATGTTGCTGACATCATGCGACAACTTCCTACGCTGCCCATTTGCCACTTTCACGGGTGATTTTGCAGGCGATTTTGCAGGCGATTTGTTCTTCTTCAAAGCAGATAGCGCTTTCATCGCCCTTTTCTTTCGCTGAGCAGTCAGTTTGACAAAATCAATACTCTCATCATCCGAACTGGTATCACTATCACTCCCGTCGCTATCACTCTCATCGTCGTCGCTACTATCGTCTTCATCCTCACTGTCACTCGCAACAGCTTGATCGTCAGAAGAGTCCTCCATGCTATTCTGTATCAGTTTACTTCTTTTCCCCATTGCATTATTAGATATACTCCTCACTTTCCCCGTCTTTCTCTTCGTCGGCGACTTTTCATCGCTACCTCTGCTATCACCGACATCAGAGACATCACTCAAAGACGAGTCCGATGAGTATAGCAAACTGAACCGCCTCGGCCTTGCTGCTATTCCCGCTTTGCTCCTCTTCAAGTTACTCACACCCGCCGGCAGCTTCTGCCCGCTACGATACTTTCCACCGTGACTTACCACGTTTTTCCTAGCCGTCTTGGAAACCATCGCCTTCTTATCTATTCGCTTTTAAAACCTGCCCTCCCAAAACGCAGAATCTACCACAAAAAAAATTCTATCTATCCTTGCCTGCAAATCTCAATCAATCCCACTCAAGCAGAAAATCTGGCTTCCAGCTCCAATTTTCACTTAAAACTTCTCTTGTTTTTGACCTTTTTCTCCGTTTTCCTCCGTTTTTCTCCAGACCAAAACTAGTTTCAGCACTCAATTACAATTTAAACTAAATTCCCAACTATATCCAACCTTATAGACTCAACCAAACACAATAACCTGTCTGATAACATACAACTCTCTTTAAGACTTGAGATGAGATGAGCTTTAAACGGTAAAATTTTCAAGATTTTTGCAAAATAAGGCACACGTGACCGCAAAATAAGAGATGCGGCGCTACCATACATAAATTTACAGCTATATAACGATGAAGAACAGAGGAAATAGGTGTAGATTTCAGCCTGGCAACGAGGTATAGCGTCGGTTTGGGTGCCAATGGGGCTGCTGGATGTTCTCGATGAATGAGCTGCCGGTGGAGATTCTGTGGAGTCTCTTGAAGGAGTGTCCCAGGGAACTTCGGTCGGTCAACAGGAGGTTTTACCTGCTGCACAACGAGTTGTACAGGAGGAAGGTGTCGCGACTGTTGTCTGGCGTGGAAAGAGAGTTTTGGAACTGTGTGTTGAGACCACTACAGCAATACGTGAGGAGTTTGGACTTTCTGCGGGAGAAGGCACGACTGATCGTAGATGGCGGGACAGAATGGATAGATGATTCGTGGTACATCATTTATAATGCGCTGCTGGGACCGTTGAAGTGCGAAAACCGGTTTCCGGGATCGTTCGCGGGGGATTTGCTGGATTACCAAAGGCCAATATTCACTGGTTATTGCGTTGTGACGCCGAAGGTGCCGTGTCGCATCAACGCTTGGTTCTACATTGATAATTTGGATGCCGCCCGCAAATTGGCAACGTTGGTGACCGAGTTCCGTCACTCGCCGTACGATAGATACCAGACGGTGAGCACGGTCCCCAATGTTGCTGATTTCATCACTGAGACCGGCATTTACTGCTTCAACCTGGGCAAACTGCCCAAAATTAGTGGCGAGACGTTTCCGACTATTCTGGAACTGAGGCTTGTGGAAAGGTCGATGACATTACCGAACTACTTTGAGAGCCCGTTCTTGCAGTTCCTTGGGTACGATTTTAATAACTACGGCCGGGATTCGTGGCTTTTCTTCAGAATCGATAGCATCTTCAAATCGACCTTGTTTAACCCATTTGAAACGCAGCTGTCTGAGTCTTTGGTGCGGTTCGATGGCAGATTTCAACTGGCGGAGAAGCTGCAGGAACCGCCCGAGATGAAGAGCTACTTTAACGTCGACAAGAAAGCCATACGACGATTCCTGTACCGCTTCCCAGGGACCAAACAGGATCTGCGACAAGAAGAAAGTCTCCCCGACTGGAGGGCTCCGCGATTGCAATATTAACATATTAAGCTCTATGTATCCGTTTTTAGCTGATGAATGTACTCTCAATGATCGATATGCCGTTCTCACCATTATACTCTGAATCTTGACAGTACTGGTAGATGAATGGTTTGACGTTTGCAAGATTTTCCACGAGGGATTTGACGACGTACGGCATTTCGCCTAACACGTCATAACGATTGACCAGCCTCAGATTTTTCTCTTTGAAACCTAGAGGGAAGCTGATGCTGGTCGGGTTTGACCATCCTGTCTCTTTATCTTTCTCTGTGGTGTCGAACTTGACGTGAGAACCATTTATGCTGGAACCAACGGTCTTTATCTTATTCTGCTCTGTGTGACACCATACCGTCACCTTGGTGCGCTTGTGATCCTCGCTGGTGGTAAACTCCATACATAGCAAAGAACTCACTCGATCCTGGTAGCACAAAAAGTTCCATCTGCAGGCGGCCTTCTGTGGAGCTAAACCTTGCACTGCATCAATGTACAATCCTGGCACATCAACCAAGTCGAAGGTAACCTTTTCGCTGTTCTTTGTCTCATAACAAATCGTACCGTGACATTTCGTCCTGGGCACAAAGAGATGCCGCAGCATTTTCTTTGACTGCAGCTTGTCTTGCTGCTCTTCAAGCTCATCCTTCGTGACGCCCTTCTCGAGATAGTAACTGCAACCGTCAGGTTTAACCATAAAACCCTCGAAAAGATCCACCATAAGGTCTAATTTCACGCCGCTTGACCCATTAGAACGTTTCTTGATGTCCACTTTGATCACCAACGTCGCTACAACCTCGTCATCATGCGGAGCACTCTTAAACTCAAAGGAAACCTCCTTCGAAGCCACTTTCAGAGGCTCAAAACACTCTATATCCTCCACTTTGAAACTCTCCCATATATCAATATCTTCCTTATCCCCCTGACGGCTACGAAACACCTTGAAATTCAGCTGAAAGCCCTTGTAGACCCCTCCCATAACGCTAGAGTACAACAACTGCACAAAACCACATCTACCACTTTGCAAATCAGTAAAATACAAAGTCTGTGTTTCCGCTCTCGTTTCAACCGACTTCTTCACAGCTTTAAAGAACCCATTACTCTTCAACGCCTGCTCCTGAGACTTCACAAACCATTCCAATTGCTTGATATCCTTCACCAACGTATAATCTTCCTCAGACTTCACCTCTCTAACAGGAACAAATTTAACCTTATCCTTGTTGCCACCAAGCATCTTAACCTCACCCAACCGCAACAATATGGCAATCCAACATCTCGAACTTACTTAACAACGTTTATATAGAACTGTTCTTGCCAAGATCTACCTAGCAAGAACTGTCGTTCACAACGGAGCTGTCGCTTCCGGAGAGCTCGTTCACTACGCAAGCTACGGCATCTTTGGCAATCCCAGCAGGGTCCACCACGGCTGCAACGAGCTATTTCTTGTCGAACCGATTAGCTTAGAAGTCGCGAATGTTTGACCCGATCGGGCACCATCGCCAGAAGAAAACAGCGCAGATTCGTGTTGTTGTCGCATCATAGCAGGCTGCAGCCGATGGGTCCTGTCATTTCGATTCCGTAGTTGCATCTGGTCATCTCGTAGACTTTTGTTACCTGAAAGTTCTTGGCGCAGCGGACTTTGAGCTGTGCGGACCTCTGGGGACCGTTCCAGCACCGGTCGCCTCCGGAGTACTCGAGTAGGAGGCCATTGCTGGCCTCGTGGAGGCTGCCGAATAGATATTCTTGCTTTTCTGAAGCGGTTTCCGAGACGAGGGCTGGGAATAGGTCGTCTTCGTCGGGATACGTGGATTTCAGGTAGGTGAAGAAAGCGGATTTGGAGTCTGTGTTTTGTAAGCGTAGGTCTTTGAGATCGCCGATCTTCACTTGGGCTCCGGTTGGTGAGTTCTCTCTTTGGTAGATGGGTCCGCCGAGGTTGATTTGGTAGACGTAGTTATCGATGGTGCTGGTCAAGACCTGTTGCTGCGAAAGTGCAATGATAAGTTGCTTTAACCTTTCCAGCTCGCGGGCGCCGCCACCCTTTTGCTCGTTCTCCAGGGTACGGTATTGCTCTCTCTTGGTGTCGAGCTCCTTTTGCAGCTGTTCGATGCTGCACTCGAGGGCCGTTATTTGGCTCACAAGGTTCGGTCTGAAATATGCGGCAAGTTTTCTGGTTAGGAAGTTGATGTGCTTTAGCGCGCCTCGGAAGGTATAGTCGATCTGCTCGCCACTGTCCAAGGCTAGGATCTCGCCAGCACTGCCGAGAACAAACTCTTTCAGCTGTTTAAACTTTTCCATGAACTCTTTGGGCAGTGGCGCATCATCGTCCAACGCCTGATATTGCTGCACCCAGTGTTTATAGGACTCCACAGCTTCCTTGACACCCGAGTCCTGGTAATTCACGTTGTAATTGTCCGCAACATCCGACATCAATCCGCTCAGTTGCTTAATCTTGGAAATAACGACGGGAACGTAATCGACTTTGCCGAAAACCATACTTTCTACAAAGGCCATCTTGCCAATGATATATTTGGAAGGTTTGTCGATCTTGCCCTCGGAAAACATCTGAGGCAGCTCTCGCTGGAAATACTCGAGCAGTTGCTCACGCTGCTGCTCCTCGACTTTGGAATCACAGCTTATTTTCCTCAAACTCTGGCCTTTCATAAAATTATACTTTTTAACATTGTCATTGACCACTTTGTCGTTCAACGAACGTGAATAATTGTCACTTAGCGAGTCCAGGATTTTTACCAGACCTTCATATGCTCTGCTGGCTTCAATCACCCGCTCAAAGGATCTTGCGATCTCAGAAGCGATATAGTCTGCGTCTAACTGTTTAAATTGGTACAGTAATGGATTCTCAGTCTTCAATTGCTCAACATGCTTTGCCCTCAACGACGATAAAGTCAACTCGCTATCCACAAGTTGACCTGAAATCTTCTCGATTTCTTCAGCCAATAGCGCTATATCCACGTCGCGATTTCCATCTTCCAAGCGAAACCTTTTGTAAAGACTTCGCAGTTCTCGAGAACCCTCCTCATGCTTCTTCAGTTCCGTCTTCTTAATCTTCGCAAAGGCCTCGTGCAACTCCGAGCATTGTGAGCCCCTGTAAAACGGCTCCTCCGGAGCGAGTAGCTCATCCGAGCAGTCACAACAGTCGCATACGCCATCATTCACCTTACTTTGCGAGATATACTTGGGGATAAAGCCCTCATTGCGACAGTAGAACAGAGGTCCCTTCGTCCCGCACGCCCCAGTCCCAGGTTCATCCGAGCCATCTGGACAATCACACACGCCGTCGTTGATCTGGCTCACATTTAAAACTACAGATCTATCACTCAAGCAGCTCCAATGGCCCTTCGAGTCCGCGACATACAATTCCTGCCTCAATGGCTCCACTCCATGAACAAAAGATCCCGTCTCATCAATCCTACCATTGGCAGCAACAACGGCACCCCCCAGAACGGGAACCAGGACCTTAAGCAGGACCATTTACGTTTCTTGGCCTACTTTTTTCTTGGCAATCCCAACCTTCAACCGCATCGCCTATATACTACAAGTGGCTTCAAGAACAGCGAAGCTTTTAGAGAACAATAACCATACAAAAGACACTCAATCGACAGCCTAGCGATCGAAATACAACCTAACAAGTGGCTAGCAGATGAGCCTGGAAGATCTACACTGATAAACGGCTGATTCCAGGTGATTTTGAAGATACTTCCTGATCTGGTAAAACAATAACAATCGAAATTTCACCAGAATCCCTCGATTTGATCAAGAAGTACTAACTTCAAGTGTTATAGAGGCGAGTAGGGCCTGATAGGTTGTAGTAGGTCTCCAGTTTGCTTTAGCTAGTTATAAAACTCACTTTCCCACGATATCGCTGCCTGTCACTTTCTTGTTGGATTGCATTTTTGCTTTGCTGTTGTACCATATTATCTCAGAGAAGACCATGGGGGATGCATCTTTTATGAGGACGCCTTCGTCTCTGACAGAGCTTCCGTTGAACGTTTTGTTTCAAATAGTGTGCTTTTTAGAGAGGGAAGAGTTGAGAAATGTTGCGAGATGTTGTCGAATGCTGCGAATATTGGCCAATGAAAGTTTAGTGCTGTCTAATAGTATGGTGGAATTGCAGGGGTGTCGATGGACTAGAAGGTTGCTGTATGATGTTTTTGATATATTGAACGGAAGTAGGAACTTGCTCATGAAATTAACGCTGGAACACAAGGTTTCGATTTTCAAATCTGTGCAATACGTCCAGCAGAGGTGCGAATTGGGGTGGCAGGAGAATGGGACGCAGATGCTGCTGCTTGGGAACGAAGATGTGGAAGATGTACGAAATGTCGACGAGAATAGCAAAAAGAACGACAGTAAGATGACCTATTTGAAGATTCTTCAGGGATTTAATAACCTTGCCCTGGCGGCTCACGAGTCCCAAACGATCCCGGTTAGAGAAAAAGAGGTAGAGACGCCGACGCGGACCAATTCTGCGAGTTACGAACCCACAGTAGCCGAGACAAAGACATCGCCAGCGGCGTCAAACTACTCGAAATCTTCTGCAGCATCTATTTTCTCGGATCTGCCGCCTAAATTATCGAACCGCGGTTGGCATTCGTCAATCTACGAGCTCGCACATGTGTCGGACCACACAGACGCCAGCACCTCTGAGGGCGACACGTCGTCGTCCACAGATTCGATAGTACGGTTGAGAAACTCTACCAAAGTGAAGGATAAAGCAGCACTGTTCGAGAAACTGCTCTCACAAGATTACGAAATAAGCAAAAGCCCAAAGAAGTGCCGGAAAAAGAAGTCATACGGCGCTTTAGCCCCTACGATAGGCCCTGACCTGTCAGGCTCGCGACCGGCAAGCGGGAAGAGGAGCATATCCCAGGGTTATCTCGAAGAACTCGAAAGGTGTAACCTGGCGTCTCAGTCCGGCCCACCGCCTGCTTTCAACGAGGACCAGACCTGGCAAAACCTGACCCTCAAATACCAAGACCACGTTCTGAACGAGTACGACGTGGAAATCAAGACATTGAAGGACCAGACCAACATGAGAAGGCCCAGAGCCAGACTTTTTCGGAGAAGTAAACTGACCGCTTATGTCACAGAAGACAACAAAATATGCTACGAAAAATCGGAGTCGCTGAATACACCGTCCCAGCGCTGACATACGGTATTTCAGACCCACTGACGACTATATGAAGGTTTTATAGGTATAATGATGAGTTGTTCTTTAATGGTAGTGTATACACGTGATTTTACAGGCGTATATGGTATGGCAGAGACATACGTCAGTAAGTGAAAAATCCATTTAATGGTTAAAAGTGCGGTTTGAAGGTCCTATTTGTCGCTGGAACCTGGTCGTTTGGTTGTGCTGGTAGAGAATGGTTGTTGGTAACGGTCAGAATTCATCTGGTGGGCCAAACAGCCCGGCAGATCGGTTAAAATCCAATGGTGCTGAGGAAGCAAAATCACAGTTCAATCCGAGGCTGTTGTGGCCGGACATGATCAGAATACCGGCTAATCCGTGGACTTTCACTTGCAAAGAAGTTATAGAGAAGCTTGGGACCAACCCGCAGGCTACGGCCGAGATGAAGCGTTACATGGAGAAATGTCTGATTTACTTTTACACAGTTAAGAAGAAGCTAAACCTGCTTGATCACACGTATACCGCTGCGTGTATTCTGTTCTTTCGTTATTGGTACGTTTACGGGCTGCCGCCCGCGCTTATGGACTGTATTCACGTTTCTCAGGCTATTCTGGTAACGGCGTGCAAGACTATGGAGAACAATCGACCCATCGATGCGTACGTGAAGGCAACATGCGAGTTTTTAGCGAAAGATTTGGGCGGTTTGAGGAGCAAACAGAACATGGACAAGCTGCGCTGGGATGTGAGAGATAGACTGGTCGAGAGCGAGAAGGCGATTTTGTGCTCGTTTGGGTTTGATCTGAATATTGAAAACCCGAAGGAGCTGATTGAAGAGATGTTCAGCGGATATTATCGTTTCAACAGAGATTACGATCTTCCAGAAGAGTTCAAACTGGTTTTCCCGAAGATCCTACAGGAAGCAAGGAACTTCATCGTCCAGGCGGTTACTCAACCAGTGTCGCTGCTTTGCGATGGCTACACGTTCATTGCACTGTCGCTGATATATTGTGGGCTGCAATTCAAAAAACTGGTCGATAAGGACTTCAAGTTCCCACCAAACTTCTTCTCAGAAAAGTTCCCCGTAGTGGTCACGGCGCAAAGATTTGAGGAGATCTTCACAGATTATCGCATCATCGAGGAGAACTTCTTTGATCTGAAGAGCAACAAGGGAGACAAACTGCAGATCTCCGCCGCTGACATAAACAGCGTTATCCAGGAGCCCGAAGAACCCCAGACAGCCGCCGCAAACCCGTATGATTACGAGCTGATGAAATCCGGTGAAGTGAAACAAGAGCTGATAGATCATATAGAAAAGAGAGTGCAGGAACTATTCGACAGGACAGTCATGGAGGCCAAGAAAAGGTCGTCGGAGAATCCATCGGAGGCAGAGCCTGCCGTCAAGAAAGCTAAAGTATGATCTCCAGCGCCGCAGAACTACATAATCTAGCAAGCCAGCGGGCCTCAGGGCACTCGATCAGTGTCTTAAAGCCTAAGATGGCTTAAATTCAGTCAAAGACAAGAAACCGGGTAACAGAGATAAGCTACATTATAAGAGAGTAGTCAGCTTAATTGAGGGATTCGATAAGATAAACTGCAACTTTGGAGCAATATAGTGGTCGATATTCTCTTTCAAGCTCAGTTGGTCATCCCGGTAGCCTATATTCCACGTTAGGTGTAGCTTTTTCCCGCTCTCTGGAAGGTAAGGAACGGCAATTGGAACGACTGGTAAGGGGTAATGGTTGCTTACGTGGACAATTGCGACAAAGAGGTGTCATTCACGCCAGAATACTCGAACGAGCTTCTAAGGTTTGTTCAAAATATATATGAAGAATACATCAAGCATTCCTACACGCATTTAAAGCTCGAAAAACTGCTAGATCTACTAGAGCATACGGAGTATCTATTTGAGTGTTACTTGGAGTTCTTGCAGGAGAAAGATAGTCAGGATGCTTTGATAGCGTTTACCATTGGTTGTTATTACCTGTATTTGGTGGTTCCTCAATCGATCCAGTTCCAGACAAGGAATAAATCTTACAGTATCTTCAATGATCTGAAGAAAATGTATGAGAACCAAGCAAACATGACCAATGTGCTTCTGATGGTAAAGGATGAGGTTGATGGGATCTTGGATAAAAGTGCTAGGGATTTGAACGAGTTTGAAAAAAGTATAACGAGGAAAAGAGCGTATTCGGTTCCGGACCGCCAATTAGCCAAGAGTTTGGCAAATTTGAGCATATCGGATAATCAGATCCCTGAGGCCATGCAAGAGACTGACCATAAGCTAGATCATAGCAAGGCGGACGTGGAGAAGGCTCCTGATGAAGATACTACGGAACTTTGGACCGCACCTTCGCTAGAGCCTAATGATCAGCTGAAACTTGCTCTGGATCCGGAACCCCTGTCACCCTCGCTCATGGCTTTGGATCAACCTTTGGAAACTGATCAGTCTGATGCAACTTCTTTTCAAAAGCAACCTGTATCAAGATTGAGGCAAGGAAGTGCACCTACGAAACCAGGAAATCATTTCGCAGAGGAACTAGCCCCCGAAAATCCAGATAGTATGGTTTTCTTTGAGCAAGATGGCGCAAACGAGAATTTCTGGAGCGCTAATGTTGACAGACAAAATACGCATCGAAAAGATTCTTACCATTCAGTCTATATGTTTGAAGGAGAGGGAGACGATCATTCTGGCTCAATAACTGATAGTTTGATACAAACCTTGGAAAGGTTGCAAAAACAAAGCATAATTACAGCACCTGAGCTTTTCGCTATTCTGTCGTCCCCTGAGGAACGCGGCAAGCTTTTGCTGATTGATTTGAGATTAACAAAGAGATCTAGGGTTAACCACATCGTCGCGCCCTATACAGTTGAGGTTGATCCCAGGGACCTCTGGAACACACAAACTAAAACGCCGATATCCAGCTCGGCTGTGCTGGATCGCATCATTAAAAAACCTGCATTTCTTGAAAGAGGATCTTTCGAGTACATTGTATATTATACTGACATGCGAACATACATGACTGTCCATTTTGATTACATGTTCACATTATTCTATTTGCTAACATCTGCACCAACGGTAAATTTAAAAAGCCTGCCGACACATTTGCTTGGAGGATATGAAAAATGGAAAAAGCTGATGAAGAACTACTCAACTAACTACAACATCGAGTTGAATGATTACATTTATCGTCCGTATGGTGAGCTGAAGAAGGGCGCTCTTGAAAGCAGTGATAAAAAATCTCCGGAAATGCCTTCTTGGAAGCCGCCCGGTGTGCCACCGCGCATAAGAAAGCGACCTCCGCCACCTTCATCCTTGAGCATGCCATCTGAAGAAGGTCCCCTAGCCCCCCCTCCGGTGCCACCGAAGATTTCGCTAGATCACGTCGGAGAGTCCGAATCGACTTTGGCGGAACATGGATCCACAGCGGGCTCTGGACCTTCGAAATCCTCCAAAAAGTTAGTCCGATCTACCGGTGTGTCGTCAAGCAATCAGCAGTATTGGCGCCTGCAGAGACATTATTCAATTCCAACGATAGAAAAAAGTTCAAACACATATGTTTCTCTTTCAATTACGGGGTTGAGGAATTTAGGTAATACATGTTACATCAACGGAATGCTGCAATGCCTTTTCGCCACCACAAAACTTAGAGATCTGTTCATTTCGGGGAAATACGAGACTTTTCTCAATCAAAAATTCAAGAACCAACCTCAATTGTCTAAATCCTTCAGCATACTGTTCAAGAAAATGTACATCAATGGCGGATGCTCAGTGGTGCCGAGCGGATTTTTGAAGGTGCTCAATTATCTAAGACCAGATCTTAGAATTCCAGATGATCAACAGGACACTCAAGAGTTTTTAATGTTAGTACTTGATCGATTGCATGATGAGTTGTCGAATCAGGCTCTTGTGGCGGACGAATATCCTGACTTGCTTCTGTACGACCAAAAGCGCATGAACGTGCAAAGCAAAGAATATAAGAAGTGGTTTGAGGAGCATGTTATCGGAAATGGTCTTGCCCCCATTGACCACATTTTCCAAGGGCAGATAGAAAACACTTTAGAATGTCAGCGGTGTGGCAATTCTTCTTATAGTCATTCGACTTTCTATGTTTTATCACTGGCTATGCCAAAACCGTCATCTTCAACATTTTCCAGATCTAAGCGTGTAAAATTAGAAGATTGCATCAATATGTTCACCAGTGAGGAGATACTATCAGGAGAGAATGCTTGGGATTGTCCTAAGTGTTGCGGTCCACTAAATGGTCCAAGCGACTCGAAGAAATCTAAAAAGAGGAAGAAACTCGAGTATGGGGGAGATTCTCACAGCAAAAGGAGCATATTCAAACTGCATTCGAAAAGAAGCAGATCTAAATCTCCGTTCAGGATGCTGGGCGGTACCAGGTCTCTCATGGGAGATAAGAAGCCAAAAGAACTGACAAGCAAGAAAACTTTAAACTTTATTGCAGTACCTCCGGTATTAGTGATTCATCTCTCAAGATTTTACTACGATCTGACCAAGAAGAATGATACTATCGTCACCTATCCTCTGATACTGAATATTGTTCTGAAAAACAACGAAGTTGCTAAATACAGATTGTATGGGGTTGTCAACCATTCTGGTAACTTGATAAGCGGTCATTATACATCATTAGTCAACAAAGACCCAATGCATAGGCTTGACAAAGGTTGGCAGAAATGGTACTACTTTGACGATGAGGTGGTTAAAGAAGAGACCAATCATGGCAACCTAGAGCAAGGTGTGATAAAAGTTTCTAGTGCTGACGTTTACGTCTTATTTTATGAACGCATAGATAAGTAGCATAAGTACATTGTAATTATTTTCTGCATAGTGTTTTGAACTCTGCTGAATATGAGCTCTACACCCTAATTAACGTTAGCGTCAAGAATGTATATAATTAACTGATTTACTACATACGAGTTGTGCGAGTAGCAGTGATTCCATCATCATTTCATTAGCATTTCAAACACCAAAGGTCTTGATGTACTCTTTAGACTTCTCGATTTCATCTTTTCTCCTATTGGAGTCCCAACCCAGCTTGTCCCCCATAATCTTCACTGTACCTTCAACCGCATCCAGTGCCTGTCTAGCATCGAGGAATGCAAACCTTGTTCTTCTTAGTAGGAAATCCAGAGCAGTTCTGGTATACTCATGGTCGATAGAGTAGAGGAGCTCACCGATGGTGAAAGGATAGCGGAACGAATCGAAGTTGACATTCCCATAAACAGTAACATTCTCCCTTCCACCAAAGGTAACAGGTAATTGATTCCTCTCATCCTCTTTAAACAATTCACAGATCAATGGAGCCCGGGTACCATAATTTTCAGACAAGTGTTTGGACATGGCACCAGATAAATGGTACTTTTGAGCCAGTAAAGCTTGCAAATTTGGGGTCCAATTCTCCGCCCCAGCCAACTTCAATTTCTTAGTAATACATGGCTTGACATCGAATTTGCCCACTTTGACAACTTCGTTGATCGTCTCTTCTGCCATCTCTCTGTAGGTGGTCCACTTACCACCAGCTATGGTTACCATTCCGTTATCCGTCGTGAAACACAAGTGAGATCTAACTAGACCTTGTGTGGCGCCACCCGAATTTTTAGCTTTCTTTCTTGGGTCGAGCACCAAAGGTCTTATACCAGCCCAAGCACTTAACACGTCCTCTCTCTTGACCGGGAACTTGATGTAGTGTTGCAATTCCTGTAGAATATCCTGAATATCGGACTCTGCAGCGGTTGGATTCTGAGGAATCTGTTTCATTGGAATATCCGTCGTACCAGCAAGCACCTTACCTTGCCATGGCAAGAAAAACATGACTCTTCCATCGGAAGTCTTGACATCCAACAGCCCCATTTCTCTTGGACAATAGAAAGAAGGCAGAACAATGTGCACACCAGCAGAAGGGACCACCATGTTAGGTTTCTCAACGGCCACTTCAGTTGCTATCGTCGCATTTGGACTCTGCTTCACGGGATCGGGCAAACCATCCGGGTTTTTGTCCATCTGTAACAGGCGATCACTGTAAGGTCCCGTGGCATTCACGGTCACCTTAGCACGCACCTTATACTGTTCTCCCGTCTCGCGGTCGGTCACTAGCGCTCCCTCCACTTTACCCGTCGTCTTGTCCTTGATCAGCTGGTTCACCTCCATGTAATTCAACACCGTGGCACCGTTTTCGATTGCCGTGATAGCCAGCGCCGCGTTCATCCTAGAGTCGTTGAACGACCCATCGTGGTACACCAGCCCGGCCTTCAACACAGTTGCATCCAACATCGGAGCAATATCCGCCGCCTGTCTCTTGGTCAGCAGGTACGAGCTCTTCAAGTTCTGCGATCCTGCGAACAGGTCGTACATCTTACAGCCCACATAAAAGTACGGAATCTGCCAGTAACTGTACACCGGGATCAAGATCGGAAGAATCTTGCACAGATGCGGTGCCGTGTTCAACATGTGGCCCCTCTCGTTCAGAGCCTCCACCACAAGGTCCAGCTGCGCCTTCGACAGCTCAAAGAACGCCTTCTCCAGGTATCTAACGCCTCCATGAGCCATCTTGGTCGACTTCGACGACGTTCCCGACGCAAAATCGTTCATCTCCACCAGCGCAACGTTCAGCCCCCTCGTAGACGCATCCAAAGCGCACCCGGTACCGGTGGCACCGCCACCAATCACCAGCACATCAAACTGGTCCGTCTTGCTCAGTTTCGACAACAAATCCTTCCTCGTGGGCAATTTCACCTCCGGTACGTCCACCGGAGACCGCATACCCACCTCATTCGCAACCACAGACTCCCGATACTTCACACCGGCCACCACACCAGCCGTAGCCACTGCTCCAGTCACCACCAGAGCTCTAGGTAAGAAAGCCCTTCCAGCTCGCGCAAACATCTCTTTTCACTCTCTTCCAGTTCACCACACAACAACGCAGCCACTTCAGGTTCACACACCAGTCAAACGCCTCCAATATATACCCACTGGGCCAGTCTCCGGACCTAGATCACTCACATCCAATCGCTATTAGCTTATTCTTCCCCCCGATCCTTTGCTGTGTGCTCCGGGGCGAACGGAGCGTGCTGTGCTTAGCGAAAACCCAGCCAATGAAGGTATAAGAAGAGCAGAAAACGGCCTGAAGCGAGCGACAGAGTGATCGGAATGACTCAATGCTTCTGCACCACGTAGCTAGCCACTTGTAGATGGTTGTGTGAAAAAATCAGCCTCGTAGCATCACTCTGAGATGCCTTTCTTCTTGGATCTTTTGAGCTTCTTGCGGATGACGAGCGTGGGCACCGAGCAGACGAAGTTCTGGAGCGAGGAGAGGACCATAGAGAGGGAGCAGCACAGGGCGAGCGGCTGCAGTGTGTAGATCATCTCGGTGAGCAGCTGTTTCGGGAACGGGTGTTGTAGTGAGAGCACGACGACGTCGAGGTCCGTGACGACGGCGGCGACGCAGTCGAACATGTAGAGAACGTGGTTCCTGATGGTGGCGACGTTGCTGGAGAGCGATGCGGTCTGGTTGTCCCAGTGGACGATGTAGAGCGTGTCGCCGTTGCCGATCAAAGTGCCCATCACGTAGGTAAGTGCGTAGTTGGACTCGCTCGTGAGGTCCGCGTAGAGGATGTAGGAGCGCGTGGTGGTGGAGCCCTGGCCCTTGGAGACCAGCGCCATGGCGCGGCGGTACCCGCCGGCCAGCGCGGTCTCCTGCACGCCCTCCAGCTCGCGGCCCTGGTTGGCCGCGAGGTACTCGCGGATCCACGGCCTGCTCGACTCGAGCACCTCGTTCAGACTCACCACAAAGTTGGGGAGCACTTTCATGCCCTGATCGTAGTCAAACTCCTCGTCGATGTCGACATCGTTGTCAACATCGGTAACTTGCTCCTCGTCAGACAGCTCTTCGTCGCCGCTGTCCTGCTCGTCGCTGGCATCGCTGCCCAGCTCCGACGTGCTATCCAGGCTCGACTGCAGCCTCATCGACGGATCCCGTCTCAGCACAGTCCATTTCAAGAACTCTTCCTCCGCGATTATACTCGAAACCCTGCTTCTCGACCGCGACCGGCTCGTAGATGCGTTCATGCCAGACCCGTTTCTCGCCTTGGTACGCGATCTGCCCCTCTCCAGCTGCTCAGAGTCGAACTGTACTCCACCAGATCCCTGTCCACTACCGCTTCCCTCGCTCTTCGCCGCTACGCCGCTGTTTAACCGCACCTGCGTCCCATCAGTGCCCGTCAGCAGTATACTCTTATGGCCCGGCACACTCATATCGTCTAGCTGCCTTGCTGATACGCTGTTTCTAGCAGTTCTACGTTAACTAGAGGTCCGAGCTCTTTAAATGTGTCCTTATCAAAACAGACCTAAACCGTAGACAGCACAAGCACTAGACGAGATCGACAAGCTGATAGCACAGCTGGCTTCTACGGATGCAATTGAGCATTTTGCAGTTTTCCCCGTCCTCGTAGCACCGCTGTACGAGTCTCCAGCGTGGATATTCGAATCGGCTCAGAATTCCAACAAGACTGGTCTGGCACTGAAATCTCGGCCTCTTTTAGATGCCGTATCCGCCATTTGACGGTCTTTGGAGGTTCCTTTGTGGTCTTTCAGTAGGAGACTCTTATATAGCTGCGCAAGGCATCGAATGGCTAACTCATCCCGGTACAACAAGAGCTGGAAACGCAAGATGGAGGCCGCTGTACACGTTGATATTGGTCGAACGGTGTTTCAGAGCCCGGTGAAATGTATATTCGACAGCCAGGGGGTCCAGGAGTTCCAGCATTCGGTGGCTATTGAGAGGTTGAAGTACTTTCTGCTCAAGTATGCACAGATGGTGAACAGACAGAGAATTGAGCGAGGGCCATGCGGTGTGGAGCTGGTAAATGGGTTTGTGGGGCTGCTGCAGAGACTGTCGCAGCTCGTGGATAAGACGCCAGCACTCCCAGGGCCTAGAAGGTTCGGGAATCTGGCGTGCAGAGATTGGCACCAGAAGTTCGAGTCGGAATTGCCAAAATTGTGGCAGGAATTGCTTCCCAGGGAGTACCACGGGGCTATACCGGAGCTGAACTACTATTTGGGCAACAGTTTTGGGTCGTCTACGAGGCTGGACTACGGGACAGGCCACGAACTGTCGTTTCTAGCGGTGGTCGGAGCGCTGGATATGCTCGGGCTCTGGACTAGCGAGTTCAGTGGCAAGGAAGTGCTGCTGATCTTCGATACTTACTACCAGCTAGTGCGGAAACTGATCATTGCGTACACTTTGGAACCCGCTGGATCGCATGGAGTATGGGGGCTCGACGACCATTTCCATATTGCCTACATCTATGGCAGCTCGCAATGGAGCAACGACCCCAACGCTCCCATGCTGCCACGGGATGTCACTAACCGCACGATGGTCGAGAAATTCGCAGACACTAATCTGTACTGTCAAGCGATCAGCTTCATCTACCAGGTTAAGTCGGGACCCTTTGCCGAAAACTCGTCGATGCTCTACGATATTGCTACCACGGTGCATACATGGACCAAGGTGCACTCAGGACTGCTCAAGATGTACTACGTGGAAGTACTAAGCAAATTTCCCGTGATACAACATTTTTGGTTTGGAACAGGACTATATCCTTGGATCGACGCCAAGACCGGCCAGAAATTGCCCATATATGAGAATGCTGAGACGAAGAACGATACGTTTGTGTCAACTGTCACAACCGGGATGCCAGCCATCTCGATGTGCCATCTGCCAGGACACTCGATCTCGCACGCCAAGTTTGCTCACGGTAGATATTCGCCAGTACGCAGCATGATGGCACCACCAAGCACCGTACCAACCAATAGTTGCTCCAGGATGAGGAACTCAACGAGAAACGAAAGACATGATTAAACAAATCTCTTAGTTATTGCCCATGGAATATATAGATGTATATATTAAAGTTAAAAAACTAACTATAATTGAGGACCTGCTGCAAGAACTTCTGGAGTGGCTTTGTCTTGGTAAGTCTTGAAATTCTCCACAAACAATTGTGCCAGGTTCTTGACTGAGGACAGATATTTGGCTTCACCGCCTGTCCAGTTCTTCGATGGATTCAATAATTCCGATGGAACACCATTGACCTTTGTAGGAATTTGCAAGTTGAAAATGGGCAGATTCTCGTACGATTCCTTGGAGAGGGAACCGTCGTGAATGGCATCCAGGATGGCTCTTGTGTATTTCAAAGGACAACGTTTACCACCGGCCACGTATGAAGAACCGGTCCAGCCGGTATTGATCAACCAAGCGTTGGCTTTGTGGTGCGACATCTTATTGGCCAACATCGTTGCATATTTCATAGGATGTAAGGCTAGGAAAGGTTGACCAAAGCATGAAGAGAAAGTTGCTTCTGGTTCAGTGACACCTTGTTCAGTTCCTGCCATCTTGGAAGTGTAACCAGAGATGAAATGATACATGACCTGTTCTGGAGTCAACTTGGCGACTGGTGGCAACACACCAGAAGCATCACAAGTCAATAGGATCAAATTTTGTGGATGAGCGTCAGCTAGACATGGAATCTTAGCACTAGGAATGTAATCGATCGGATAAGCACATCTTGTGTTTTCCGTGATCGAGGAATCAAAATAATCCACGTCACGAGTCTTTGGATCGTAGACCACATTCTCCAAGATTGAACCAAACTTGATGGCGTTAAAGATCTCCGGTTCCTTTTCTGCCGATAACCCAATAGTCTTTGCGTAACAACCACCTTCGATATTGAACACACCATGATCAGACCAACAATGTTCATCATCACCGATCAATTTACGATGAGGATCCGCGGATAAAGTAGTCTTACCAGTACCACTGAGACCAAAGAACAAACTAACATCGTTCTTTTGAATACCTTGGTTAGCCGAGGAATGCAAAGTAAGCACATTGTGATGAACAGGCATCAAATAGAACATAACGGTAAAGATACCTTTCTTCATTTCACCGGCGTACTCAGTACCAAGGATAATCATCTCCATAGCTTTGAAATTAATCTCAATAGTGGTCTTTGACGACATACCCTCTGTGTGCAAGTTAGCTGGGAATTGACCAGCGTTCCAAACCGTGAAATCAGGCTCTCCAAAATGTGCCAATTCCTCTTCGGTGGGTCTGATCAACATATTGGTCATAAACAACGCATGGTAAGCTCTAGCACAAACAACACGCACTTTAATTCTGTAACGAGGATCCCAACCGGCAAACGCATCCACAATGTAGAGATGATCTCTAGTTCTCAAATAATCAGCAGCTCTCTCCCGGTTAATCTCCCAAGTCCTCTCCGAGCATGGTTTATTCACGGGACCCCACCAAATATTATTCTTTGACGTCTCTTCTTCAATAATACGCTTATCACGAGGCGAACGACCAGTTTTCTCCCCCGAATACGCAATCAAAGCACCACTTGACGAAATAGTAGTCTTTTTCTCCCTAAGCGCATCCTCGTACAAGATAGCCGCTGGAGCGTTACGTCTAATCGTAATAACTTCATTACTCAGACTCAATTCGTGTCTAATTTTCTGCTCAACCTGAGCAGCATCAGTAATCGGTTGTGACATTTTGGAAGGTGACATCTTTGAGTAAACTCAATTTTTTATTCTTTATTCTTTGTGACCAGATCCAAAAGATAGAAAACCAAACAAACTGCTAATCAACTGGACAATTCAACTGCTTTATATACTTTTCCACCACTCGAATCAAACCGCCGAGCACCTCTAATGCTAAGCAATCTGGCACTCGACCGAACAAGCCCTCACTAGCCCTCGCTAGCTTGCACTACCGGCGTACAAAGGTAACGCCGGACCTTCCAGTTGCCTTGCTTTGCATCGCCGGGAGCGACACCAAATTAGCCAAATATTGCACAGCCGTGCGATAATCTGCATTCACGAGACCCCGATCGGAAATTATCGGGCAAAACGAATGTCCGGTCACCGGGAAGTATCGGACATCAGCGGGGATTCCATTAAGCCGAAGTTGCCGAGGTTTCGTTCCAATGGAACTTGGTCGATGGGTTTTCCGTCGAGCCGAGATCCGGGTAGCGGGTCCGTTACCCGCACCGTTTATCTCGTTGACGCGTGATAAACGACCCCTGGTCGATCCTCTCCATAAACATATGGTAGGAGGTGGCAGCTGAGGGGGGACCGGTGCTGCCTGGGCGGCTATTTCAGCGGGTATGAGAAAAAGAGGATTTAGCATCTATTCGGATAATAGCGGTAATGGGGAAGTTTCGAAAAAGGGACCGTTGGGAACTTTGGCGGGTTGGGCGGCTGGCGCCGCCACAAGGAAACCCTTGGCGGCAACAGACGTGAACGTTTCATCGATATTTGGCAATGCTTCCAGGAAAGTGGTGTCTAAAGACGCGTCGAAAGTGAATAGTGATGGTTCTATTACAGCGATGCAATCGGTGCTTGAGACCGCGAAGAAAGTGCCGTCGTCGTACGGAGCGACAAAAAGTGCAAGAGCAGTTGCACGTGACCTGTCGAGGTCAGGTGACCTACAGCAAATAGTGGTTACTAGTGTAGCTCGACTGAATAGTCGAGTTAGAGTGGCTAGTAGGGATGAGTTTGACCAGTTGGTGGCGTTCCAGAAGTTGGTAATGCTGTCGGAGCACGAACTGCTTGTTGTGGTTGACGAGTCTCGCTCGTTGGTACTTCACAGTAGGAGCGCGCTGAGCGCGCAGCGAGTAGATCGCTTTGCCTTGATGAAATTGGCTTTAAATTCACAATGCTATTATGTACTTTACAATGACGTGTATTGGTATATGCGATGGAAGTTTTTTTAGTTGGTGCAGATTTTGTTGCTGTATCCGATTGCGTTGGTGATGGCAAAGACGAATTTGGTCGTGAAAGTGGTGATACCGTGATCTTGCGCTTTGGTCCTCATATTGGCGTCATCCGTGACCAGGACTACGTGCTGGAGGTTTGAGGTGTCCTGCTGGGTTGGAGAGAGCCTTTCCTGGGCTTTTCGGACGGCTTCGAAAACAAACTCGTCGACATGTGAGCGCCACGTAATCTGCTCTTCGAATTCCAAGTGTTCCTCGATATGTGTGGCTACGTTGCCCGTGAATCGCAGTGGGAGTATCTTATTCTCGGCGTACAGCTGTCTAACGGTGATGACGGCCCTTGTGGCGGCCTCAACGACGTTTTCATCTTTGGATTTCCTCAGAAATCGCAGCTCTTGGAAAGTAGTGAGGCAGATGGCAAACTTTAGCACATCGTTGGAGGCAAGCTTGTAAACATGTGCAAAATGTCTCAACCAAGTCGTGGCATCTAGCACAAAATGTGTGTCGCGTCCGTTCATGCGGAAGGATGCAAAGTCAAGCTTAAATTCGCCTGCAATGACGCTCTGTTGCACACTCTGTTCAAATAGTTTGCGCTCCGGTAGGTCCTGTGACGGAGGTCCGGTCTTGTCTTCATTCCTGGTCTCTTGGTTTTCTTCGCACCCGCTTGATGTGTATATCGAGGAACTTACCAGATCCCCCGATCTGTCGTAATTGCTATAATCGAAAGCGGGTTTTCTGTAACCTGGATAATCGAAAATGCTCTCGGTCTCAATAACGCTTAAAGGCGGAGTTGCGGTCATGTCTGTGTTCGTATAACTGCTTTCCTCCATTCTCTCGATGGCATTCTGTAAAGCTGTGATATCTGTCTGAAATCGGGAGTCGTTTAATTTGAAACAAAAAGATTTGAGAAAATTGTCTGATAGTTCTTGGTGCCTACAGTATACCTGTGCATCCGAGCTTGTAATAATCCTAAATTTGAACCTCTGGGAAATGCCTTTAAAAAGATGAATCACGCGAAAAGCGCGCTTCCAAAACTTTTCAGCCCTTTCATCCTCTTTGTCAAATCCAATCCCATCAATCGGTGCATCGAGAAACATATGGTCCTTGATTCCAACGCTTTGATAACTGTCAACCTGCGGGCGATCCTTATTGCAGACAACGTCAAACCAAAGTGTGCCCCAGCATTTCCAAACCTCTGGTAAGTCCTCATTTTCATTAAAGTGCTCGATTACTTGTTCCAAATCTGTATGCGGCGATTTAAAAATTGGAGAAATGAACACCATGTTATGAGCGTTATCTAACATGTAGGCCATCAAAACGTTCAAAAAATTCACTATGGTATTCCAAGGGAAAATCCGATTCATAAATTCTGTCCAAAATTCACGACTTGCGCTGTCAGATATCCTCTCCACTCTGAGTGCGACGGCAATGATAAAATAAGCCCATGGTAGCAAATGAGGTAGCGCGACGACGATGGGACCTTCAAGGAACTTCTTCAGGACTATCATGCTGCACTTCATACTAGTTCTGTTGAGATAGTTCAGGGAATGAATCCAAATATCCAAGGATGGGGGAAATAATTGAGAAGATCTCAGGGACTCCAGATTATCGAAAAAATCTTGTGGTGACATTTCCTGCAAAAGTGTCTCGCTTTCGTCCTCATCTATGGCCATGGTGCTCGAGGATTCAGGCACTGCTGAGGATTTTACTTTTCTTTTCTCCTTTTTGTCCTTCCTTTCCTTCAAGTTCTTCGGTAAATCGAACAGTAATGCAAAAGGGTTTTTAGGATCTCCAAAACCTATCAACTGCAATATATGCGATTCAGCAAATGCCGGTCCATGACGGAAGAAATACGTAAGTTGATCCTGATCCTGACAAAACATTCGGCGAGTATCAAACATATTTTTCTCGTTAGCGTCCAACCCAAACTTCTCGCGAAAATACAGTAAAACAACTGGGTGTAAATCTGCACTTTGTAGAAAACTGGGTAATAACATGACTTCGCTATGCTTTAAGTATTCAATCAGTAGGGCATTTCTGTGGTTTCCATTATTTCGCTCAACAAAGGCACGTTGATAGATGTTGTCTATTACCAGCTGCATATATTGTTGTGAGGGGATAAAAGTATCTTGACAAAAGACGCTTTTGCCCAAATTCACAAAGGCCTCCAACGTATTTTGCTGAACCGTTGACATATGATAGTACAATTTACCATGACCGTAAGTAAACTTCATCGCTTCAGTGTACCAATATTCAGCACTTAATTTCCAATCTATGAAGCTTGATGGATAGAGAGCTATAGCCATTCGGGAGAGATCGCCCAGCCTTTGGTACCATGGAATTGCATATTTTGCAGGAATGTCAGCCAGCATGTTCGATATGGAAATGAAAGCATGTGTGATGAACTGGGCACACACCTCGGGGTCCATGAAATTGGAAAAATTCTTCAGTACGTCCAGAAACGTTATAGTACCATATACCCACAAACGTCTCTCGATTCGGTATATTTCTACAATTTCCTGACCAATGACGAGATCCTGATCCGATTGAGATGGGAGCAGCGCAGAGGTTATGAATGCGATGTAGTTGTTGATAAGGTCGGAATTCACTCTATAGATTGCCCATAGTTGTTTCAACTCTGTTGTCTGCGAATTCGTCAGTTGAGAGCAGCGCTCCTGCAATTCGATCTCTTGCTTAACAATGATCTTGTAGATATCCTGCAATTTTTGTACAAGTGCCTGACTTGATTTCTTGTTTAGAACTGCCACGGAGGGAACGTTGCCTTTATTGGGGTCGTCTTCTTCTTCATTATTATTGTTGTTGTTATTGTTGCTGTTGCTGCCATGCCTACTATGCTCTGTTTTCTTCCCGTTGTCATTATCCTTCGAACCGTCGTAATCCCCGCTATTCTGGCATGCATCATTTTCGTTACCAAACGGTTCCTCGTTCTCGGCCTCTCTCGGCGGATTCGCCTGTGAGTTCCCAAAGACTGTCTGAGACTCACCCGCATATGCTGAATTGTTTGCCTGTGACGATGGTAGATACTGACCCGGTTGCTGAATCGTGACTCTGCTGCCCGCCAGACTCTGCCTACTGTCATAAGCCACCTTCGATAGCGTATCCTCAGGATGGCTGGAACCGTTCAAAGAGCAACAGCAGGGTGATGCCGTATTATCGCCCACAGATGGGGCTGAGGTACGCGGCGTCCTATCCACTGCCCATTTAGATCCACTTTGGCCACGTGACATCGCCTGAGTTTTATTTGGTGTGCTTGGTATGCTGTTGTTATCCAGGTATTGCGGAAAGAGACGATCCTGATGATTAGCAAGTCGCCTCTTGACATATTGCGAGTTCCCAGAATTGCATGTACCGGAACCGGCTCTTTTCTGACGCATACCACCCGGTACTTCCCCTCTAGCTGCGCCTGACAAGCGCCGCTTCGCCATCGAGCTGTCGCTGAGCACACCGACGGGGTTCCCAGCAAAATCTGAACTCGTTGGCAACCTCTTTGCCCTGTAACTAAAACTGTCTAGCATACTCTTCGCATCAACACCTCAAATCGAACCGAATTTCAAGCACTGATACAAAAGGCAAACTCCAAATACGATCTGCAACAACTCCCGAACCTATCTCGACCAAACGTAAATTTCCTTCTCCTCGTTCCGTTAAACAAAGTCCTCCGCTTGTTGCCAAATCGCAACCAACACTTGTAAAGACTTTCCCCAAGTTGCCATCCCAATCAACACAACCCAAACCCAGCTCCACATTCCCAATAGCCTTTAATAATCACGATCAATGGCTCCTCGACGTTCAATCGAAGCCTCTGCTGGAGGCGAGGGGTCTCGCCAGCAGTACATTGATTGGGAGAAAGACCTAAGCCTTCGTAGCTAACGATTTGTCGTTGGAAAAACACATCACGTGACTAAACTATTGCACCCAGGGATGATCAATGAGTAACCGGGTAATAGCTCGGTAGCCATTCGAGTAATGAGTATGCGCGAAACCTACTTATTAGAAAATATGGGTAATTATGACTTATCACTATCTACAGTGAGTATTATGAGTTATCACTATTTACAAATCGGGTAGTACTCAGTATCTTCGTGCGTCACGATTTAGGATGTATTACTTTGTACGAGATTTAGCGAAGCATCTAGCATTGACACTCAAGTTATGCCTATCAGCCCACAGGTGTAGAACTATCTGTACCCTGCCGAGAAGATCCCTCAAACAAAGCTACGTCAATAACGAGGTCGGTCTCGAGTACTGATTGATGAAAATAAGGGGAAATAGCAGGTAACTCGTTATTCGTATGTTATGATACCCAGTGGACAAGCCTGATTGCACGTGACACATAACTATATAGTATAAGACCAGTCTATATGGCCTGAGATGAGCTGATTGCTGGAGTGTCCAGCTCGTCGATGGTCTCTATGATGGTCTTGATGCTGTCGATCACACTGCTGGCTCCGACCCGGAGTACCCTTTCGTCGATGCTTTGGAAACTGACCAGCAGGACGTTCTTGTCTGTAGTGTAGTCTACTTGGAAATCCTGCGGTTTCAGTATTGGATCTGGTCTGAGAACTTCTTTGGCAATGGCTGCTTGTCGTGCGTTTTCAAACGGTATTTCTAGCTGTCTGAAGCGGATTGCGGAGGGCACGGTACGTTAGTAGGTGGGCTGTAGTAGCTTGCACTGGCAGGAGCACATACAGTGAATGATCGAGACCCATTGTGGCTGTATCGGTTGTCTGGTGTGTTGTGTTTGCTTGTCTAGCCGCATCGACAATCTTGATCTTATAGGCGTTGAGCTGAGCAGACGCTGTTAGAACAGCAGGAGCGGTAGGATGGAATCGACAAAGCGGATCAGGCTGGGCTGCATACGGGGTCAGGAATTCTACGTGGTTACAAGGTTTGTCGGGCCGGTACGGGTTTCGTTTGAACTTGAGTCAGTGCCCGCAAGCACGGACAGCGATGTGGAACCGGTTCCAACAGGGGAATTGGTTGTGATAGATTCGAGAGCGTCGGGAAAGGGTAGAACAGAGCAGGATGACTTCTATCGAATCGTCATGGAACCGGTCTTCGACAAGCTGAACCTCGAGCATACAGTGATTAAGACGACGTCACGTGATAGCATATCAATGTATGCTAGAACTCTTGACACCAGCCGTTCTTACACGGTTATGCTCCTGTCTGGTGATACTAGCATCTCTGAGCTCATCAATAATCTTCCTCAGAGATTTTGCGGTTCCGACTTGTTGGTTTTGCCCTTTCCTCTGGGAAGCGGAAACGCTTGGGCGAGCTCTTTGGGCCTTATGGACCCGGCTGAAACGCTTCGCTCGTTCTTGACAGGTTCACTGCGTTCAAGGAATTTTCCCTTGTACAAAGCGGTGTTTCCGAATGGCTACTCAATCGTGTTCTTTATCATTTTGTCCCTGGGGTTCCATGCCAACATGTTGCACGCTTGTGAAGCGCCGGAGTATAAGAGCATGGGCACTGAAAGGTTCCGCGAGGCTGGCGGCCGGGTCTTGGAACACTACGATTTAAATCTCAGCATCACCGCAGGCGGGCTAACAAATTCGTACTCGTATTTTGCTCTTATTAGCACACCAAACTTGGAGCCAGCATATACGCCGTCCCCGCAATCCGATCCGCTCAAGCACGAATTACATCTTCTGGGGTACTCCAGCAATTTGGGGAAGGACCAGTTACTGGCTAACATAATGAAAGGCTATGCGCTGAAGAAAGGCGATGGGTTACCGAAAGACACTGGCATAACGTACCTGCCAATGACCGCTGACTTTGACGTGAGACTGAACATTGACCCGAATAATGCTCCAAGGTACAAATTCGAAATATGCTGCGATGGTGTGCTGCTAAATCTCTTGGATCTGCAATCAGAGAACACTGTTAAGAATACAATCCATATTGAATTCCCCCAAGGTTGTTCTGGTTTTAACCTTAAAGTACTGTCACCGAGGTAGGCAGCATTAGTCATATTATTTCTATCTCACTTTCGCTGCTATCCGATATGTCCCTGTTAAGTTCTTTACCGAAGGTTTCTTGCCATGCTCTTTCCCTTTCTTTCTTCCGACCTATCAGTACTTCCTTGGAAGGCTTCAATTCGACTTTCTCCTTTTTAAAATTAAGCAGGGACGAAACTTCACGCTCCTTCTCGTTAGGCCCATAGCCATCGATTTTTCCTCTATTCGTTCGCTTCAGAATCTCTGCCATCCTGCCATGTGTGGGATCAAATCCCAACCTTTCGATGAAGCCACTTTGCAGAGTAGCCTCGGTGGTCTGCCGAGCATTCTCGAATTCCTTATGGTTTTTAATATCGATGCTCTTGCCTTGAACTAGATTAAGTTGCTTCTCAAGTTGCTTCTGCTTTTTTTGATCCTCAATCTTCCTGCGCTTGTTGTCGAGGTTGTTCAATAGATCAGGATTTTGGAATTTATCATTAAAGAAGGCTTTGGCCGCATTACCATTACTGAAATGTATGCCCCTCACATGAGGTTTCTTGTCCATTTTCCCGGCATGAACATGGTGAATAATTTTGAAATTATTATCTGCTGATGACGACCGACTGCGATATAATGCTGGCTGTGCACCAATTTTAGTGGGTGCTCCCAATGCGGAGGATCCATTCAGGTCGATCCTCTTGGCTTGGTTACTCCGAAATCTGGTTTCTTTATGATAATCGCAGTAAGTTTCTTTGGCACTATTTATCGGAGCTCCACAGGTCTTTTGTTGAGATTTATTGAAGCTTGAGCACCAACCAAGGTCGCGACTTTGCCCAATCTCCAAGATGCATGGAAAATCGTGCGAGATCCTCAGGTTGAAAGACTTGATGAAATTTCCTTGACCGGACGGCCTCCACGGCAATACTTCTGGGTTCAGAATCGCGACTATCACACCAACACGCAAGCTGTAGTATCGCTCCACACTCTTTTTCCCAAATATGTAAACGTCCAGATTATGCTGGAAATTTGTCAAAGTGAACTTGAAGTACTTCTTGGGTTTTTCAGCAGAGGTGAATTTAATCTCTCCCTTGCCACTAATTATACCAACAGCTGCCCAATTCGAATACTGCGGCTCGGAGAACTTGGGAGGTTTGACCTTCGCAAAGAGCTTATTTAGACGTAGTATCTTGATCTCACGCAGAGTTTCCTGTAGCTCATTCTTGGGAACAAATCTCTGGCTTATCCACTGATCAGAGAACTCTTCAAGTTCGTTTGTACTTATCGCTTTGTACTCTTTCTTCCCGTCTGTTCCTCGAAAGGTATGAACCCTGGCGCTCAGTAGCTTTTGATGCAATTGCTGCCTATTCTGCTCGTTTCTCTTGGAGTTGGTAAACTTGTCAATAAAGTAAGATGTGCTATTGGCTGGTATTTGGGCCTGTCTTTCAGCCTTTTGTTCGTTCGGATTCTCAACAGATATGATTCGTCTTGCAGGGCAGGGCTCCAACTTCGCTGGGACTGCTGGCCTTTTGGTAGGTGAGCTCTCGACTTGAATTTCAGCAAAATTGGGGTCTTTCCTCTTAATACGGGCCCTCTTCTCTTCCAACCTCTTCATCAGATCCTGTCTTCGCCGCTCAATCTCCTCGATCTCTTCCTCGAGCTCAAGCTGCTCTTCCTCAGCTGAAGTTACCTGCTCATATGGATCATCTCGACCAACTTCCCTAGGATCACTCATTCGATTCAGCTATTTGGCCAGGTTGTTCGTTGATACATGTTATAACGTATGTACATGGCTCTTAACGCGGTAGCTAGCACAGGTAAACACAAGATACTACCGCATGAGTACATCCGAGAACTTCGGCGGGCTCATCCAGCTACTTGGTCTGCATTTGCCTTCTACAAGTGGGGCCCAAGACCCTATCCGGTTAGTTTGACACGTCGCAACGAGATAAGAACACAAGTGGTTAATTCTTCAGGCAGAGGTACTCAATTGGCCACTGTCTGCCTGGCAACAAGCTGCGAGAATGGCTCTCACTACTTTCACCGCCCAAGCGTTGATGTTTGAGGAATGTTTCGTTCGAACTACCAGCAGATGACCAGATGGTACTGATAGGATTAGCTGGTGCTTGAAAGATGGCATAACAGAGCTAAGCAAGCCCCTTGGCAGCTCAGAAGGAACTACTGGCCAGCCCTTCGTGATTAGCCAGATGGCGTGAAAAGCTGCCTCCGTGGAGAGCTAAAGGACGATAGCTTGTGAGATACTGGCAGTCAGTTCAGGATAGACAAGCAAGTGGCAGCTCGAGGATGGCGTCCTTTTATAGTTCGAGATTTGCCAGTTTGTTCACTAGCTGGCTCTAGCGAGCTGCTAAAGATCTTCAAAATTGTTCATTATGGTTAAAGAAAACTGAACAGTCGGCAAAGTGAGTATAGCAATGACCATTGAGCAACCTCGATCGGATGATCAGAGCTTGAAACAGAGCTTAGAGAACAAGTCGAAAGAGAGCTATCTCAAGTCAAAATTGAATGCGAAAGAGCGAGATTTTACAGCGATGCCAAGACAACGAACTATGGAGCAGAAAAAACTGCCAAAGAAAGCTTTTGCTGTGCCATTTTCGAAGTTTGAGCATAGTGCTTTGAACTACTACCCAGATGAAATGGAGGAATTTTTTGAAGAAGTTGCTGAAGTTGCTACTTACCAGAACGATCGGTTGCTGCTAAACAGTAGTGGAAAAAAACCAATTTACCCATGTCTACAGATAATGGCCGCGTTAATTGCTGGAAACAGGGATCCGAAGGCCAAAATACCGTATCTCGGTTGTGACCTGTACGAAGACCACGAGAAATACAAGCCTTTGTCCTCTTCAGAGCTCGATAGCAGTATAGGCTGCTTTAAGTATATTCAACGGATTGAGAAGCGGAAAATTAAAAACTTCAACAAAGATAAAGTAACTATCATCTCGCCTAGGCACCATGTTGTGGATCTTGTGATGGCATTATTTCACGATGATGAGGTGTCCATAATTTGCACGAACTTGGGTAAAGGAAAGCTTTTGTTTTCGGAGGATAAATCAGCTTCTCAACAGAATGGTTTACATTCAAAGAATCCTATGACGAGAAAGATATGTTACAGTGGTTTTGCGCTGGAGGATAAGTTGACTACTTCTCATGAAGGCAAAACCGGTCCCTTCTTTTCAATCGTGGAAGGCAAACTTAACGATCGAATCAATCTACTTCTTCGCTGTGAAATGGATGCATATAACCCGATCTCTGAACAGTATACCGAGATCAAATGTTTTACAAAGTTGAATGTACAGGAAAACGCACATCGAAGAAAACTGTTGAAGACTTGGGTTCAAATTGGACTAATTCCTAACTCAGATCTGATCATAGGGACCAGAGATACTCAAGTGGGACAATTAAGTGATCTAAATTGGTATACTAAAGAAACCTTGCGTAAAAAGTTCGACAACCCTAGTATTGCGCAAAATGATAGATATTTCAACTTTAACGCCAGTATTGCGGTTGAATGGTGCTACCATTGCATTGAATCCATTTGCCAGCTTGTCATGGACAATTCTGATAGCTTGATAGATGACCCATTTCCCCAAATTGAATCCTTTAAAGTAACAATCGACCAGTTACACAACATCTCAGTGAAGAAGCTAACGAAGGTTCCCAGACATGTCCAGGCCCCCGGAAGATATCGCTGAGGAGGAATGGTATTGATACACTTGAAAACCATCGCGAAGATCGTTGCGCGCAATTATCAAGTTCCTTCTGAGGACACAATTGGATTTGATTCCGAAATGAGGATTGTATTCCCATATAAATTTAAGGAATTTCCAAATCGGTATTGAAATCCTCTTTCTGTCAAGGCAATATGCATGCTGAGATTAGTTTTGGAGTAGCTGTACCTTCTAGTACCTGGTTCCCCACGCCGAATATTTCATCTACGGACCACACCGAAAGGCCGCTTTTGTCAAATCTTGCCCATGGTGTTTATACCAATGCTCCAATACTGCATTGCAAGGTTTGTCGGCTTGATAGCCAAAACACTTCAGATTGCAAAGATTGGGTCATCTACAAGTATATAGTACAACTCTTAATTAAAATTACATGAGCCTCCCTTCATTGATCGCCCTGTTGGCTCGATTCTTGCTTTTCACGCTTGGGACTAGATTCATCATTGGGAAGACTATCTGCTGGTCTCTTTAGCGGTGTCGCCTCTCCGGTTTGCAGGTGCAAGTCGTCTTTAGAGTTTAAAGTTTGAGCATCTGAGGTATCCACCTCTTGCCCTTCCTGACCTGGCTGCGTTGCAGTTGCCTCCAAACCGCCTTGTCGGTCGGAAGCTGTGGCGCTTAGAGCGGAGTCAGATTTACTCTCTGAATGATTGACTGGAAACGTAAAAGCGGGCTTCATTTCAAAAGCATTGTTCGCAGGAGGGCCTGACGTGAACGGATTGGTGCTGGATGTTTTTTGCAATTGAAAACTTGGTTTTTCCATCAGCTTCAGAACTTTCTCGCCAGAAGTTGGAAGCTGGGTGGCTCCAAAATTTGGCCCATTGCGTTCATCAATTTTAGAAGGAATACCATTATTCTTGGCCGGTGTCACTGACTCAGTGGATGACTGTATACCTTTGTTTAGTTGGGCTTCAAGCTTCGAGATTTTTCTTTCGAGAAGAGTGCTTTTCATCGCCGCTTGCTGTTTTCCTTCCTCAAAGGCTTTCTTCTTGACCGTTCCAAGAAGCTCTTCATATTTGGTTTCAAATTCTTTCTCAAGTTCTTCCCTCAAATTTTCCTTGAGCGATTCGCTTTCTTGGTTCGATTGTAGAGTGTTCTGGCTTAGCTTTCTTTGATACTCTTCTTCCAGCTCAGCTTTTTTTTTCTCTAGCACTTTATTGATCCTCTCTTCCGTGGGCATACGTATGCGCTTCTTCAGGTTTTCTTCTGCTTCTTTAATCCTCCGTAAAACGGCTTCCTCCTGATTTTCTTCCCATCTTCTTTTGAGTTCATTCAGATCTTCTTTTTCTTCCGAACTTACAATCTGCGAGCGTAACTTAGCTTTCTGCTCTTCCAGCTTCTCACTGTACTCTTTTTGCAGCTCCTGAACAAAGTTTATCTTTTCGTCCTCAAAAGACTTCTTCATGGACTCAACGATAGCAGATATATCCTTTTCCTGGCCCAGTTCAATGGTACCTTTTTCTTTCTCTTTCAGAGCATCAATTTCCTGCTTCAGAGTGTTTATTTCACCATTCAATTGATTTATCAGTCCTTCAGAACTCTTCGTCGTCTCTTTGAGTGTGGCTTCCATCTCTTTTGCCTTTTGAACGGCGCTATGCAGTTCATTTCGTAAGTCATTAATCATTCCCGAATCATGATCTTTCTCCGACAGCATGCTTTCAAGATCGGATATTTTGGCCTGTGCCTCCTTCAGCATTTCTTCTAGCTTTGTCTTTGTGCCAGCGAGATCATTCAATTCAGCACTGAGATTCGCTTGTGTGATTTTTGAAGCGTTTAGCTTCTCATGCGCTTGTTTCTTTAACCTGTTAAACCGATCGTCCAAGTCGGTATTTTCTTTGATTCTTTGATTTAGCTGTTCTTGTAGAGATGCAACCTCTTCTTCCAGCTTTTTATGCTCTTCCGGATCAATCTTTTCTTGCCTGCGTAGAATATCTTGGGAACGAGCCTTCCAACGTTGTATCTCATCACGTAACAGTTTGATTTCCTGATCCCTCTCTGTAATAGATTTCCGGCAATTTTCAACTTCGCATTCAAGAGGCAAGATTTTATCCTGGAGGTCCGCTAACTCCTTCTGCAACTCAACATTTTTCTCTTGCGCGATATTTGCTGTACTTCTGAGTGTAACATTGCTTTCTCGCAAAAGATTCATTTGGTTCAGTTGTTCCATAATTTCCGAATGTTGCTTAGCAAGAGTAGTCTGATCTAACTCGTTCGACTGTGACTTTAAAAATTTCTTTCTCACTTCGCTCAGTTCATCTTCTAGAGAAAGTAGACGCTGATGTAGAACCTTCTCTTCTCTTTTGCTGACGGTCAGTTTCGTTTCAAGAATATCTCTTTCACGGCGCAAATTTGTTAGAAGTTCTCTACTTTCCGTGTCTGATTTGTTACCTGCAATTTCAGCACTGTTAGAAAATAACTGAATTTGATCGAACAAGAGTTTATTCTGATTCGAGAGATCCTCCATACGTTGTTTGTGAGCTTCCAAATCTCTTTCCAACTCGATCTTCTGATTAAACCAATTTTTTTCATTAGCTTCGAGTAGCGCTCTTGCTTGCTGCTCTGAAGCACTCAGCTTTTCCCTTTCAATTCTCTCGGTCTCGACTTCGGCACGCAACTGATGAATGATTTTAGCGGCCTCTGCGTGCCTCTGAAGCTCCTCCTCGTAATTCGATTGAGCAACGTTTGCATAAGCGGTTTGTTGCTTCAGATCGTTCTTCAGTTGATCCATTTGCTGCTTGAATTCCATCTCAACATTGTGAAGGGCATTTCTACTCCCTTCCAGTGATGATATTCTTTTCGAAAGTTCGTGCTTCTCTTCTTCAGCCCTGTTCTTTTGTGCAGCATATTCGTTATTTAAAAAGTCGATACTATCCTTCAATCGATTAATCTCAGACTCTTGCTGAGATTTTTCGGATAGCAGCTTCTTGATTTCAAAATCAAATTCCTCTCTTGCGCCATCATACTCGGCCCGCAGTCTTTGATACGATTCATCAGCTGCAGAGGATATTTCTTTGTATTGCTCAACCTGTGAATAAGCGTGGTTGAGTTGCAGCGAAAGTTTTTCAAGGTCATGACGAACTTTTATATCGCTTGATTCAACGCTCACGACATCCCCGGCAGCACTCTTTGCCGTATTACTGCTTTCATCTTCCTCAAGACGTTTTCTAATTTCTTCGATATGTGTTCTCAGTTGCCCGATTAAAGCCTCTTTCTCGGTCACTTGCTCCTTCAATTGTTTTTCCTCGTCTTTCATCGTATCTAACTTATTTTGATACCAAACAATTTGATCATCTCGGGATAGCTCAATTGTTCTTATTTTCTCCTCTTTGGATTCTATAGTCGATGTTAAATTCGATAACCTCTGCTCCATTTGATCAAGTTTTTCCTTGTATGACGCATGAGTATCTTTTAGAAGAGTCTCACGTTCCGATTGTAAGGTTTGCAGCTGACTTATCACAATAGCCAGGGAGTTCTTTTCTTCCATAACTTTTTGTAGGTTATTTTTCATGGATTCGTTAGATGCCATCAAGGTAGACTTCTCTTCTTCTAGATAAGCAGCTTTAGATTCAAGAACTGATAACCTGGACTTGCAGGCTATAAATTGGTTTACTGTTTCGATTGTCTTCATGTCCTGATTGGACATGTTATCCTCCAAATCGTGGAATCTCTTCAGCAGCTGGGAATTTTCTTGCTTAGCCATCTCCAAAGTGCCTTGCAGTAACTTGAATCTCTCTTCTGCCAAAGTCTTTGATGACCTCTCTTTCTCAAGAGCGACAGTCAGGTCAGTTTTTGCTTTTTGCAGGTTCTGTATTTCGTCATTTAGTAGTTGAACATTTGTTGAAGCTTCAGAGGATAATGCCGATAAACGTCGTTCCAAGTCTTGTATAATCTCCTTATCTTTATTGAGACTCTCAAATTGGGTCGCAGCTGAGCCCTCTTTAGCGTTTTCTTTCTCCGACAGGATCGCTTTGTATGCATCGCGTTCCTTTGTGATGATCTCCATTTGTGACTCCAACTTATCGTTATATTCTTGAAGTATAACAATCGCTTGCTTGGCTTCGTTGATAGTTTCGTTTTCCATGGAATCGATCTTTTCATTAGCCTTTCGCTCTTCTTCCTCCAGTTTGGCCGCAAGGCTTCTTACAGTTTTCAGCAATTCCGCATTTCTTTGCTGTAGCGCAACTATATCTTTGAATTCTACCAATCGCTCAGTTATGATCCTCTGCGTATCACTGTCATTGTTAGGATCCTCGTTTTCGATCAGTCGCCTGACGAAGGCAGTTTCTTCTTCAGTAAGGGGACCTCTTGAGTCGTTGTGCACTGAAACAGTAACCAATAAAAATTGCACTTGACGGGCTAGATCGGATCTTTGTCTGACAAGAGTATTTATATTTGTCTCATATTGTTTGATTTTTCCAGATGCCACTTCTAACTCTCGGGTTGCCTTTTCCTTCTCGTTAGAGGTATGTTCTAGTAAAAGCGCAGCGTCATTTAATTCCTTTTCGAGAGCGGATGTTCTGTCCTTAAGAGAATTGATGAATGGAATCTTATACTCGAGCTCCACAATAAAGGATTCAACCTGTCGCTGCAGATTCTCCTTTTGATGTCTTTCTTTTATCAACTGCTTTTTCAAAAGGTTCAGATCACCGTATATTCTGGACGACGAGAGATCTCGTGGCGTTGAAGAACTATCTTTCTCTTCATCGCCCTCGCCCAAAAGCTCATGCACAACTGCTTCTAAACGCAGGCACTCATGTTCTGAAGCTTCAAGCTTTTGCTGCAGCTGAGCCACTTCGTCTTCAGGTTGTGTTTTCCTGAGTGACATTTCATTTCCGTCGTCGATATCTGAGGTTTTGTTATCAGTGGCTAGCTGTATCTCTTTTTGTAAAGAACTGACTTGCTCTTCAAGAAGCTCTATAAGTTTCTGCTTCAATGACATCTCGCGAGAAAACTCCTGTCTTTCGGTATTGAGTGTATCGTTCAAGTTTTTAACCTCAAGCAGCTTTGCTTGCAGATCTTTTGACAGTTCATCATTTTTAGTAGTGAGAAATTCCCGCGTAGTTTTCTCAACCTGGAACTCACTCTTGATGGAAGCGAGCTCCTTCAATGATGCTTGTAACTCCACATCATTCTCTTTCCGATACTTGATGAATTGTTCGGTTTTGGTCATAATATCCTTCTCTAGCCATTCGTTGCTCTTGGTGAGCAACGCCACTTGCTGCTTCATCAGTTCCATTTCAGACCTACCGCTAAGTTCTGTGCTTTTGTAATTCTGAATCTCATTTTCCACCTCTAAAATACGCTGGCGTAGATTCCTATTCTCTTTCAGTAGATCGTTCGTTTCTTTCTTTGAAGCTTCCAGTTCGCCTATTTTTTCGTCCAGCAGCTTGACAATATCTTGCTTGCTGGCTATAAGTCCATCTTTCTGGCTTTGAACATCCTGCAACTCACGTTCCGCTCTATTCAGTTTATCTGTAGCCACTTCTTTCTCTGCGGTCAACTGAGAAACCTGCTCCCGCAACCGGACTTCGGCTTCCCTCCCAGACTCTTCATTTTTAGTCAGATCTTCCACTTTTGATTTCAACGTTTCCACTTTCTTGGAGCATACAGCCTTCATCTCATCCACAGTAGCATGAAGCTTCATATTACTGGATTGTAAATCATTAAACTCTCGAGCCCTGGTCAGTATACACTCTGTGATCACGTGATGCCCCATCACCGATCCCAAATCTTCCTTAGAGACCCCTAGAAAGCCAGATATTATCCTGGAAACCTCATCTTCAGCATTAGCACCAGCAGGAGATCCCTCTGACATTTCAGCTGCGAGAAAGTTAGCAGAACCAGCTGTATACAGAACGCTCTTAAGCAAGTATTCACCAGGCTACCACGCTTCGATTCCACAGAAGCACGAAAAATCCAACTCCAATGCTCTGCAACGTCCTGCTCTCCCCCGCAATGGCGTCTACTTCACGCTCTTACAAGCGCCTCCCAAGTCTAAACGTCCACTTCAAACCAGTCAACTAGCTGAATTGAACCTTTTCGCGAGCATAAGTGGGGTAACCCCAGATCGAAGGACTGTCCCAATTTCAGCATCCGTACATCCAGGACCGTCTCATTTTTTTTCCAAAAGCTCTGGGTGTTCTGTCATTTTTTTTTTTTAATCTAACGCCAGCTTGCGAGGCCGCGCATCGTGAAAATTTCCAGGCAGGCGGCGACTCGGCGACTCGCAGCGTCCAGGCCGAGCTGCTTGGCAGGGCAGAGGGAAGTAGTCAGCGTAGCGATGCTAGCAGATGTGCAAGGTAAGTGAATACTATCTGTTCAAGAGTGTAGTATATTGATAGTAAAGGTTGGATTTGAAGGTTTAGTTTGAAGGCTTAATCAACCAAGATTCAAAGATGCAAATGTATGTGGAAATAGATGTTAGAGGATTAATACGGGATTTAAAGCGATAATGAAGAAATGCTCAGATTATCGCGGTTTCGAAGCGGAGTGAAATACTAACGATTTTGCCCTTGTGCTGTTTTATGATAGTTTTGTCAAGACTTTGACTGGTAAGACCATCACTTTGGAAGTTGAATCTTCCGACACCATTGACAATGTCAAGTCGAAGATTCAAGACAAGGAAGGTATCCCACCTGACCAGCAAAGATTGATCTTTGCTGGTAAGCAATTGGAAGACGGTAGAACTTTGTCCGACTACAACATCCAAAAGGAATCTACCCTACATTTGGTTCTAAGATTGAGAGGTGGTATCATCGAGCCATCTTTGAAGGCTTTGGCTTCCAAGTACAACTGTGAGAAATCTGTTTGCCGTAAATGTTACGCTAGATTGCCTCCAAGAGCCACCAACTGTAGAAAGAGAAAGTGTGGTCACACCAACCAATTGCGTCCAAAGAAGAAGTTGAAATGATCGTTTTCGCGTCAGTATTACCCGAGTATTTGCTGCGGGTGCATGCGTTTATGTTCAGTTTCATACACCTTTGTATACGTTAAATAATTCAATTAACCCGTGATAAGGTTTGCACATTAACCCTGGAGTTGAGATTACTTGAAAATTTAATCTATACAGCGTTGTCCTTGTTATTGTCCTTATTCTTGTCCCTGAGGCAGTATTCCTCTATAATGGTCTTTAGTCTTGGCCTCTTGATCGGTTTTGATAAAAATCCGTTCATACCAGCTTCGAGACAGACTTTGATATTGCTGTCGTCAGCGAACGCGGTCAGCGCTACGATTGGATATGTATAATGCAGATCTTCCCTGATCATCTTAGTCGCCAGCAGACCATCCACTTTGGGCATTTGGACATCCATGAATATTAAACTGTAATGCTCGCCGGTTTCTTGCAGCGCTTTGACTTTGTTAAATGCATCCTGTCCATCGCATGCAAGTTCGATTGTATCCATCCCTTCGAGGATAAGCATCCTCTTAATGACCTCTTGATTGACATGGTTGTCCTCGGCAACGAGGATCTTACAGCTCTTATTCAAGTTGGGAACTGTGTCGATCTTTCTGCTGGAGGATGCAGTACCAGTACTTTGTAAGAAAGGTCGATTGAGACTCATATTTCCGAGACTGAACTCACTGTCGCTGCTCTTAAGCTGCTCCGAGCTCTTGTCGCTGGTTCTCGGTGCCACAGTCGACAGTGAGGATTTGGATTTTCTACTTTTAATGCTTTTGGCAAACTTAAATTTGACTCTCCTGTTCTTCTTACTCAATGGGTTGAATTCATCTTCAAAAGGGTTCTCCTCCTCGAAAACTATCTCCCTTGTTTGCTTCAGTGGAAGTGTGAATGTGAATTTGCTTCCTACGCCGAGCGTTGATTCTAGCTTCATTGTGCCGTTCATCATGGTAGCAAGCTGTCGACAGATCGATAAACCGAGTCCTGTACCACCGTATTGTCTTGAGAGTGCCTGATCACCTTGGACAAAAGGCTGAAAAACCGACTCATGCAGGCTGGGATCTATACCAGGACCAGTGTCTTCTACCTCTATTGCTATCACCCAGCTTTTGGGCTGCGCGAGGACGATTCCGTCCTCACTATCACTTGAATTAGTTGGCTTTCTAAATTGGCTGTGGAAAATGGCATCATCATAGGACGTCGTGCTCATCGATATAAACGATTTTTGCTCGTCTGAATCTTGCCGCTCAACCTCTTGTGATGTCTCTTGCATATTTGTTTTTTCGCTGTCTGAAGCAGACTGTTCCTCTTCCTCCTTGTTGACAGTACCTGGTTTCAACGCCTGTTCGCAAGTCATTTCAGGCTCGCTTTCGCGAATTTCGGTGCCAGGAACAACGTAAACGACTTCATGGTTAGCTTTTTCACTTTTTTCACTGTCATAAATCCCTAAAAGCCTTATTCGAACATCGACCCTGCCATCCACCGGAGTGAATTTTAACGCATTAGATACCAGATTCATCACAATTTGAATTATCCTGTTTGAGTCACCATATAAAATCATCTTCCTTATATCATTTGGCCAAAGTGTAATAGACAATCTGACGCGCTGGTCTTTAGCGACTTTGCCGAAAATGGACTTTATTTGCAGTGCCACATCCGTAATATTGAAATCTCTCTTCTCTAACTTTGTTCTCTGAAGTACATTTTTGGAAAATGTTAGAAGTTCAGTTAAGATGTGCAACAATAGCTCTCCGGATCTGAAAATCAGTTTGAGACTGTTATGAATTTTGCCTATATCTCTTTCTTCCATGGAAATGGCGGTCATACCAAGAATACCATTCAAAGGCGTACGCAATTCATGGGAAATATTGGCAATGAAAACCGTCTTGGCTTCATTTGCAGCCTCGGCTTCGATTTTGGCAGCTTCAAGTTGCTTAGTTCTTGCCCTAACCCTATCCTCCAGTAGGGCATAATGTTGGTCCAAGGCATCGGTCATGGTATTGAACGTATCAGTGAGCTCTGAAAATTCGTCTGAGAAAATTCTCCGGTAAACTGGCACTCGTGCCTCTATTAAATTGGACGATGTCATAAACTTTTTAGTTCTGTCAGATCGTACTTCATTGGCGCTGCTCAGACTTGAGGGTACCATGCCATGTTCACGATTTGAAGATACTTCAGAACCAACACCATTACCTGCAGGACCAGCGGGAGGTAATGGATCTTTCTCTTCCCCAAAGGAGGGTGAACAAAAAGAGCTCCCTCCGCTATACCTTCGTCGTACACTTGAGCTTTTCCGGCTCAGAGATGCGCTGCCAGGAGTACCTGACCTCAGGCCTCTGCCCTCTGTGATTATTTCAGTGGCCTTCTGTAATCGAACAATAGGCTGAACTGCCCAGTGAGCGAGTGGGAAAGTCACAATGCATATGAAGGCTCCGATACCCACCACCACTCCGATAATAATCTTCGTTAACCTAGTAGTAGGTTCCGAGAAGACCGATTCCGACTGTGAAACGATCGCAACCCAATTCACCAAGGCAAACGTACAAGGCGAGTACCCTATAGCCGATGACTTGTAGTAAAAGAATTTAGCATTTTGGACTGATCCTGCCTTGCCCTGTCGCAGAGAGGCGCTCAGAAATGTGTCGTTCGGGATTGGGAAGTTGTTATCCAGGACTGTAGTCGGTAAACCGTAAGGCGCAAAAACAAATCGGTACGCTGTTATCTTGTGACTCACCTCGTTATATACAGCGGATACTATCGCAACATTGGATTTTTCAAGACCTGTCTTGTCATCAAAAAAGCTCTTCAAGCTGTCTGCAGACATAATGATAGTAACGTAACCGTAGACCCTCAGTTCGGTCAAAATAATCGAAGGATTCGCGTAAATCGGCAGTGACATCGACATCAGATAGGATGATCCGTTTAGCACTGGATCTGTCAGGATTCCGTCTGTTTCCAGAGATGACGGTAGCGCCATGTCAGTCGACAAAGGCATGAGCTTATTCAGAATATCAGTAGGTAAAGCGTCTCCCGTTCCATTATTCGTTGCATTCAAAACAGGATGGAATCCTGCATCGTAGACTCGAGCCACAGAGAATAATGCAGACGAGGATAGAAACTTTTGCAGCGCACTTGCCGCATCGACCCAATTGGCATCTGTTTTATTCCCCGAGATGTAGTTCGCCAGTGCTGTCTGAAGAGCATCTCTAGACGAAAGCCAGTAGCACTGGAAATACAGATAGTTCAAATTTTGATCAATCTGAGACGATTTCAACTGAGCGGCAATGTATAAACGCTCAGATCTTAGGTTCTTGTAAGTAGAGGTGAAGTAGACACCAGTGGTGACAGCCAAAATGATCAAAGATACCAATGCCACAATACTCACCAAAGCCGTCAGCTGGGTTCTGATGCTTATCCGAAATGGTGGTGAAAACTTCTCCTTGATTAACGAAGAAAGTCTCATCTCAGATTGCTTTCTATCAGGCTGTGCCACTGAATGGCACCAGTGAAATCCTGATCTAGTTCAAGCTTTCAGGATGGCCTTTATTTCTTGTCTATTGTACTAGTCAAGTTCTTCAATGACGTAGAAGACGCGGCTTGAAGTAGCTTAACCATTAGAAGTGAAAACCCAGCACTATCAAAGACGATACTGAACCGACGGCTTCTCGAGTAAGTCGGACAACTTGTCGTCGGAGCTTGCTCAAGCTTCAGATATGGTTACAAGAAAGGTTCTTGGTTTAGACAGCAATTAGGCGTGCAAAGACGTAGAGGTAGATCTGTAATCCTGCCCGCCTCTCGGATCACGTAATCAAGAAGTAGACGATGTAGGGAAGAACAATCTTGCGAGGGGGAGAATGCCTGGAAGAGTTCACTGATTTCTGGGCTTTCTGTCTGAAAGTACGTTTTCGAAAGCACAACGTGAAATAATCGCTAGGTTTCCCAAAATCCAAACCAGTTGCGTCTATGTATTCCTACTTACTATTTTGACCATCCACAGAGAGCAATGCTCCCGGCTATATTATGGAAGCCATACTAAAATAGATCCGTCACAAACCAGGCCCTCCCCAAGCCTACGCTATTGATATAACTTGCGGCACCTCGATTGCACCAGCGGATCCACTTAGTCGTCGGACTGTCCAGCGCTAGGGGATACAAATAACGGAAAATCGTTTGTGCACCACATCGGCTTTTTTGACAGTATGCGACAACCATTCACCGTCCTATTGGCATGGCAAAACATGACAACACTGTTGCCATGTCAAAACAGGATTATTTTCAATTAAAGCAATATGTAGCCCAACGCTAGTATTCTGTTGGAGTTGTCCTCGACAGACCAATCCTTATGGTTCAAGCTTATTGGTTCCACGAAGTGCAAATGCTTACTGATGAACTGTTTTATCATGGTGTTCCACTGTTTTAAAGTTTGCTTGAAAAGATACAGAGCGTGAGCAAAAGGGTTCTCCAGATCGTGATCATATTCACCAATGTTTAGTCTAGAATGTTCAAATACAACCAAATTGTCGCTCGTGCCACTTCCGTCAATTGATGGCATCGATTTGACGCTCATCGAGACCAAGGCGGAAGATGCAAAATATGACATGCAGTAACCGACACCGACACCGACGGTAAGAGATAAACCCCATAGAATCCATTTACTAAGTCTTTCATCCCTACCCTTTCTTCTCCGAGGCTTGCTTTTATCATGAGAAGGCAGTTTCTTCCTCTTCCGCTGGTAAGATTTCTTGACCTGCTTAGTCACTTCGCACTCCTCATCTTCGTCGTCTGAGTTATCTGATATGGTTCGGGATAAATCTTGCAAGAAACGGAACATATTATTAAGGTCTGAATGGTTCGATATCACCACAGGAGGGTATAATAAGGATATCAGTTTATTTTTTAGAAGTGACTCTAGAACATTTCGAACCTGCTGATGCTGACCCGTTTGACAAACAGGTATAATAGGTCTAGTGGGTGTACACTGACACACCCGGTTAAGTAATGACACCATTTCTTTCAACTCCCGGAATACAATCAAGATCCCCGTGAATTGCCTGAACTCAGATGGATCCTGCAACTGAGACAGCTCGAAAAAATGCTGGTATCTCTTTGGAATAGACTGATAAAACTTCAACCCGGGCCTGCCCAGGATTAAAATGCGTAGTTTATGCGATTTTTGAGAAAGCGATAGCTTAGGCATGACAAACGAATTGGAAGAATTAGATAAACTCTTTGTCAAAGTCTCGTCATCGCCCTCCCCGTTTCCGTCGCCTCCCGTCCCCTGTTCCGTCGCTGGAAACACAACAGGCACCTCCATCTTAATAGATTGAAGATTGGGCAGAGACCGTGGTCCCGCTGGCGCCTGCTGCGCCTGCTGCGGCAGATGCAATTGCCCATGGTGAGCTACGTTGGGAGAGCCGGCGGGATCGAACTCCTCCTCCGACGTATCACTGGACGATAGAATGCCAACTGCATTAGCCTGCGAAGAGCACCGCTCTGGGATCACAGATATCAGCGCCTCATTCCTATGAATTGCCTGCCACGAGTCCGAAATACTATTCGATCCCTCGTTTGAAACTCCGCCTTTTTCGCCCAAACCTGTCTCCAAAATCCGCTCATCTCCAGATGAAGTATCCCGATTTCCCTGTAACAATTCCAGCACTGAAAGATGCGGATTTAACAAACTCTTTCTCTCAAACGCCGTCGTCTCGGTGTTATCGTTGGCGGCTTCGCCGCCTGCCAGGCTTGCCGATGACCGATTCGCATCACACATAGAACCATCCATTTCCCTAGAGCCTGAACCACTGCTAGCCTTGTACTGACACGACATAACCACTTTATTACCTAACACACACTCGATATCCGCCGATTTCTAGTAGCAACACACTTTCTCCGCTATTAACCGCGCCAAAAAGTTCAAAGTCAAAACCAAAGCTACACCCACCGCTGGCTTCCACCTTATAGTACACCTGAATCAGCGCTCAGATGACCTCTTGGTGTACTAGATGAACTAGGTGACTCCTATGACTGTCTTAAGTGCCACCTAGTATCGCATTCCCCTTGTGGCTTCCCCTCTTTAAACGCGACCCGGAAAATTCCCCCGATAAGGTCGGACAATTTAACGGAATCACCGGACAGTCACGTGCCTCTCTTGTGCCGAAAAATCGAAGAAATAGCCGCCGAGGTTCGAGTATAATACGATACAGAGATAGCGACGTAAATAGTCCGTAGAGATAGTTACACCAGGTAAACTAGAAAGATTAGGTAAAAGTAGTTTAACGTCTATGCGACGGAGGAGACTTCGATTGCATCCTTGTTGGGTTTCAACATAGTTGGGTCCTCGTCGTAGTCCATGGCGTTCATGGCTTCTTCAGTGTAGTTGTAGTGCTTGAAACAGATCCAGAACAGCCATCCGGCGACGAAGCAGGCGACGCCAAGGCCCGTGTACAGCCAGACGTACTTGGGGTCTTCGCTGACTGGAGATAGTGCACAACCTAGGGCAGAGCCGAAAGCGCTGGTCAAGAGGAAGAGGGACATGACGAAAGACTTCATGGTGACGGGAGCCTTGGAGTAGGCGTATTCGAGACCGGTGATAGAGGCGAAAATCTCGGAAAAGGCGATGAGGACGTATGCGGGGACCTGCCAGCCGATGTGGATGTGGTTTGGAGTGTTCTTGCCCATTGGGTATTCGTACCATGGACCGGCCTTGTAGATGAAATGCTGCAGGACTGCTGCCCAGACCATGGCTGCCGAGCCGAACATGAACCCCCAGAAGATCTTTGTAATAGGTCTGAAGGGCGTGAATCTTCTTATGAAGGGGTAAAGAAAGTACTCGCAAATTGGGATAAACACGATCAAGGCGATTGAGTCGATGGCCTGGAAAAAATCATTTGGTAGGCCATGTAGCTCCATGGTACCGCCGATACTGATAAAAGTGTTTAGCATTTGACCGTAACAAACCCAGTAAACGGGGTAGAACAAAAACACTTTGCACGCACTTAAAGCTCTGATGATTTCGTCAACAAATTTATCGGTCCATGGGTACGCCTTGTCCGGATTGACGGATGGCTTGGCCATTTGGAAGTCGAACTTATTTCTCATAGCGATACCAACGACTTTGAAACACTTGGAGATCACTTTATCGCCCACGGGAGGCTTGACATACTGGTTTTTGCCAAAACCAAGCACGATTACCGCAATCCAGAAGAAGCAAAATGGTAGCAGATAAGCAGCCCAGAAACCCACACGAGCCTCCAACTCAGTGGTGGCAATGACAGACAGCGAACCAACGTTGACCATGAGGTAAAAAAGCATGAACACGTTTTGAAGCGTAATATTTGGATCCTCGATCACCCTGGTACCATTTTTCTGGACCTTTATGCGAGGTCTCCGCTTGGGGAACTGATCTGCGATCAACACAGACAGATTGGCCTTGATCATACCAGTGGCGATACCGATCAGAATAATGCCCACAATAAACCCGCCAAGAGCCGCGTGAGGCGTGGTGATACTTGGGATAGAAGTGACGAAGAGAATCAACATGCCAATAATATAGATCCCCGTGCCCCAGCAGATCGTACTGTACTTGCCAATGTAAGTATCGGCCAAATAACCCCCCCAGATCGGAGTCACGTAGCACCAAAACTGAAAAAAATACGACAGACCCGTGGCTCCCTGGCTCTTCAAGTTCAACAGACCAGCTGGAACATCGTCAGGCCCATTCTGCATATAGTTCTGGAAAGGCGTACTCAGACCATAGTAAGCAAACCGCTCAGACAACTCCACCAACGCGATCAACCAGCACCGCAACGGGATCGTACCGGGAACATGCTTCAACGTCCTCATCTCCTCCTCGGTCGGCTCATCCTCGTACAGTTCCACTTCCAAGTCATCGTTCGACAACTCCTCGAGACAAACCTTGTCCGTAAGAACCTTAACCCCACTCTTTTGCTCCATCCTGTGGGATAGCGATTCCAATTCATCGCTGCTCGAAGACCGAATACTGTTCATAGCGGTATTCCAAGATGACGTGCCTATATTTCTTGGCAAAACCATCAAAACAGTAACAAATGACAAGATCCAGTCTCGAAAACACCACCTCGCCTCACTTATATACGGCTTTCAACGCACAAAATAGTGTCAAATGCAACCGCATCTTATTTGTCAAACTCCCAGTTTAGTGTCAAGCCCAGCGTGGAGAAGCGGAGACAGATAGAGACTTGCATATCACTGCCTTACCTGTCCGGCTCTCCTCTCACATAACTCCCGACTACCGCTGTTGCACAATCTCTACCATCTGTCAAACCGGCCTCTATCGACTTGAACCGACTTGTCGTCACTGGCGCCACATCCTGGCAACCGATCTCCAGAGGAATCGCGCACAGCGCGCGTCCTATTTCTTTTTCCGTTGACACATTTCTCGAGATTCCGAGCGAATGCCAAGATTGCCAATCAATGCCGTTCTATTGTGCTGCACGGCATTGCTGCGGCACTGATGTCAAGGAGATAAGCCATTGCCGGTTGCTGGGAGGAACGGCGAAGGTAGCCGAGTAAAATATCGCAAAGACAATTGGATAAGGAATCGCGCAGAGACAGTTTGACACATTGACGGCCCGTCTATCCGGTTCGGCAGGATATTCGTTTAATCGCTCTAATAGGTCGTGACAACGAGACGCCGTGACATGGTGACGTCCGGCGGGGAAAACCGGAGGTAATAAAGTATGGCTGGCGGCATTGGGGCCTCAGGCTTGTTATCTTGAGCATAATTGGTCGGTTGAGTAAGGATTGCTCGTCCTTGCACAAAAACGAGTGCGAGCCACCACAGAACGGCTCGCACTCGTTTGTTACCACTTTGGCAGAGCTTGCCTCGGCTGCTACTTAGTTTTAACGGGACTTGGACTTATCTCAACCCAATAAGATGTTATCTATCAATCTAACTCTGACATTTTTGTCTTTCATATCCCTGACGTAGACGGCGCAGCTGATGACTACCTGCTGTTCACCGGGATTTATCTTGGAGATCTCCTTCAACGTCCGCATATCTGCAATCGAAAGATAGTCAATTTCGAAATGCCCACTAGAGACGTACGGTTGCCAAACCTGCCTGATCTCGGCGTCAACGGCGTCCCTATCGATATCGCCAGTGGCTTCTAGCGCCTTGCGGGATCCTTGTTGCAAACCTTTGTAGATGTTGGAGGCTATCTCCAGCGTTTCTGGGCTCAAATATTTGTTTCTACTGCTCAGGGCCAGGCCATTATTATCCCTCTTGATGGGCATCATCTGCAGCCGGGTATTGAAGAAAAGCTGCCTGACCATAGTGTCCAAAACGATAAACTGCTGGATATCCTTTTGTCCAAAATATGCCACGTCTGGTGCGACAATGTTCAGCAATTTGGCCACTACAGTGGCCACACCACGGAAAAAATTCGGTCTACTTGACCCCTCGAGCATCTCACTGACTCCCAGAACGCTCACAAAGGGTCCTCTCTGCTCCTCGACATCCAAAGGAATGCCCTGCGGATAGATCTCGCTGGTCTTTGGAACGAACAACAAATCCACTCCAAGCTCTTCCAAAAGCTTGATATCCTCGGGCAAAGTGCGAGGGTACTGGTCCAAATCTTCGTTGGGACCAAATTGCGACGGATTCACAAACACGCTCACTACCGTAAAGTCGTTGTCTTTCAAACTTTGCTCAAAAAGTGAAGAATGACCCGCGTGGAGACATCCCATCGTAGGGACAAAACCGACCGATCCCGTAGCATCTCGATGCCAATCCCGGACCTCCTGAATCGTACGAACAACCTTCATCTCGCCATGCTGGGCATAAAACTTAGCTTAAACTATGAATTGATGAGTCTTGTAGGCTTCAAGTCGCGTCATCCTGCACGAAGAGTTAGATCTTACACAAAGCGTAAACAAGATGGATAAACACTGGAAGACAGTTGAAGAACCGCTGATCTGATCAGTTCTAGGTCGGATTCTGCCGTAATGGACCAGTCTAATGGGAGGCCTAATGTGCTAGATGCTTTGAATCCTCAGAAGTTTACTTCTCAGATACCGGTTCCTTCGCAAGACCGAAGGCGAAACACTACCAATATGGGTCTAACGGATATGATTAATAAGAGCATTGAGAGGAATTCTGCGGGGAATGTAAAGAAAAGACACAGATCTACTGTGGCGGGAGAAGAATCCGAGATGAATTCGAGGTTATCACAGCGATATTCATCTCTTACCCATACAAACAACAATAATACGGGGTTTTTGACGAATGGTGGCAGTAATATGTCGAGAAACGGGGCGTCGAATCGAGATCCGCGACCGCTGAGGGACAAGAACTTCCAAAATGCTATACAGCAAGAGATTTTCGACTACCTTAGTCAGAATAAGTTTGATATTGAAATGAGCCATCCGATTTCGCTCAAGTTTTTGAAGCTACCCACACAGAAGGGGTTCACTTTGATCTTCAAGTGGCTCTATCTGAGGCTCGATCCAGGTTACCGCTTTACAAAGTCAATCGAACATGAAGTGTATCAAATTTTGAAAAATTTACAGTATCCCTATCTGGAGACCATCAATAAGTCACAGATTTCAGCAGTAGGCGGCTCTAGTTGGTCGAGGTTTTTGGGGATGCTTCATTGGCTTGTGCAATTGAACTTGAAGCTTGATGCTTCATTAAATGAGCTAGATCATAATATAATGAATGAAAACACGCAAGAGATGACGATATTAAACCATCCACTCACTACTTTGGATGAGCAGGATCAAAAACAGGAGAAATACGAACTAATGGTCGAGAAACTTTTCATCGATTACGTTATGGAATCGTACAAAAGTTTCTTAAGACTTGAGGATAACTATGAGCCTTATATGAAAGAACTAGAAGCCGGCTTCATGAAGTTCATTCATATCATAGGCACGGATATTGATAGAATGGGGACTAGAAACGATGAGTTTTTAGTAAAGTGTCAAGAGATGGCTAAGAGGAGTAAAGATCTCGGTATAGCTACTCAAAAATGCAAGGCATTGAAGAACGATTTGGCAAAATTTCAAAATTACGTCAGCTCTTTGGAAAACAAGAGTCATGAGTGGCCCAAGAAATTGGAGAGAATGAAGTTGGAATCTGAGCATAAGAGACAAGAAATATCGCATCTAGAAGATGAGGTGAAAACTCTACAGGAGTCCTTAAAAACGAAAGGAATTTCCATCGAAGTTATCGACGAGAGGAGTAGCAAAAGAGAACAAATAGTTCACGATCTGGACGTCATCAATAACAATCTGGATAAATTAGCTGCAGCGCTAAAATCGGATAAGTTAGGAAGGGACAACGTCATGAAAAATATGATAGATGCTGTACGACAGTACAACTCTGCGATCGAAAACCTTCTTGATCTCCGAGTGAAGCTCGGCGACAATTTAGATGTGTCATATTTCAAGATCAGCATATCCGAAGACGGACTGCTCGACAATACTGATGCGACTGCCTATGAAAATATTATTCCATCCAATCAAAGCATAAAAGATAATAAAAGGCAAGCACTCTTGAACCTCTATGAGAACATTCAAGCCAATATAGAGAAATGCCAGAGAGAAAATGCGTGCATCGAGGAAGAGCTGACAACTCTGCAAAATGAAATACATGAGAAAACAAATCTCATTGAGCAGCGCGAATTGTTACTCTCCGATGCAAAATCAACTTATGAGCTTAAACTGCAAGAAAGTGAAAGTGAATTGCTTTCACAGAAGATCGAAATTGAAAAGCTTGAAAAAAAAATCAGCGATTTCAATAGACTGGCGCAGGAAAAAATAGCAGACGCTGAACAACTTGTTCAAGCGACAAAGTTGAAACATGAAGAACTGTCTTTGGATGTGAGCCGAAGGAAAGCCCTACTGCATGCCCAAATTATTGAAATTATTGAATATGCTAGTAACTTCAAGATAAACATTCAAACAGCGTTAGAAAAAACCGAGAACAAAATAACACAAGAGCTAGAGTTACTGTAAATGATCTGAGTTTGATTCAAGCAATGCCCCATCAGTTTACCGCTACATCCGACCAGGGATCCTTAGAATAAGCAACGCCGATTACTTCTAAAATGCGCGATCTGCAGACTATCGCTTACTAAATGCGCCGTACCCGAGGATGCAACGAGATCCAGTACGATATTCTAATGCATTATGTTAAGTTGATTTTCAATGGTAGGCGGCCGCCAATCCGAGAATTGAAGATTAAGGAAATCGGAATCTCTAACGCCTTCCGCCGAAACTGTAAGGAAACATGCGATCGGATTAATCATTTTTTAACGGATGGTTATTGCGTCCCGGTAGTTTGCAATGCCTTTAAATTTAGGCCTGATTTATGTTTCAGATTCCCTTGTATGATCTGGTAGGCTAATAGAAGTTAACTTCTATGTCGCATGCAGAGGCTAACCCCACCGATATCATTAACGAATCTCTTCCCGCCAAGTCTTGACGGATTTGCGACTGCATTTCCTTTAAAGCGTTTCTAATACATAATAAGCATTCATATTCATGGTTCAAACATTCCAATAATGCATACGAACAGTTATTTACATAATGCGTGCGAATAATCATTTATCCCGACTATTCGCATGACTTCTATTAACTTGCAATAACAGTGACCAATCTGCACGTTCAGAGATTAGCCTGAATATCAGGCTGTGCAAAGAGCCGAGGGCAATCGTAATGGAATCAAAGAAACGGAGGCCAAAAAACTTGCTTGCGATTAGCATTCTGGGTTTTGTAAACTCAGTGTCATTTTTTCATATTCTTATAATACATTTTGCGTATTAGAGGATGATGTTCTTTCAAATCTTTGTTTTTATTCGTACTGTATTCCATGTAGGCCATATCTTCACCTCCAGCAAGACCAGCCAACGAACCTTCGCCTCTAACAGCCTTTGATTTGGCCTTCTTATGGGCGTTGACCCCCCGGCCTATGGTGTTCTCCGCATCATCGCCAATTTCAATACCGGCTGCCTCTTCGTTCTTCAACAAGACCTCCTGTAACAACTCCCTGCGTTCTCTCGCTGATGCATATGCCAAATTGGGCAGATTTTCCATACCATGCAAATGTGTAATGACTTTAAATGCATAACCTTGATCGACCAAAAATGCCTGTCTCTTGGTCGAGTAATACATTTCTTGGGTATCTTTGGAAACAAGGGAATAGAAAAATGCGTTAAAACCCTCATCGTTACGTCTCTTGGCTCTTAAAATTCTACCCAATCTCTGGGCTTCTTGACGACGGGAACCGTAGTGCGATGAAATTTGAATCAAGCAAGTGGCTTCCGGTAGATCAATGGAAGTATCTCCCACCTTGGATAAGAATATGGTATTAATTTGATCGTTGTATTGGAAATTCTGCAAAATGTTCATACGTTCCTGCTGAGGTGTAGCTCCAAAAATAAAGGGCTTTCCGAGTTTCAATGCGTACTCTTGTAAAGCGTAAACATTATCCGAGAAAACAATAATCTTATCGCCTCTGCTCTCATGATATTGAATCAAAAATTGACATGCTTGAAATTTGGTGGGATTCATGATATACAGCAACATTCTCTTCCTTGCACTTTCTCTGAGATACTCCTGGTAAAATTCTGCTGTCATTGGACACCATACCTCAGCACACTGAACGTTAGCAATATGGCCTTTTTGTGACAGCTCCATCCAGTTCGCTTCGTATAGCTTTGGACCAATTAGAAAGTTTAAATCGCTAATCTTGTCATCTTCTCTAACCAACGTGGCAGTCAAACCCAATTTGGCATGTGCGGCAATTGTGGTAACCACTCGACGGAACATAGCAGCCGGAACAACATGAACTTCATCCAAAATGATAAAACCCCACTCTCTACCCGTCAAGAAGTCCATGACTTTTTGCGAATCGTGCGATCTATTTCTGGTGTTCGCCACCATTGAATATGTTGAAACCACTAATCCTGATTCTGTTTGAAACATTTCCTTGTTATCAGAGGTGAACACAGCAACGTTTTCCGGTTGTAAAGTACACCATTGCAAAAACTGTTGTCTCCACTGCATAACAGACACAGATGAAGTACACAACACTATTGCAGATTTTTTAATGGTACATGCAGCTGTGATACCGACCAATGTTTTACCAGCACCACACGGCAAAACAATAATACCACTTCTTGCACGGCCATTACCAAACATCTTACTCAGAGACTTTTCTTGATACGGTCTGATTTGAGTCGATGGTTTCAGGTCAATATCCAGATCTGGATTGCGATGGTCATTTCTAAAATCGTATTCTTCTAAGACTGGATAATCAATTTCTTGGCATCGTTTCTTGACAATTTCCACCGATGCGTTAGCAATTTCAAATGAGTGGACTGCATCAATATCATCTTCTTCATCTAACTCATTATCGCCCCCGACCACCGCAGTAAACATTGCTTCTACGTCATTTGGATTGATGTTCTGTTGCGCGTTGGCTTTTTCATTCGACTGCTGTTGTTGCTGTTGTTGCGGCTGCTGCTGTTGTTGGCCCGTATCTATACGAAGCCCACCTATCACAGAATCTTTGAGCAACATTTGCAAAATATCCGCCTGTGTCGTTTCGACAAAATATCTATTATGCTTGATGACCAACTTCACTTTACCGTAGGAAACGGTGGCACTCTTGATGAAATTTATAATGGAGGGTGCAACTGGCACTTTTGAAAGTCTGTCTAGCACAGATATGATATCATCAGTTTCCAAACCAACAGACACTGCGGCATACAAAGAATATGCAGTAATTTTGTATTCGTGGATATGAGACGGCCTGCTGACCGGTTCGGCTATTGTCACTAGGAAATCCTGAGCTTGTTCAGCCAATGGCGAAAAACTCTCGAGGATCACTCTACCATCACTAGGCGATATCCAGATAGGTCTAGCTGCATGGTCTGGACGTAACTTTAAGTAACTGAAATCGTGAGTTTTGAAAAGTCCTGAAACAGCATCCGGCACAAAATCTGAAGGCATATCTCTGTTAACCCCATACAAGAAGTTCTGATCCTTTGCTGCCAGCTTATTAGCTGTCTCATTATTGCTATACTGTTGCCTAGACTTCTTTATTGGTTTCTTTGGCTTAGGCACAGCCTCCACAGGCGTAGTTGCCCTTGAATCCCCATAACCATAATCATCGTCGCCATCTATGAACCCATCTTCTTCATAATTCGACCGATTATCATCCGTTGCGGCCGACTCCTCATCCGAGAAGAAAGATTGGCTCATCTCAGGGAAGATCTTGGTCTTGCTTCGAGTTTGGTATCCATCAATATCAGTCATAGAAAAATCCCACTAACTCCAATATCCCGAACCGCCTTATTTGCTATAGCAGCCAAGCCGGTTATTCTCTTATGCTATTTGTAATCATTAAGCTTAATGTCAAATAGATCACCATATTATACCTTGCCAATTTCCTAAATTCGTCAATAGTGATATCCAACTAACAAAGCTTCTCAAAGTGCCATTTAAACCTGTTTAAGATCAATAATCGTCACTGTTTCAGACTGTGAAGGTCAGCTTGTGTCCAGAAGTATGATCCCGAGGATGCCGCTTACCAGCAAATCCTCTTGGTTAGTAATTGCTGAAAGACAACTGCATTTTTCCCGTTAAACCTGGTCTCTTGCGTAGTCTAGCCATATCAAACAGAGCCTAACGAATGCTGAAACCGCAGGATCGACTTGGCTTTTGTGTCACGGAATTTCAAAGGAACGAAGCCAAGTACCAGACCACGATAAACCTTCACCTTAACACCAAAGACCACCACTCTTAGACCACCACTCTTGATTGATCGAAAGCGTAAACAGGTAGATATTGGTTATACCGACTAGCAGATACATGTTTGAAAGTTACTGGTGGGAAGATAACTTTCGGCGGCTAAATATTCTGTTTATTTTGAGGCTCTAAAAGGGTGTGTTACCCGGAGATGGTGCTGGCGGCTATTTTGCACCCCTTGACGTCTCGCAAAGATATAAAAGGAGTGTCTATCATGTAGTTCTTTATCAGTAGACTCAGAAGAGTATCACGACAGCTCCATTTTACTTGCATGAACAGTTCATTATAGTGTGCGAGATACGTTGTGTTTAATCCATTTCTGTCCAATGAACAGCTAGAGACTTGGGATAGGTTAAGTTCACTCTTTCAGGTGAGAAGGAAATTGCTGGTATTGGCAGATGAAATAGTCTTCCGGGAGAGACGTTCTCAACGCTCTCAAGCTGTGAAGCCAATCCAGTTCACCAGGTCTTTTTTAACGGAGATCTATGAATTGGCCGGAGCGCTTCTGTATATGAAAATTTTTGTTAGCTCGAAAGCTCATCGCTTTAAGCAAAGCTGGGTTTTGAGAATCTTACCGCGTAGTGTGGCCAAGATCACCATCAGGTGTCCCAATTCTAGAGCAGAGGATTGCTGTTTAAAGTACTGATATGGGTTCCAGAAAGAAAGATAATGCTAAAGCCACTAATGCAAAACCTCCCAAGTTGAGTGAGAAGGCGAGAAGAAAAGTGGTCCAGGAGGAATTGTCGACCTCAAGCTCGAGCTCCAGTAGCTCAGATTCGGGTAGTTCGAGTTCCAGCTCGGGCTCTAGCAGTTCTAGCTCTGACGACTCGAGTTCCAGCGAGTCAAGCGATTCTAGTTCTGACGACTCGAGTTCTAGCGACTCTAGTTCTAGCGAGTCAAGCGATGATAGTTCTGACGACTCGAGTTCTAGCGACTCTAGCTCAAGCAGCTCTAGCTCAAGCGACTCGAGTTCTAGCTCAAGCAGCTCTAGCTCAAGCGACTCCAGTTCTAGCGACTCCAGTTCTAGCGACTCCAGTTCTAGCGACTCTAGTTCTATCGACTCCAGTTCCAGCGACTCTAGCTCTAGCGACTCGAGCTCCGATAACTCCAGTTCTAGCGACTCGAGCTCCGGTGACTCCAGTTCTAGCGACTCTAGTTCTAGCGACTCCAGTCCTAGCGACTCCAGCGACTCAGAGAGTTCATCTGAAGAAAGCATTAAAGAGAATCAATCAGAGTCCTCCAAAAAAAGTGCACAAAAGACAAAGAAGAGATCCCTTGATGATTCCAGCGACACTAGACCCACCAAAAAATCAAAAGCACAAGACGAGAACATGGAATCTGCATCAACGTCTAGAACGGAATCACCAGCACCACTCAGTACTCCAGATGGTGCGATTTCTGCAGGCGAAGACGTACTAAAGCCCGGTCAGAGAAAGCACTTCTCCAGAATAGACAGATCACGTATTTCTTTCGAGGATAGAGAACTCACGGATAATACTTATAAAGGTGCTGCTGGTAACTGGGGTGAGATCGCCAACGAAAAACTAAGCAGAGTGAGAGGAAAGGATTTCACCAAGAACAAGAACAAGATGAAGAGAGGATCTTACAGAGGGGGATCCATCACGCTCAACTCCGGATCTTATAAATTTCAGGACTAGGTAGTTGAGGTAACAAGCATAAAGCATATGAAAACTAACCGTAATAATCGGTGGACTTCAAAGTAGTCGGAGCCACCGTGTAACCTTTAATTTATAAATATGGTAATTTCTTTGTGTGAGATCTATAGAAGAACCATCAATTTTACTGTTGCCAACTCAAAATTTGGCCAGTTCCATAGGACGATCGTCGACCCTTTGAGCTTGAAATTCACTAAATTCTGTACTGAAAAGATTTCGCCGTTCATTTACCGTTAGGTCTCTTCCAACACGATCAGTATCTCGACTCTTCATTGAGATAAATCTTGAAACATGGCAAAGAATTTTGCTCAGCGTCTCTCCAGGATTCTCGATATTCAATAAATGATCACCTTCTGGGACCGTATCTCGAGTATAGTCCGGGATGAACCTTTCCAAAACTTCCTGGTTCTCTTTAGGGGTCCATTTCGAGATACCTCCAAGTATGGTGACAACTGGGTTTCTTATAAATTTCAACGAGCCTAGAAGCCACTTAGCAGAGGGAAATAACGTCAAGTAACATAAAATATTCTGTCTTTGATCCATTTTGGTTTTCACCTCGCCATTAGACAAAGCAAGACGCTCGAAATCGATGATCCTTTGTAAGATATCGGGATGAGCCTTAGTGAAGAAGCTGTTCGTACGCATGTAGGTCTCATACTCACGCTCCGACTGAAACCTATCTTTCATTTTGGAAAGAAGCGCTTGATGAAGCTTTCTCGATATAACAGTGTATTCGCCTTTCGTTCCCTTGCCCGTATACATTAGAACAACTGGCTCTATCGCTATGATAAGGTGAAACAAGTTAGGCATCAGCACTCCGCAGCTCAGTGCCTGGAACCCGCCCATTGAGTGGCCAATCACCACATTGTAAGTCGATATGTCTCCAAAAAACTCCTTCTGTGCCAACTTGCAAGCGTCTCTAGCACCATCAACCCAGTCAAAATTAACTCCAAGTTTATCCGCATTCAGAACTGCAGAGTCGCCATGAGTAACCTGATCCATGAGAACTATCTTACTAACTTGCCAATTGGGTCGCTGATCCATAATATGAGCAACATAGTATTCCCAGATACATCTACTCATGCCACTTCCATGCAAAAAGAGAAAATTCACCCTCGGAACAACGTTATTCTCGCTCTCCTTCACCGGGATAAAGATATCATAAACGATACTCAGGACATCCTCACCAGGGACCAACGTCGAATCATCAAAACTTCGAGGGTGTACTGCTTCTAAGACTTTCGTTTCCTTCTTGTATTGAGCGTTGATATATTCTTCCATCATTGACGTCTGACCCAGCAGAGCATAACTATGTCTTCACGTACTCATTCTTTATGTATGCCTTCATCATACTTGCTAGATCTGCTCCCCATTTTTCATTGATATCAGCTGTTCGGAGTTAGTAATCCCTTGAGCGTCGAAGACGACTTAAATAAAAGTTGAAGGTCAACATGCTCCTTCACCAACAAATAGAACCGTTGTGTTCCTAAGGTAAGTGCCTGTCGCTGCCACATGACCTGGCCGAACACAATCAATTCTTGAACCTTGATGGATTGTCTCCGAGGGCTGATATACCCTGCCACTAGATTATGATGTATTAAATTACAACAATTGTTACGAACATTATGCAACTCTTGTCGTTATCCCCAAAGTTCATTTAGACGCCGCACCATAAAGAAAACCAGAAAGCTGCTAATCAGGTTGCACCCGGCGAGATTAACAAGCATACGCATATCGAAAGCTTTTTTGTTTTTCTCGTCTATCAAATCTTGGAAATAAGATCAACCTTAATCATTGTCAGATAGCTCCACGTCTGTCTCCACGTCTGTCTGTTGCTGTCGGTCGTACCGTAGCTCCGCTTTTTTTTCGGCTTGAAAGGATTCCTTTAGTGATTCTGAGGATGACTCTGAGGACTGTTTCTGCATAATTGGTATCACGACTTCGCTCTTAGACTGCGAGGATAGCTCCAGATCGCGTTTCTGAAGCGACTCGTTGATGGAACCGGAATCAGATGACGTTGAAGTTGTCGGGCTAGAGCCTTTCGGTACCTTGGGCGGTACAGGAAGCGAGAATTCTTGGTTGGCAGAGCGAGACCTTTGAGGAGACGAAAGCGACATGAGAGTTTCGATCGCTTCGACCTCAGAGGGATGATCCTTCTCTTTCTCTGTGGTTACTATCTTTTTCGGTTTTGACCATTGGAGCGGAGAGCGCGACACGCCTTCCTGCTTTATTCTCTTCTTGGGACTCGACAGAGCCTTTAAGAAGGCGATATGGGCTGAATTAGAGTCTCCGTCTTCCTCTGTCACTGTGTTGTCTTGCTCGTCCAGAGATTCCTCAGAATCCCTTAGAAATTCATTGTTATAAGAAGAACCTTTCAGAACCGTTTCCCTTGCCAGTTCTAGACGTTCCGCGGTTAGCAAATCGTCCTCATCGTCATCATCATGCTTATGCCTCTTGCCAGTGTTATTTAGTTCATTTTCCAGCTCTGGCAATGTTTTTTCTACCCAGCCATTCTGCAACTTCACCAGAGCATAGTTCAATCTTGCCTTGAGACCGTTGGATATCTCCCGGATGGGCTTCCCGTTATCTCTGTAAGTTCCCGGCGACTTCAAACTGGGCGACGGAGAAAGAAATATCTCTGCGTTCCTCGATTTAGGAGTGGTCGGAGGCAAAAGCCTTGATCTCACATTTGGTGACTGTGGTATCAGCAGCCCGGTATCGCTTGAACTTGGATGTCCACTTCTCGACATTGCGGCCTCCGCTCGCGGATGCAAAGGTGAAGTGAAAAACCCCAAAGATGTCGACGATCTTCTGCCTTGGCGGGGTGGCGACGGGGTCGCGGGAGAGGATGCCTCTTGCTCATGGCTACCACCGGGGGAACTCATAGCTCTGATATACTCTGCAGATGACCTTTTCGTGTATCTCTTGGGAGAACTTGTTGTGTTGACATCGTTACCGTTGCTGACCATATCTAACTCCCACGATAGGTTTTTAAGGGAGCTGGTATGGTTACAACCAATATGTTTAATACATGCATCCACGAAAATACCAGGGTTTCCTATAGTTTCTGTTATCGTCTCCTTTTAGAGTTGCAGAAGTAACCCTGCCGGCGTTCGCGTTCGTTCAAGCAATAGAGATATAACACAGAGTGAAGCTATGGTAGATGATACGCTTCAATGTTACTCAAATATGGTCGAATTCATTGGAGAAGGGCCTCAACGGTCTCACAGCTCTGTATTTCTACCTCTGTCTTGATTTGCTTGCGTTCTTGAGTATTCGTCATCCGACCAGATCTAACGTCTTTAACAACACACTATTGTTCCAACGGGATCTTCTGGTTTTGCTCTGGTTCACTTGGCGGTTAGCAGTCAGCTCTAGCAATTTCGTTTCTGTAGTGGATTCGACGAAGCTAAACCGAAGGAGCTTCTCTCCTTGTTGGGAAGTAATGATTTATCTTCTGGCGACAGGCTTGCCAGTTTTTGGCTTCCTTTATAAGTTCCGAATCTTTTATCTGCTTATAAGTTCCTGTATTTATACTTGCGCGGCTCGGACCTACAGCCAGACTTGGGCGGCTAATTCAAGCCGCCTAGTAGAATGGCATAGGAATGGATAAAACAACTGTATATGACTGTATATACTTTTGTGTCTATGTCTGGCCCAAAGTGATCAATCTTGTTCTTCGTTTAGATACAGTGTTGTCCTGTCCGTTGGATGCTTCGCCAGCAAGGCCGTCTCTCAGCAGAGCTTCAATATCGTGTTCACTGCATAGCGGTAGCTCTCCGTTGTATATGAAGTAGTCATTGGTAATGCGGGTTTTGCAAAGGAAGCAAGTGAGGCAGTGAACGTGGAATCGCTCTGTTCTATCGTTTTCGAGACACTCTCCCTCGATGAAGCCTTGGCAGACCTGGCAGATACTGCCATTTGTTTCGTGATAGTGCTGTTGACAGTATGGTTGATCGTCTAGGATGTAGCAGGGTATCTTTTTGTTGAACTTGACATCGCAAGTCAGACACCTGAAGCAGTTGCGATGCCATTGACCAGAAAGTTCGTTGGCTCTTTTTGAAAAGACTCCCTTGCCGTGAACCTCCTCGCCACATGCTCTGCATGGTCCCTCGCCCGGAGGAAACTTATGGATTAGCTGTTCCTCTGATAAAGTATCAACTGCAGTGTCGACGAGGGGCTGGGTCAGATTATCCGCATTGAGTGGTTCCCTCGATGGTACGGCATGCGTTGCGTCTTTCGAGTTTTCTATGGTTTCCCTGTGCGAGAGCTGTGAACGCTCGATTACTATCTGCGGGCGGTCCTCCAGCTGACCGAAGCCGTCATTCTGAGCCGCTTTAAATTTGTAGAACACGGGAGAGTCTTCGCTTCTGTAGGAATTCACGCCTTCCTTGTCATAGGTCACTGATTGAGGAATGATGTCGTTGTCGCCGCCAGGGGACTGTGATAAATAGGCACTTGATTTCTTGAAGCGTGACGATGTGTTTGAGCAGGACCTGGACCGATCAACTGACAGGGAACGTACGTCGAGCAAACTTCCTGTTGTCGAGTTGGCAGCGGTGGCTGATAGTATAGCGGTGTCCAACTGTGCGTTTTTCGTGCAGGATACATCGTCGAGCTGAGCCAGCAATTCTTTCACCTGCAAGCTCGTTGCCGTCTGGGGCGTCTCCACGTCCTTGGAGAGTATCGAGACGGGCCTTTTCTCTTGAGAGTGATCAACGTTTTCGTTGTCAAAGACTCTCATGTCGTGCTTTGGTTGAGCAGAGTTATTGCCAAACAATTCGGGTGATGCTTTCTCTGCCATATGCAGTTCTTCACTGAAGCGCGTTTTAACAGTAAGAGCAGGCAAAGAGCTGTCTCCTTTAAATTGCTGGCTGTTATCATCCGGCCGCGGCGACAGCAAACCGGTATGTAGTTCTGACGAGGGTTCAAAATTCAAACTCTCTACTGTAGAATAGACTGTTTCGCGGCTGACACGAATCTGAGTATCACCGCTCATGCTCTCTCGCTTCACGGACTCTACCATCGATTCTGCCACGCTAGGTGCGCCTTCAGTGCGTCCAGTAGCACTCGATGAGTCATTTTGAGTAAGTTGCATGAAACTTTTCTCGATGGGATTTAGCTCGGTCTCCCGTTTGCTCGATTTCTCTTCAGCATAGAGCGGCGAATTTGAGGGTGCCGCAAATCGTAGCGACGGGGTACTGTTCGACTGCATTTTTTGTGCAAATTTAGGCGGTACGTAGCCCTGCGACGCAGGTGCTGTGCCACTGAACTGTCTGGAGCGCTCAGTTGGCTGGCTTTGTCGAACAGCAGGGTAATGATATCGAGGTATAGGTTCCTGGGCCCTGGCTCTCATCTGTCCTCGTACTCCCGTGGACCCTACACGAGGCCGACCTGAGCTCCAAGGTTCCACTGCCTGCAACCTCGGTCCCGCGGCTTCTCTTGGATCTCTCCCGGCCACATCACCGTTATTGTCATTGTCTGGTATCACAGATCCGAAATTGACGTCGAAACCAGCTCTCTCGAGCGCAGTACGGTACCGCACTTTTGGATTGATAGTGGGAAATGGCGAACCATATATGTGATTCATGATATACGGAAACTCTGGCGTTCTGCTATGCCAAAACGATTTTTCGAAGCAAACGAGATAAATCAAGCTCCTCAAGAAGCGTACAACCGGAATAGAAAGCCCAATGGTCCCGATAACCTTCAAATCACCGATGAGTTACTGCTCCTTCATCTCATCAAATCTCTTCAAGACGCGAAACGTTGATTTTTCCAAACGCGATAATCACGTGACCAGTACCACGTGATACCCACGTGATACCATTCCTCTGTTACCCGGCGACTTTCCAAAAAGCACGTGACCATAGTCGCGTGACATCCACGTGATATTATCCCCTGTTACCCGGCTAGAGTTTTGTGAACCACGTGACCATAATCATGTGATATACACGTGATACCATTTCTACTTGTTACCCGGCTGGATTTTTTGTAATTGCGTCAGATAGAGATGGCAGATTTAATGAGATTAAGACCTGATGCAGTAGCTAAAAGGCGGCATAGAGGAGGAAGGAGAGGTTTCCTGGGTCGGTGGATAGGCTTGCTTCAGCTCTGCTGGTTAGAGCCGCTATGAACAACAATCTTGCTTTGCAAAACCGGCCTTTGGCAGTGACTCAGCATCTCATAGAAAAGTACTATGAGCACATACATAATTCTTCATCTGCGGACAGAAATAAGGGTCGAAGACGGATATGTGATGGCGGTGATATGGTTGAAAGACGATATGAACTCAATCGACAAGGAGGAAAGTATTTGACTGACGTACCGAATAAGGGCGGTATCTCCTTTGGAGCGTATGATGTGGACTATGAAGAGGCAGTTTCGACAGATGATGAGCTGAATGAAGATTTGGATGATGAAGACGATGATGTGGAAGAGGAAGAGCGTGTTTCGTTTTTTCCGAAATGCAAAGCGTTCATATACAGTCTTTTTGTCGGAGATTATGAGAAGGATCTGCTTATTGAGAGGATTCTTGCGACGAAGCAGCACGCCATGTCGTATGAAGAATGGAGCTATGCAGGACTTAGACTAGATGAACTGACTGACAAGACAAAGTGGAAGCAAAAAGTGGAATCGAATTTGTATGACTACAGGTTGATCCGAGAGCTGACGACGAAGCTGCGTGAAAAGAGACTTGCCGAAGATTATGCTGGTTTACTGTATACTATAAGGACGAGCTGGGTCAGGAACCTGGGGAATATGGGGAATGTCAATTTATACAGACACTCGCATGTGGGGACCAAATTTCTCACAGACGAATATCTGAACGAGTCCAGACTGGCCATAGATGCTCTACTACATCAATCCGAGTTAGATGATGGCTATCTTTTAGGAATACTTCAACAAACCCGTCGCAATATCGGTCGAACCGCACTGGTTTTGAGCGGAGGAGGGACATTCGGCTTATTTCATATCGGAGTATTATCAACGTTGTTCGAGCTTGATTTGTTGCCAAGAGTCATCAGCGGTAGTAGCGCGGGCGCTATTGTGGCCAGTATTCTTTCAGTTCACCATAAGGATGAAATTCCGCAACTATTGGAACGGGTGCTGGACACCGAATTCAACATATTTAAGGATGACAAACAAAAGAGTGAAAGCGAGAATTTTCTTATCAAAATTTCGAGGTTTTTAAAGAACGGGACTTGGTTTGACAATAAAAATCTGAAAAATACCATGGTTTCCTTTCTAGGTGATTTAACCTTTCGAGAAGCCTACAATAGGACTGGTAAAATACTTAATATCACGGTATCTCCTGCATCCTTGTTCGAGCAGCCACGTCTTTTGAATAATCTCACGGCGCCAAATGTCCTGATATGGTCAGCAGTTTGTGCCTCTTGTTCTTTGCCGGGCATCTTTCCATCTAGTCCGCTGTATGAGAAAGATCCACAAACGGGCGAGAAAAGAGAGTGGAGCGGCAGTGCATCTGTCAAATTCGTTGATGGATCTGTGGATAATGATCTACCAATATCGAGGTTATCGGAGATGTTCAATGTAGATCACATCATCGCCTGTCAAGTTAACGTTCATGTTTTCCCATTTTTAAAACTCTCGTTATCCTGTGTTGGTGGTGATATTGAAGATGAATTTAGTGCTCGCTTGAAGCAAAATTTGACGAATGTTTACAACTTCATGGCTAATGAAGCTATCCATATCTTGGAGTTGGCCTGCGAGCTTGGGTTAGCTAAGAACGCTCTTACAAAAATGAGATCTGTCTTATCACAGCAATATTCCGGTGACATTACGATTTTGCCTGATATGAAAATGCTTTTTCGCCTGAATGAACTATTGGCTAACCCTTCAAGAGAGTTCCTGCTTCGGGAAACAACGAACGGCGCTCGTGCGACTTGGCCTAAAGTCTCCATCATCCAGAATCATTGCGGCCAAGAATTCGCTCTGGACAAAGCCATTACCTATTTAAAGGGTAGAATCATTGGCTCATCTTCAATAAGAAACCCTTTACAGTTTGTTGATATGCCGGTAGGCCTTATTAAAACTCCAGGGCCGAAGGATACCGTAGACAAGGAGGAAGGCAATATTATAACCTCTTTGGACGATAATTTATTTGAATCCGAATCAATTAATTCACTGCTGCTTCTTAGAGAGGATGCTGCTGATAACAAACGCGATTATACCGGTAAATTTAGTTTGCCATTGTATGAAACTCCCAGAAGTGTAAGACATCAGCGCCGGAAATCCGAAACCAATGCGCGCTCAAGACAGTCGAGTAATTCCGTTTCTTTTCCAGTTTCTTCCTCGTCTACTCGAATCCAGAGGGCTACTAGTAAAGTATTTGCGAATCCACCTCGTTTATCTAAAAAGCTCAGCACTGGCCACATCTATTTGCAAATGCCACCTAGAGGAGAACAGAAGAAGCTCTCTGACAGAAGGGATTCCTTTGTGGCAATAAACACCAGCGATGCTCCGCCACAGTCCGCCCCTGGTGGGGTCGATCTGCGAGCTAAGAACAGTTCACTACGCAGCGTGAGGCAGCGCTCAAAGCGCAACAGAAAGAGAAAAAACAACATCTTATCCACAGCCGGTTCAGAGGAAGAAGAGACGTCAGGCATTTTCGCTGGAAGTCCAAATGATCAGCGAGATAAAAAGACTTACGCATTCCGTTCAAGACAGAACAGCATGAACGATTATAGTCTTAAGAGACTGTCAGCTTCAAGTGGCGGCCCATCACCAAAATCACAAAAGTCTTTAACTCTAAGAGACGACGCTACAAACAAAATCGAACTCCTCGATAAGAGCCCAACAACAACAAAGACGGCTACACCCTCTTCTGAAGAGTTATAGGTGAACTTTTGTCAAGAGTTGAATTTTCATAGAAATAGAAAGACCAGATTATTGATACGTATTTCGTGTAGCTTAAAATGTTAATTACTCCGCTTTCATTATACCTTATATTACGACTTATACTTTAAAGAATTGACACCAAATCGTCTCCAGGTTTCCCTTTCAAAAATGCAATCAACTTTTTGGACGAGCGACTTGTTTTCCAGTAGCTTAACGGTTATATGGGAGATGGACGGACATCCGTCGATGTTCAAATACTCCAAGGGTGCTGATCTTGTCTCCTTGAGAGCCGTCAAAAACTCGAATAGTGACACTCCCGTTATCGATGGATTTAGGGATAAATCCAGGTTTTTCAAGTTCTCCAAGTTGTTAACTTCTTCAGTGAAAAGCTTCATAGTGTCATCGTTCAAAGCACCTAACTGGGGTAATAGGAAAGACTCAAGATATGGGACAGATATTAGAAAATGATACGGCGACAGCACGCAGCAATCGGTTGAACTTTGGGTTCGCTGTAGCTTGATAAAAGGGCAATCTCCAAGATTGAAGATTCTGATGTTGTTAGGTTGCAAATAGGATAGTAATCTTGATATGCCTAAGCCGCTTATGGAAGAACCCATTAGATCTATTTCTCGTAAGTGCTGCAGGTTTTCACGGTAAAAATAGCCATCTGATGTTTCCTCAAGATCGGTTCTTCCAGAAATGCAGTCCTCTCTAAAAGTCAACTTTTCCAGTTTTCTACTCAAAGGATAATCTCGCAGAACCCTCATAAAAATCATCAGGCTTGCTCCCTTATTGTTTTCGAACCATATTTCTCTTAGGTGATCAAAATTTGCTAACCAATCGAACTGATTTACCTCTGACGAAAATGTGACACCAGTAATCGACAGCCTGGATAATTGGTTGGCGGGAAAATGCGTCACAAGTCTTAAAAAGGGAAATCCCCGAACCTTCCCTTGGTCGCACGTCAAGCTGAAGGATTCAAGATTCTCAGCCCAGGTCGGGAGCATTCGTGGTTCAATAAAACTTGTGGATCTCTGCAATCCGCTGTCGACGGGAACCACAGAGCTATCGACCAAAACTTCCAATCGCCTTAGATTTCTGCATTGAGACAACATTTCTATCTCGCACGGTTTACCTGCTCTAAAACTCAGAACCAACGAGAGTTCTTTTAGTCCCCTGCAAATGTCGGCATTCGAACGCATCAGCTTGGCTAAATAAGATGTAGTGCAATTCGGTACTGATAGGATGAATCTTTTAAAGCGGAAATTCGACAATTTGGAGAAAATAGCTTCAACTGACTTAAGCTCTTCCTTAGCATACTTTGGCGAGAACTTGAATGTTTCCAAAGAGCCTCCCCTCGACGGTTGTTCCAAAACCTTGTACAGGCGAAGCATAAAATTACAGCAAGCAATAAGCTGCTGATAGGAACACGAATTTAAATGAAACTTTTGGAACAATTGTGGGAACGCTAGCAAACTTTTCCTCCACGATTTGCACACTAATGTTACTCGGAATAGCTCTTTTGCAGTAAAACCATCAAAAATAGTGGGATAAAGCTCGGGAGGTATCATGTATAAGAGATCATTCCCGCTATTGGTTGGACCTGCACCTTCCGGTGTTCCAGTTCGGGACTTTTTGACATGCTGTTTTCGTTCCTCAATGGGATCAATCAGACGCTTTTTCTCCGACTTTAACTTCTCGCCCGTCTTCTCGCAACCTAGCCTCGTCTTAACATTCTTCTTTTGTTGCTGAGCTATATCTACAAGCCTCTTGGAGACCTGCCAGGAAAATCTCTCGTTAACTTCTCTCGCTTTCCTCAGTCCCTGAACGTACACGTTGTATGCCTCTTTATCCTTACACTGCTTCTGCAGTATCTTGCCAAGTCTAATATAGCATTTCAAATTGTATGGATCAGCATCGACCATCGTCTGAGCACATCTGAGTGCCCTCTTCAAGTCGTTCAATTTCTCATATGTAGCAGCCAGATTGTCCAACAGTCGCACATACATCGGATGGTAAACCTTGCAATGCTTATCAGGCTCAGGAACGGTATATCGAGCCAATCCCTGCCTCTCACGTAACACAATCAACTCCTTCTCGTCGTACGACCTTGCCAGGTCCAATGCCTTGCGGAACAACTCCTTTGCCTTCTCGTAACTTTCATTCCTAAAGTAGGTGGTCCCCAGGTCCAATGCCTTGTCTATGACAGTATCCTCCATGCCTAAACCATAGTAACTCTTCGAAGGCCAGCTTTGTAGAACACCCTGTTCTATAAGGTAGGATCATAACCTCAACAGCCTAGTACGCGCAACGTTAAAATGCTGGACTCTTATTAAAGCAGGCGAAGGCAGGTTGGATAGATCGGCAGGTATCAGAATATGGCTGTTGGGCTGGTAGGAGTGCTGCTGCTGGCTTTCTTCCTGCTTGTAGCTACTTTTACCATTGGATGGTTGCCAACACAGTATTTGAGCCGTGGTGTAGCTGGTCCCGACCAATACATCGCTATCCTGTCTCGGTTTGGAGTTGGGATGCTGCTGGGGACGTCGTTTACGCTGGTGATTCCCGAGGGTGTTGATGCTTGCTTGCAGCACAATGGTAACGTGGGGATCAACTTACTTATTGGGTTTATGGTGGTATATATGCTGGACCGTGTTGTGCAGATGGTGATGGGGGCCTCGACGGGGTACGAAGTGTTACATGATGGGAGTTTGGAGTTGGAAAGTTTCAAAGATCTGGTGCGAAATCCCAAACGAGTGTTTCTAGCGGTGCTGAAGAACAATGTTGTGTTTGCACTGGTAATACACGGTCTCTCAGATGGAATTGCCTTGGGAACCACTACTAACAATGAGTCACTCTTGATCGTGGTGCTAATAGCGATCATAATCCACAAGATACCGGCAGTTCTATCGTTAACTAGTATAATGATGTCGAAACAGCGTCTACCGAGATGGGAAGTGCTTTCGAACCTGTTTGTGTTTGCTTTGTCCACTCCTTTGGGTTACGTTGTGGTCTCTGTGTTTAATCTGAGACATTCTGAAGCTATGGATTGGATAGGTGGTAACTTGCTGCTCATGAGTGGTGGTAGTCTCCTATATGCGTCGTTCACAGCATTCACGGGCGGCGATTCCCACGACCATATGCCATTAGAAGAGACTGTCGAAGCCGGTTACCTTAGAGAGGGTAGTGCCTTTGTAATGGTCGACGCCAATCAGGCGCCGGCTTCTGAAGATAATGATACTCACAAGAACAATAAGATAGACGCATGCGCCAAAACTGTAATGACGCCGCCTCCTCAAGCATCTAGATTGGCCGCCGAAATATCGCCACCACGAGAGCTAATGTACGTATTGCTAGGAGTAGCAGTACCGACTTTAATCTCATTCGTCATCTCGGACTGATTCAAAGAGACGGCCGTTTGTCCTACACGATTCTTCGCTCACAAATACGGAAGTTAATTATACTTACTTTCTCTTGATTGACTTTCTCCGCAACCATTTGTCTTTGGATTTCATGATGGAGGCTTCTTTCTTAGGAGCCATCGATGACATGCTATCACTGAGTAAAGTGACATTGAAAGATCCTCTCTTCAGGGTGTTTGCCCTCAGCTTTTTCAGCGTTTTTAGCTTCTTCTTCTCGAGCTGCCTCTTGACCTCTGTTGTGTACTGCCTATCTGAAATCTCATTAAAGTTGATATGCTTTGGCATCTGCTCAATGGGCTTTTCCGCCTCTTGCTGTTCCAGCTTATCGAAAAAATCCTCTGGTAGCTCTTCGGGACAAGCATCCTCTGGTTGCCTATCTGATTTCGATCTATCACCCTTTGCTAGTTGCTGCTCTTTAAATTTGGCATCTGCCTTCCTTCTCTTTTCCTTCAAAGCCTGTTTCTCCCTCCGCAGCGCTTCTTCTCTCTGTCTAATCTCATCCTCGACTTTACTCACACCGCTGGCAAGTCCCTCCTCCTGTGGAGCCTCGTCATCCTCGCTATCGCTGCTGTCACTGACCTGCTCCATGCTTGTTTGCCGGGTTTCGACTACTTTTGTCACTTCATCGCTGTCATCGTCGCCAAATTTGACATGCCTACTCTTGCTGGCTGTAACAGACATTATAGAACCGTGTGAATCGAGCTGGATCTTGCTATATGTGTTTCTTGTCTAGTCTAAGTCTACTCATCTCATCTCATCTCAAGCAGTCTCTATGAAATTTTTCACTAAGATCAACGACAAACATCTATAGCCTACTATAAGCCTATATATCAAGCGATCAAGCTCTATAACGCTGGCCTGGATGCTGTCTATGCACAGCAATAGCCTCCATCCACTATGATATCGGTACCCGTGGCGTAGGAAGAGGCGTCGGAGGCCAGGTAGAGGTAAGCACCGACCATTTCTTTTGGAATAGCGAGACGACCCATTGGGACTAGAGTACACCAGGTATCCACCATCTCTTGAGTCTGACCTGCAGTGAGCGGCGTGGCCACGTATCCTGGCGATACGCTATTTACACGGGCAAAACCGGCCCATTCGACAGCCAGTGATTTGGCCATGTGCAGAACCGCTGCCTTGGCTGCGTTGTAGGCTACCTGGCATTGCGGCACGTTGACGATATGTGCGGACATCGAAGATGTGAGAATGAGGGAGCCGTGGCCCTGTCTCTTGAAGACACGCCCAATGCTCTTTGCGACGTTGTAGACACCGTCGACGTCAATGGCCAGTACTTTGCGCCATTCGCTGTCGCACTCCTCGTCACTCTTCTCGGCAAGATCAAGAAGTGGTCCCTTGTGCCATGGAACTCCAGCATTCGCGACCATTATGTCGATCTTGCCTCCAAAATCACGTTCGATCCGCTCAACGGTCTCCTGAACCTGCTTGCCGTCGGTCAAAGAGCATTTGTACGCCCTCACAGTCACACCGTACTTTTTCGATAACTCATCGACCTCGTTAGCGATTTCAGGATTAGAATTGTACCACATAGCCACATTAGCTCCCGCCTGTGCAAATGCAATAGCCACTTCGTAGCCTATTCCGCCAGACGCACCGGTCACTGAGGCAACTTTGCCCTTCAAAGAGAACATATCCAGCACATGTTCCGCAAGTTTAGGTTCCGGCTGCGGAGTGTTTAGCCCAGTTGCTACTGTTTTCCCCATTTTTGCTCAGTTAACTTGTAGTATCCACCTCTGCTGGCACTACAGCACCGGTCAAAGCTCAGGACCAGCCTAGCTCTCTTTATACCTCGATAGATCCTCGATTCCAGCTTCTCCTGATCCGTAAATTGCGATTGGCTTCTAGCAAATTCCAACTCGAGAAGTTGCTCTTGTCGTGCTGACGTTGATTCTTCTGATCTTGGGGACTGATTTTCTGTCACTGGACTTGATCGTTGACCGTCTTGCAGCGGTACCTCTGGCCTTGCGTAGTCGACACTGGAGGGAAATCTTGAAACCGCGGTCAAACTGTGTCTGTGGTTGGCCAAGGCATCTTGGAACGAGTGCAGGCCGAGTTGCAGGCCGAGTTGCAGGCTGTAGTATTCTACAGCTCCAGCGGCAGCGGATAAACCTAGCTGGGTCGCTTGTGATTCCGGTTGTGACTCGGTGCCACCTTCTATAGGCTCAGGAGATGAGATTAGCAGTTGTAGTGGCCTGGTAGATCTGATTGCTTGTTCAGCCCGAGCTGGAGCTGTCCTCTGGCTTGTGGCGCCATGTTTCGAGGTTATAAGCAGAGCGCTGTGGTGCATCGCGGTAACTCTCTTAGCCGCCCAGGTAAGGTCCAGGGGTTTTGGGCTACTAACAACTTGGCTACTAGCATTTGGGCGAGTAGCAACTGGTTAACGATGAAATAAGTGCTGCATTAGGCTGGTGGTTTCCTTATCTGTGCTGTTGAAGGGATGTGTACAATGCAGGTACTGACAAGTTTGAAGACGGTCTGAGCTCACGCAATTCGGCTACAGAACTCCATTCTGATTGCTGGAACTGCTGCTGGAACTGCTGTGAAGGCAGAAGCGCAAAGACCTGTAGGTTTACCAAGATGCTTAGCGGAGGGCCGCAACAGCTGGCAGAACTCAGTACGTGGCTCAGAGAGCAGCTCAATAAGCTACCCATGCTGATTACCTGAGAGGCGGCGATGGCGTCTCGAGACCTGGCCGTTATCTCTGTTCTATCGCTAAGGCGAATATCAGGAACAAGGCTTATACTTTAATGATGGTAATCGAGAAAGCATATAGGACAGAATCGCAACTATGAGCGAGCCGTACGAAGCCAGAGTGAACAGTATCAGTGCAGACGCAGACGAGATTGATGAATCCTTCTTAGCGGACCTGAGTAACTTCAGCGACGCTGATGATAGCCGTGAGGACGAGAACTTCCTGGATATGTACAACCTAACGCCTAAAGAACGATTATTGCATACTATAAGGCGGAGTATAAATGGTGTCAGTGATCAGTTTTACAGATTGGCCCTGTGGAAGCGGGTTTTGATCAGTGTCTTTGCTGGTTGTATAGCAGTGCTGGCTGTGTTGATGCTTATCTTCCACAATGCAATACTGCAGAAAGTTGTGGAGATGTCGGACGATCTGAAAGCTAGACGCATTACGCCGCTTGTACTGATTTTACTGATCTTTTCTGTCGCCTTCCCACCGATGATCGGGTTCTCGTTGTTATCTACTAGTACAGGATTGATCTATGGTGTCAGCTTTCAAGGGTGGTTGATTCTGTCCCTGGGGGCTGTTCTCGGATCGATAGCTTCTTTCTGCCTGTTCAAGACGTTGCTGCAATCGCAGGCGCAGAAACTCGTACATTCCAATCGCCGATTCGAGGCGTTCGCTGCCATACTGCAGGAGAACAATAGCTATTGGGTACTGGCGTTGCTCAGACTTTGCCCTTTCCCTTATTCCCTGACCAACGGTGCCATTGCAGCCGTTTACGGAATTTCTGTGCGCAATTTCTCCATTGCGCAAGCGATCACGACGCCTAAGCTGCTAATATATCTGTTTATTGGTTCGAGAATCAGGAGCATCGGTGAAGACGAATCGGCAGGGTCCAAGCTCTTTGATCTCATGAGCATAATCATTGCAATCGCAGCCTTTACAGTAACAGCATGGATCCTTTACGCCAAAACACAAAGAAAATTCGCGGAAATTCTGCGTCGGGAACGCCAGTTGAACTCCAACAGCGATTTAGTCTTTGACCCTTCCTTTGAGGTCTGAAGAAGCGCTCACATGAAAACATTTTTATGAACTTTGCCTCTCATACTCTTTTTACTGCTTCCTCCAACTTTTTTCATCGTATCCTTCAGATTTACACGTATACCACCTTTCGGCAGCTCACTCATTGCAGTCGGTTCACTAGTCTCATCCTCCACTGTGTCTTCGTTTTGTCCAAGAGCGATCTGGCGTTGCAACAGCCTTGACTTCAGCTGCTGCTCGGATTCTTGATTTTCGTCTAATTCCTTGAGCTTGGCCTTTCTCAATAAGTTCTGTTGCGACTTGTCGATATACGATATACGCAGTTGGCTGGGATCTATCTCATCCTCGGCTAATGAATCCAACCCGGTCACTTTTACCTTGCCCTCCTTGCTCAAATACTGAATAAACTTCGTCAGGGAGCTAAATCGCGTGGCATTCATGTGTATATGGTGCTTGTCCTGAATAAACTCGTTGTAAAACTTGTTAACCTCGATTGGTTTCTCGCCATGACTGAGTCTTAGCAATCGCAGGAAATCTTGCTCAAATTGCTCCGTGTACCTGTCAATATCAGTATTGGACACTTTGCTAATATTCTTCATATGGAACGGTGACTTTATATGGGACTTGAAGCCATTATCATCTCGACACTGTTTCTGGCAAACTTGGCAGTAAAACTTCAATTTCTGAAGGCCTCTGGCCTTCATCTTGTTGCTTATATACTTGGCTGTGCCAAACTCAGCCTTTCCCATGCTTCAGATGGTCTATCAAACACCTTACTCTCAACTCTTTCTGCGATTAGAGCTTAAGATGAGTAGTGAAGCCGATAAGTTCGGAACCTTATTAGCACCAGGAAGGGTCTTACATATAAAGGTGAACTCCATAATCGGCATTCAAGAGACTAGATATGTTAAGAAACTTACTTCGTCGTTTTGCAAACCATTCCAGCCATTCGAGGGCGTATTCGCAGTTTACATATAGAAGATTCAACAATGGTAATGGCAATACGTTTCGTCACCTGTTGTTTGATGCCAGCTCAAGGAAATACCTGGCGATAGTGTTTGGCGGTGGCTCGATATTTTACCTGACTCATCTGGAAGAGGCTCCAATTAGCGGTAGAAGAAGATTTATATGGATTCCGCCCTCATTAGAGTTGATAATTGGGAAATACACATACAAGTCGGTGCTAAGACAGACTGGAAATGCAATCTTACCGCAGAACGATCCTACTACTCGAAGAGTCGCTAGGGTGTTTGAGAGGATAGTGGAAGCTGCACACAAGGATTCTACTGTGGACAAGTCATTGCTGAAAGATATAGATTGGAAGATTCATGTTGTGAATGATCCTCGAGCACCACCAAATGCATTTGTGCTACCGGGAGGAAAAGTGTTTGTGTTCAGCAATATGCTTGGTATCTGCCAGAACGATGATGGTCTAGCCACTGTTTTGTCTCATGAGTTTGCTCATCAGTTGGCCAGACACACTGGAGAAAACTTGTCGAAAGCCCCCGTGTACACGATCCTCAGCGTGTTTCTGTATACGCTCACTGGTGTTGACACTTTCAACAACATTCTTTTGGATGGACTGGTGAGAATGCCGGCATCGAGACAGATGGAGACAGAGGCAGACTACATAGGGCTAATGATTATGTCTAGGGCCTGCTTCAATCCGGAAGAATCAATAAGACTCTGGAAGCGTATGGCAGATTTTGAGAGTCGCAACTTTCGTGGGGCAGCCAATTTCGAATTCCTGAGCACACATCCAGCGAGCGAGAGAAGAATACAAAACATGGCCCAGTGGCTTTCGCGGGCACATGAACTGTACGAAGAGGCTGACTGTAGGAGCTTAAGACAGCATTGGCAGCAGTGGCGCACGAACACACCAATCATCTTTTCTGGATTCTAGCTTATGATTGAATTTGTGCTTTTCGGTAGCTGGGACAAAGTTATGGAAAAGGTCGCCTTCTTTTGAAACCTACTTGCACAGAATTAGTACGCTTTTTTTTCTGTGCATTCAAAGAGGTATCTGGCTGTGTGATATCAGTCTGCAACTCGCGAATCATGAGATTCTTGGCATCCCGCAGAGCTTGCAATTTTCGGCCGATTTCATCATCTTTCTCTTGCTCTCTGGCACCTTCACCAACGTCGTTATACTCAATAGGGTGTTGTACCAGATCAGCGATATTGACCTTCTTTATGTCATATAGAAGCGTCCCATATTCCATTAGCCAAAAGGGATCGACTGAGGTAACACAGCAAATATACTCTTTACTCGTCATCAGAAGTTCATGGTACACAACATATGGGGGTAAATCACCTAGCCCATAGAGCGCACTGGTCGGATGTAATTGCAATTCCATACCTGTTCGCAAACTGGTGTACTTACCCAATCCCATAACCTTGGCGGCTTGGTGAGCATATCCAGAACAAATGCATTTTCTAATGGTGTCCCAGTCAGTACCAGTCGAAACCAGATCTATGCGATTCTTCTTCATGATTTTGACCAATTGCCCGCGAATCTCTCTCGCCCTCTGTAGTGACTTGAAGTTTATGAAGTGTTTGCTGCACCATCTATGGGAATAGCGGCTACTTTTCCACTGCGAGTACACGTTCAAGAGTGTCAAATGGTCAGATTCTGGGACGAAAAACCTGCTGCGAGCAGCATCCGACTCTTTCTGCCTCTCTTTTGGCCGATGAAATATTTGAGGAACAGATAGCATAGAGACAATGGTCACCATCTCTTCACTGCAACCATTTTGGGCGGAGGATAGTAGAATCTTGCACAATGAAGGTTGAAGAGGGAACTTCGCCATCTCGCTACCGAGAGCAGTTAAGTTACCGCTCTTGCCTAGAGCACCGATGAAGAATAATTCATTTAGAGAGGCCATCAGTGTCTGAATCGGAGGTGGATCAACAAAAGGAAACTTGGTGACTTCATGGACGCCGAGCGATTTCAGCAGCAAAACTGTGTTTGACAGATTCGTTCTTTGAATTTCTGGAATGGCCTGAGTATACATGTCTTCAAAAGCAGTTTCCTCTGTGTATAATCTGTAGGCGGTACCTGGGGCGGTACGGCCAGCTCTTCCGGACCGCTGGTTCGCATTAGCCAGAGATATCGGTGAAACAACCAGACTATCTAACCCGATTCGAGGATTATAAACTTTGAGCTTCGAGTAACCACAATCTATTACGTGCCTGACTCCATCGATTGTCAGTGAAGTTTCCGCAATATTTGTTGCTACTACTATCTTTCTTCTCTTACCGGACAAGCTGCGAAATATTTCATTTTGAATGTCCCCAGGTAATGCCGAGTACACTGTGAAGATCTTTACGTCGTCTATCTCTTCAAACCTCGCGATGCCCTTGCTTTTAGCATATATATCGGTTAGCCTCTCCTTGATAACCTCTGCTGTGACTTCGACATCCTCTTGACCAGTCATGAATATTAGTATATCACCGCTATTTGTTTCTGTTGAAGCGTGTATGCGTACAGCTTGCATTACTGCCGCTTCCACGTAATCTTCCACAGGATGCTTTGAATATATCAATTGAACGGGAAAGGTTCTGCCAGGAATGCTAAACTGTGGAGCATTCCCGAAAAAGCTGGCAAATTTGGAGGCATTCATAGTTGCAGAAGTCACAACCACCTTCAAATCTCGCCTATGAGCCAAAAGTCTTTTCAGTAGTCCCAGCATGACCTCTGTGTTTAAAGATCTTTCATGGGCTTCATCAATTATGATGCAACTGTATCGATCGAGCGTCGGATCAAGTAGAGCCTCTCTCAGTAATATACCGTCCGTCATAAACTTGATTAGAGTTTTGTCGGAAGTTTCGTCCTCGAACCTTATGGAATATCCCACTTCTTCTCCCAATTTCACTTCCATCTCCGATGCAACTCTTTTGGCTACAGACATAGCAGCCACTCTACGGGGTTGAGTACAGGCGATGAGCTTACCACCGGAGCAAAAGCCGCCATCAAACAAATACTGCGGGAGTTGCGTAGTTTTTCCTGAGCCCGTTTCACCGATTACGATAGTAACCTGGTTTTCTTTTATAGTTTGTAACAAATTTGCTTTTACCTTGTACGCTGGTAAGGATTTCCGTACTTCTTCAATGTCTTCTGCAGTGGCTGACTCATCCTTAGAACTTTCATTTACATGACTAGAAGGAGCCTGTTCATCTTTAACACCCAGAACGTCGCCCAAGACTGTACCCGCAATCTGGGCTGTCTCTGTTGCTTTATCCTTTTGATCCTTCTGTAGTCTTTTTAGTGCAACCAGGCGGCTTCCCCTCCTAGCACTAATCGAGAAAGCACTCTCTGGATTTTTGAATGGACTCACGATTCCCTGCTGGCTACTTTCGAGCAAAGATCCCACAATGACAGACTCGCTGATACCGTGCATCGCACCGTAGCGTCGCAAGAATTGCGGTATAAGTTGTTTCCGATCTGCCAAAGGAAGGGGATAAACCTGAATGCTGGCGTCAAGTGTATCGTCTGCTCTATGTATATACCTGTCTGAGCGGCGATTCATCCTCTTAAAATCGAGCTCCTGACCTGTCACAGCTTCATCAGGGACTGGGTTACCGTAGTCATCATCATTGTTGTACCATTCGCGTTCTTCAACCAAAGTTTGCGAGCCAGATGACAAGTAATCGCTTTCATCAGCGCTTTCCGAGCGTTCTTCGCTGGAGGCAGAATCTTTTTCATGATAACTGCCCTCATCAAGGTGTGCCTGCAGTTTTGGCACCTCCATTACACTTCTCCCCGGACTATATGCCCACTTTGATGCCTCCTGAGGTCGCTCAGCGTAGCTTCTAAGTCTGTTGGCGTCCCTTCTTCCAATTCTCTTGAATGAAACCTCTTTCAGCTCTCGCTGCCCACCAATAGGCTTCAGAAACATTTCCTCGTCGCTTTCATCATCCGCATCCAATGGTAAAACAGACCGAAACCGACTTGAACTGACTTTCAATGGTTTTCTCGCACTTTCCAGGCCGTTATTGGTTGTTCCTTTGATCTTGGCAAACAACCTAGACAAAAAATCCTCATTGTGCTTAAATTTCCCCAAAGCTTGGCATCCTGCAATGAAGCCCTCGACATCCTCACAACTCCTGGCCAGTTTCCGTAACGTTTTCACGAAGTTTGCCGTCACTTCCGCCTGCGAGTTCAGCTGAACCCATTTAGATAGCTCCTCATCATCTTTCTCCATGTTTGCTCATCACCAACGTCCAGTAGAAGCCCTCAGCAAGAGTCAATGGCCTTCTTGGCTCTATCTTATAGTCTGCTCATCGATACTTCACTATGAGCTTGAACTAATAAGCGTCGTCTGTGATGATTTTTCACTTAAAGCCAGCTAGAAGGTCTAAGTTGATGAACTTTTAGCCCATTTTACAGGAAGAATAGTGGTTAAAGTGAGCGTAGCAGGTCCATTCTGTCGCTGTACGCTGATCTCGTGATGCAGAGCTTTACTAGAAGGTTACATGTTAGCTCGTTGAGGGCCAAAGGCGTAGCAAAATTCATCGATAGTTCGAAAGAAATACCAGAATTGCGTAGCACTCCTACGATTTACAATCCCAAGAGTTCAGCTTCCAATGCCAAAGGTTACATGAAGGCAAAGATTCCAGGAGGTTTGTATTTCCAACCGGCACAGTCGTCGCCTACTGGTTCGATAAATAGCGAAACGTATCCGGCGTCTTTCTTGCCTGCAAGTGACTCTCGTCGGACGCTTATTGAGAAGCTTAGATCTGGGGATAAGTTGAAAGGTGACCACGCGCCAGCGGTACTGACGAGTAAAAGCACCATGGGGGACAAGACATATCATTTGAAGCCTGCCGATGTGGCCGAGATACAGAGATTGAGAAGCGAAAATCCAGAGGTTTATACACGCAAAGCCCTGGCACAGCAGTTCAAAGTATCACCGCTGTTTATCTCACTAGTCTCCGACGCTTCCACGCAGCGGAAGCAGGAGATGGCCTCCAGATTAGACCATATAAAATCAGAGTGGCATGAAAAGAGACGTGCAGCCAGAAGCGACAGGATAAAGCGTAAGCAGTACTGGTATAGACCATAATGAGTCCTCCATCGTGTAAATAACATGAATATCATATATCAAACTAAAATACAAACGTTAATTAGTGTTACAAATGTCCAAAGCGAAAACACCTTCAATCCCACATCAACTCAGCAAGAATCTCGAACTCGTCGTTCATCCTACAAACAAGATCTCGAAATCCTCTTTCCTGGTCAAAGTCCCTAAATTTTAATTCTAGAAGTACATATCGGTTCATCGAACACTGCATCATGACCCTGAAACTGTCGCCCCAGGTCTTGATCACCTCGTTCATCTTGTGAATATTATCAATAATCTCCGTCTCGCAAAATAGCTTGTCAGGTCGCCAGCCAAACCTGAACTGATAACTGGGTACCGGATCTACACTACCGATTTCGTTCACGTTTAGCAATTCCTCTACAAAAACTGAGCCTTGGAACAACTTACATTGTTTGCTACTCGATTTCTCACCGGTCAAGGCTGATGGAGGGACATTGTACAGTACAACACCCGTGAACTGTCTTGTTCTTGCCTTCACGGTTCTCTTCGATTTGCTAGTCGTCGAAGATCCCCCCAAATCTGTAATTGAAGCTGTAACCGTAGACATCAAGGTGAGTCCTTGCCAGCACGGTCTTGGACGAGCCTGGGGAGGATATGCTATGGTTTCGCTGCTATCTTGTTGTCTTATCAAGAGCACTTGGTGGGCTTAAGCTGTGAAAAGTGGTGAAAAATCACAGCGTATACTATAGGTAGGACAGAAAAGGCTTCAAAGAGACTGAGTGAGATGCCTTCCTACGCTGGTGATGATGATGATACCATTGATTATGAGAATGAGATGCCTGACTTCCAGGATGAGGCCGAATTCGATGACTATTTAAATGATGAAGAGTTTGAGCTAATGAATGAGCTGTTCCCTAAAGCGAAAAAGGAGTTGCAAGAGTACCAAGGTTGGAATAACCTTGCTGTCAAGCTGGCGATATTTGATGCGGATTTTAATCTTGATGAAGCTCTTCCTGAGTTGAGAAAAGCGTACAAGAAGAAGAAGAAGCAGCCGATAGCTGCGGCACAACCGCAAAAAGTGGCAAAACGTATGTATTGTGCTTGGAGATTTGAACGTTTTATCACAGAGTTTCTTTCATCCTTTCCGGTCTGTTGCTTTCTTTGAGACTTTCTACTTACTTAGCTGCTTCACCTGTGGTGCGTCAACTTGTCCGATCTGGTATCTTGTTTGCTTAGAAAGCCTTAGAATAGTGAAGGTAAGGTAAAGGTGGGAGAACTGGTTCTTTGGCTGCAAGAGGATCCGATTATTAACAAATTTGACCCAGTGACTTCGGACTCCCAAACGGGCACAATGTCGAAGCTCGAACAGGTAGCAAGGGCAAAGGTTCTGGCAGCGCAGCATCTAAAATTACGGGATGGTAAAGATAACGAGAGTCCCGTTAACCGGAGTATCTCTCTTTTATCTAAACTACAGAAGAGCAATACTGTCTCTAGCGGACCAGCGACGCAGTCACTTTCAGAGCGACTCAAGACGTTGAAGATTAATAAATCTGTGCCAGCAAGTTCCAGAGAAGATTTGCCCAATTCAGAAAAGCAAGTTCCTGAGTCCGCTAGTAGATCGTCCTTAAGCTCAAAATTGCAGGCATTGCGTAGTCGCCAGGCCCCTAAGCCTGTAGATACCAATGCTTTAAACGGTAATGTCTCAAAGCCAGAGAGCACTGAACAACCAGTCGCTCAAGAAACGAGATCCAGGAACCTATGGAGGCGACTCCAAGAAAAAGAAGTACAGCAATTTGCCAATACAAGTGCCAACTCGTCTCCGCGAGGCCTTCTTGGGATTTCCAAGACTTTATTGGAACCACCAAAGGAAGATGACAGAACCCGGAAAATACGAAAGAAAAGATACCTGGAGATTTTTACTGTGTTCTATCCCATCAAGAAACGCGATACTAACTCTTCTAAAACAGCCCAGCAGAAGGCCGCTCGCAGCTTCGCCAGTCCAAGTCCAGATGATGTTGTTTTAAATGCCCAAAAGGCTGTCTTTGATGAAGTCAAAGATAACGTTTCCAAGCTTAAGATATCCAATAAGGATCAAGTCTACGAGGCCTTGGATAACGATAATCATGCCAAAAAGACCGATGATGAGGAACAAGTTCCAAGGCAATATAAAAAACTTGTTGCACCCACAAAGCCTAAAGATCCAATTGACATCGAGAAATATCTGAAGGAGATGAAGCCACACTGTAGTTTTGTTGTGTTGGGACACGTCGATGCCGGGAAGTCTACTCTTATGGGACGTTTATTATTTGACGTTGGTGCTGTTGATATGGCTCACATAAGGAAACTAAAACGAGAAAGTGAAAGGATCGGCAAAGGATCATTTCATCTCGCCTGGGTCATGGATCAGACTGCCGAAGAAAGAGAAAGAGGTGTCACAGTGTCTATCTGTACTAGTGACTTCGAAACTGCAGCTGCCAAATTCACCATAGTTGATGCTCCAGGCCACCGTGACTTTGTTCCGAGTGCTATTTCTGGTATATCTCAGGCTGACGTGGCAGTTCTTTCTATCGATTGTGGAACTGATGCATTTGAGTCTGGTTTCAACCTTGACGGCCAAACAAAGGAGCACACTTTGCTAGCAAGAAGCATGGGCGTAAGTCGAGTGATAGTAGCGATGAACAAAATGGATACAGTGGCATGGGACTCCTCCAGATTTAACCAAATTAAAAATGAGCTGGGATCTTTTTTCCAGGACATCGGACTGAAAAAAGAGCACATTTTCTGGGTTCCGTGTAGCGGACTCTCTGGTGAAGGTGTATATAAGACGCCCTATCCCGAGAATCAAACATGGTATAAAGGTCCTAATCTAATTGAGCAACTTGAGCAGGTTGCAAAGGATTTTACTGAATCTTTCAAAGAAGAAATTGTTGATTCAAGGTTTTTATTCTCAACCTTGGAAGTCATACCATCGAGCAAAAATGAAGAAGCTTCAATAACAGGAAAAGTGGAATCCGGTTATATCCAACCGGGTGAATCAATAACACTGTATCCTTCGGGCCAAGGTGTACTTGTCGATAAGATTTTAACCGGTAATGAGAAAACCTCAGCGCCGGTAGCTATTAAAGGTGACTTTGTCACTTTGAAATTACGCAACGCTCATGCCGAAGACATAGAAGCAGGCGATTTAGCCACTTCCATTAATTTCGATATCAAGCCTTTGGATAAGTTTAGAGTCCAGTTGCTCACTTTTTCTATGGAAAGACCCCTGCTTCCAGGAACACCGTTTGTTTTGTTCAGAGGAGTTTGCCAGCAACCGGCCAGAATCAGTGCGCTTGAAGCCATAGTGAGCAAGTCTGATCCTCAGCAAGTTCTGAAGAAAAAGGTGAGGCATTTAGGTTCGAACAAGGCCGCCATTGTTGAAATTGAACTTACTGATAGGAAGAGATGGGTTCCGATACTAACCTACAGCGAAAGCAAACATTTAGGCAGAGTGCTTTTGAGGAAAGACGGTAGAACAATAGCAGCTGGCGTGGTCATGAGTTGAGTTTCGTAATTACAACCTTGGGTACGTATCGTTAACCTACATAGTCAAGGAAAAGTATCAACACGCCAAGTATGATCGCAACGATGACTGTCATTCTTGCGGCGCGGCTAGCCGATCGTTTAGCCCTCGTTAGCTGCTTGTTCCCCTCCTTTATATTGATATCTATGTCGTCTTGGCTATCCAGTATGCTGTTGATGTTCTGCGATTGTGCTTGAAGGTTTGATGAAATATCACTCTGAAGCGACACAATATCCAGAATTGTCTTGTTGATCATCTCTATCTTCTTTAATTCTTCATCCTTTCGAGCCAGAAGTCCCTCATGCTCAGTCTCGAGCATTTGAACCTGCTCTTGAGTCAGTTTCGACAAAGTATCCTCATATGCCTTAAGCTCCTCCTGCGCTGATGATTCCACGACCTTGCTTTGCGATACCGACGATATGCTTATCACTTCATTGAGCTCATCAGGCGTTGAATTGAGATCGAAAGCTTCAAACTTCCTTTGCGTCGCCAGCCTTTCTTGTTGCATCGACGAGAACAATGAAGAAATAACGTTCAGCAGCATGCTGAGCGACCTCAGTACACCGGATCTGAATTCATTGTTAGAAGCATGGTACAAAGCCATCTTTTCGTCATCCACACCGCTCTTGAAAAGATGGAAACTGTGAGCATTAGGTGCCAACACCTTTTCAGCCAAAATCTGCTGTCGTTCCTGCTCGTATTTCTCCAACAGCTTAAACTTTTGAACATACTGATGCAATTGCAGCCTAAACTCCGTGTCGAAATCATCTTTCTCTTCCTCTGTCATATCCTTGTCGCCCATATATTGCGGTTCCACCATCCTAAGCACTTTCCGCAGCTCTAATAGCAACTGCAACAACTGAAGACACTCCTTCATGAACGAATCCCGTATCTCGTACTGCTTCACATGCCAAACCTTATGCTCCGGCGCTACCACCTCTCGATCATCATTTTCCTCGATAATTTTCACATATTCTCGAAACAAAGACGTCAAATTAGCCATCACCGCAGGAGATCAATCAGCCAAACCGTCCAATCCAGAGCCAAGACCTGCTTAGCACCGTCTTACCGTCCATTATCCTCTCATAAGCTAAAAGTCTTAGAATTATCAAGGCCTTTCTTCAATATCGCTTGGTACGAATTTCAGACGCGTAAGCCATGACGCGTAAAGGAGGCATCGCTTAAGAAGAGCTAGATGAACCACTGGAACTCGAGATGAAGGTGGTGAAGAGTCGCTTGTGGTGCTCATATGACGGCTCAGGAGGTTGAGAAAGGTGGAGCAGCTGCTCCCAACTTGGAAGAACAGCAATATCTGGGACTTTGTCGGAAGATAATTGAGGAAGGCGAGTTTAGACCGGACAGGACAGGCACTGGTACTCTCAGTTTGTTTGCACCTCCGCAGTTAAGGTTTAATTTGGCTGATGATGTATTTCCGCTGCTAACGACTAAGAAAGTGTTCACCAAGGGCATCATTTTGGAACTGCTGTGGTTCATCTCAGGCTGCACCGACGGTAAAAAACTGTCTGAACAGGGTGTGAAGATATGGGAGGGCAATGGGTCCAGAGAGTATCTCGATAAGCTAGGGCTGCATGACAGACGTGAGGGAGACTTGGGGCCAGTGTACGGTTTTCAGTGGAGACATTTTGGAGCAAAGTATAAGACGTGCGACGACAACTACGACGGACAGGGATTTGATCAGTTGGCAGAAGTTATTAGAAAGCTAAAGACTGATCCTTACGATAGGAGGATCATTCTAAGCGCATGGAATCCTCCGGATTTCCCGTTGATGGCCCTGCCGCCCTGTCATGTGTTCTCTCAATTCTACGCAAGTTTCCCTCAGGATGGCGGTAAACCAAGACTTTCATGCCTACTATACCAGAGATCTTGTGATATGGGGCTGGGAGTGCCCTTCAACATTGCTTCATATGCTTTGCTTACCAGGATGATAGCACACATCTGCGACATGGAACCTGGTGAGTTTATCCACACGATGGGAGATGCCCATGTCTACAAAGACCACGTTGAGGCATTGAAGGAACAGATAACTAGAGTTCCAAATGCATTCCCCAAATTAAGGATAAAGAGGAAAGTGGACAACATTGACGATTTCAAATATGAAGACTTTGAAATAGTGGATTATCAGCCTCACGGAAGGATCCAAATGAAAATGAGCGTTTGAGTTACATAGAATAATATAAACACACAGATTACACTTCTTTGATTCTGATTCACTTGGTCGTTAGTTTTTTTGATTTAGCTCTATAAGTCTTGTTTGTAGGTTTTGCCTTATCAGATCCAATTAGGTCAAACACGGATAAATCCTCCTCATTCAGTCGAAAGCTCGATCCATTACTGCCTAAAGAGTCTGTTGTATCATCGCTCATGCCTATATTATTGTCACAGATATCATTGATTATGGCACTTTTCAACAGTTTTCTCGTCTTGCTGGTTTTAGGCCTGTTTGTAATATCCTTCAGAATAGGTTGGCATTCAGTCGTTGATTTTTCTCTTCGGGTAGCTATACGTTCAGGAAGCACATTTTTAAAGCTTGGTTGATTAGAATTATGCTCTTGTTCTGATTTTTTTATTTCTTTATCCTTTTGAGACTGATCGCTGGTATCTTTGGGCCATGCACCACCAGGTATAACTGTCTCTTTCAGTGCTACGGCAGCAGTAGAATTAGTACCCTTTCTGCTAGAGTTTCTCTTATAGCTCTTTCTGGCGTTCGTTACTTGAAGTTCGTGGATATTTGTAAACGTGGTTGCATCGACAAGCTTTTCAGTAGGTCGTCTCATCTTGGCCCTTAACGAAGGTAACTTATAATCGATTGCTTTTCCTCGTGTCCTTCTTACTCTAGTAAATTCAATATCGCAAGCTGCGTTTCCGTTATTTGTGGTTGGCATTACTTCATCCACCATGCTCTTCCGAGATCTAGCGGCCGGAGCGCTTCTCGAATGCTTTGCCTTGGTTTGCGAGGATAAAGGTACAAAGGTTTGCTCTTTTCTGTTCTCCCCATTCTGCGATGACGACGTTGACTCTGGTTCATCTCTGAACACTTCTATCTTGGAGGAAGATTGTTCAGTGTTGAGGCTGACCGATGGCGCAGTCTCCTCCGGTATCAAATAATCGATGATGGAGTTAGCAAAGCTGAAGGAGCCATCTGCATGCGCGCTCTCTTCGTTATGTTCCGGTGGGATCTCTATGTCATCTGTTGGCTGCCGGATTCCTTGCTCCTCTGCTTGGCCTACTTCTTGCTCATGAACGCTATTAATCGGTAGCTCCATTCTACCATGGTCATTCTCGCCATTCTCCGCTGCTTGGCCTACTTCTTGCTCGCTGTTAATCGTTGACGGTAGCTCCATTCTACCATGGTCATTCTCGCTATTTTCCTCATCAGCTCCGCCTTCAGATGGCTTGGGCTCTTGACTTGGCAATTCAAAGTCCTCCGGCAAAAAAATCGATTCCCTCCTTGAACTCTTTCGCCTTTTCCTCCTTGCAGCGTTTTCTTCCTGATCAGCAGTACTCTCGCCCTTGTTCACAGGTACATCTACCTCAGAAGCACCAATGACTTGATTAGCCGCTTCCAAGAACTGAATGCTATTAGTCGACTTACTATCCCCCTGCGAAGAGCCCAAACTTCGTCTTTTTCGCAGTATAGACCTCAATTGACCAGACTTTTCGGAACCCGTCGCGGTGAGTCCCTCCTTGGCCCTAACGCTGTCAAACATAAGAAAAATCTCCTCAACTCTATACGAAATCCCACTTTCCAGCACATCCAACTGTTCACTCAACCTTTTCTTATAATTCAACTCCCCCATCGACACCTTGGATCGGAGTGTGACATTTTCCCTCACCAATTCACTTATTTTACCTTCAATCTCGCTAAGTTTCATCATAAGAGAAGAATTTGCCCTCGCTAACTGCGTATTTTGCTGCGAATAACTCGCCTTAATCGCCTCTACCTTGTTCTTCTGGAAATCCATCAAATTTTGCAATTCCTGAATCTGAGGAATACTACCATTACCATTCGCGGCTACCGTCATTTCACCACCTCCCTCAACTTTGCCGCCGTCACCATTATCTCTCGTTTTTCTTCTCAATGTCCTCGCCATCCTTCCCATACATTCAGACACCCGTTACAACCCTCTATACCGCCTAATAAACGTCTTTCAGGCGCTAATCTCTGCTTAAGAACCGCTATTCAACGTCTCTTTTGTGTTTACCAACGTCTATGTTTGTTTATATCTGCTATAAGAGCATCGAACAAGAGATCATCACGAACGACCACCATAGTTAAGCTCATCAGCTAGCTGAAGAGCCATTGAAGCCCATTGAAGCACGGTTGTGGTGCTGTGAGGCCGGTAGGATGTCGATGGAGGGTCAGATTGCGCTGAAGAAGCGGGAGCTCGAAGCTTTGAAGCGAATCACGGCGTTGACCGATGAGATGAAGGTGCAATTGGACCGATTGGCTGGCCAGGTCTGTCAGATGGAGAGTAACGCTGAGACGGTGTCGGAGGTGATGAGAAATTGGAATTCGATCATGAGGTCTATATCGCAGGCGGGATTGAGTTTGTTGCAGTACGCCGAGGGTGACTATGAAGTTGGAGCGTGGGCTCCGGAGACAAGGGAAAACGATGGATCGCAGAGAGAGCCGGCAAGGACGACTCCGTTGCCAGAGACTTTGGTCAGGATCAGGGTCGATGAGAGTGAGAATTAGGGTTTGGGGGTGTTTGTTTAAATACAACTAGTATATCGCGCTAACAAAACGCGACTGTGTTTGACTCGTAGTTTACTGCACACTTGTTGCCGCTTGCTTCAAGGGCAGTACCGATGATAGATTTAATGCGATTGTCGAAGCCGCTTCCAAGCTGCTGTACAGACTCGAATTCTTTTTCGAGGACTGCCTGGATGGCGTCAAGGTTGACGTTGAGGCCCTGGTATAGCTCTGTTAAATAGGCCTTGTTAAAGAGAGCTCTGTTGGCAAGCAGTTCGAAACTTGGCAGGGGACAGCCAGAGACATATAGTTCCTCTTCGAAAAATCTTTTTAGTACGCGATATAGCACTGTTTGAGTCGCGTCTGTAACGTTGGACCGTTGATGTTGGGCTAAGACGCATCTTCTCCAGACGGTTGAAATTAAAAAGTGCTTGGTTTCATGAGATAGCGTACTGCTTTCGAAAGCAAGCAACTTCAGAGCACAGTATGGTGCCCCCGCGTCATCGAGCATCGTGTACATCTCTACTATTAGCTCTAATTTCAAGCACTCTTTCGCCTTGAGTTTTGCTGCTAAGGACGTAAACACTGACTCTAGCTCAGTGTGCTCAAATCTTGGAGCAATTGTCATTCCTATTTCGCTTATCCTGTGAAGTAAATCGTTCTGACCGTCTATAATATCCAAGTCCTCCTGTATCCTGTTTATCTTGTCTAGCTGTCCATTATCTTGTGCTAATGCGCTCAGTTTGGCGATACTTAGGTGGAACTGTCGCTTACCGACCGACTCTTTTAGACCCGCATCCCCAAGGGCAATTTGAGATAGCGTGTTCGTGGCTTGATCGTATCTCTCGTCTAGTATGTCTTGTATCCAGGCAACGTCGCCGTACTGCTCTGAACTGCCTAAAAATCTCAATAGGAATGCATGTTGTTCGGGGAAACGAGTGAAAAGCTCCTTTAGCTTGTTGTGCTCAACGTAGTAGTTGAAAAGGGTGGCAGCAAATTCATAGCCCATTTTACTGAAGTATTTGTCGTAGACATCCTTTGTACTGCTGAAGTCTAGTGTCTCTAGTGTTTCTACCAACGATCCCATATCATTGTAAAAGTCGGCAATCTGTATGGAGAATTCCTGTAGACCATATTCACATAAGACCTGTGCCCAGCTCAGGTGATTGTTTTGATACAAAGGCTGAATCTCTTGATATAAGGGAGATTCCTTACGATTTGGATCCTCGTTAAACCACAAATTCGCTTGATGAAAACAGTAGTATAAAATCTTTGTCATAACAATGAGCCACTGCTCTTCCTTTTCTGTAACGGTTGTCAGGGAAAATTTGAAATCAAAAAAGAAGCTATTGACAGCTTTTATGATACTCAGATTCAAAAACCACGGTAGTTCCCGATTCAATTCTAAGGGATCTAAGTTAAGAGTACCATATCTTAAAACTCTTTCGCCTTGATCCAAAACGGCATCATAAAAACATTTATTCAGAAAGATGGCAGTCTCGGCTCGGAGGCTGCCAGAATTCGATGAGGCTGAACGGGTTGCAAGCTCAGTCAAAAACTTAGTGAACAAATTAGGAAACTTGTTCAAATGGTTGCGCACCAAGTCCTCCATTTCCAAACCATTTTCACAGCCTGATAAAGTGTAACTCCAGATTTCAGCTAGCTCTGTTGATTTTTCCAGTCTATCAAGCAAACTATAACAGCAATTCATTATTTCATATTGCTCCAAAAGATTCAACTTGGTGAAAGGCGATATTTTGTAGTTGAAATTGTCGGAAACGAAGGTTAGCAAGTTATCGTACAATTCCATCCTTAATTTTAAATGCTGGGCCAAAGTATTCAACATTGGCGGGATGTACTTGCCCGTAGAAAAGAAAATCTCTCTCCCAGACGACCTTAGATCTTTCTCAACTTCCTCGTTTTCTAAAATCAGCTCCTTCGGAAGATTAAACTCGATAGGACTAAAAAAGACTTTCGAGAAATACACGGCCTGATCAATATGAGATTTGATGAATCCTGTGTCGCCCGAATCAGCAGTTTCACCTTTTTCGATCAGGCTAATCTCAAATACGCTGATTTGGTTGTCCATAAGATATAAAGAATCCGAATTAAAACCAGAGCCGATGATTTTGATGTCGCGGCGAAAACTTATTATGTCTTCCCATTTTCTCTTGAAGGAGTATGTCGAATCTAGGTTAGAGCTCACTTGAGTCAGAACGACAGCCTCAGAAAACAATATGAATACCGTTGTTGTGGGTCTTGTTTCGGTCTCGAGGCTACTGGGAACATACAGCTGAGGTTTATGATCATCATCGAAAGGCAAAACGTACGTGTTTAGTCGATAGGTGGAAAATATGGTAAAACTTTTGGTCTTCTCGTCGAGTAGTATCGTTGTTAAAATGTAATATGTTTCTTTATCATTTTGTATGCTTGAAAGGATCAAATGAGCGGATGCTGAATCCGCAAAAAGAGGATGCGAATCGAGTATCTGCAAAGTGCCATGGGCAAATGGATAGAGATCCTGTAATGACTCCAATATTTGCTGGTAGACATGAACTTCCACCCTCTTGAAGCAATTGATACCGACGGATAGATGCCATACCTGGAAATTTCCCTCTCTTGTCACCACATAGATCAGTTTTTCTCCTCTTCCAACTATCGGACCATTCTTCACTGAAATAATCTCTTTAGATCTGTTGAATGAATGGAATAGAAACCCTCGTTGTGACTTGATTAGTTGCTGCTTTAGCTGTACCTTTGGTTTACCAGAAGATTCCCTTATCGTTACGAACAATAGTCTTCCAAAAGAAGTTGCTATAACAATTCCTGCAGGCTCACAATTTGTGGCAATGGTGACAGTCTCGCCATCTTTGAGATTCAGATTCAATGAGTGCGCTTTGTTTTTCGACAGCTGTAAACGTAAATTGTTTATCGAATCGATATCCTCGTAGTATATGAATTCGCTGTTTTTTCGGTGTATGATGCAAACACCACCAGAAGAACTTGCTGAGCCATCAATAAGCATCTGCGTCGAGTCATCTATGGCTGATGGACGTGTGAACAGGCATTTTGGTGGCACATTTAACACTTCATGTTCTTGGTGCAGCGGGATTCGAGCGACATTGACTTGCTTTTGTGTCGAATGGTAGTCCCAGATGTACAAATTGTTGACATCACCGACTAGAGCCTTGCCCAAAAACGTATCCACAGCTCCTTCCAGCTTCTCTCCCTCTAACGGCCGCGACGAGAGGTCAGGCGCCAGTCTTTTTACCACATACTTATCATTCTCGGTCAAAATTCTCTCATTATTAAAGCGACCCTGTGTCTGATGAAATTCATTGGAGCTCTCCATTAAAGAGCTGTAATATTCACTAGTGCTAGTATTGTTTAGCACCGAAGCGGTGCTACTATCGGCCTCAGCATCATTTTCAGGCAACGCGACGGCAGCATCGATCTCTTTCCGTAACTGAAACAAAGGACGACCGGCACTCATTTCTCTCCCAGCAAAGATAGCCACCGTCTCACTGGATACGCCCAATTGGCTTCAGAAAGTCCTCTCCTGGTCTCTAAAGCTGTCAATTATTGAAGAATCACTGCCTTCAGACGCCAAATCCTTCTAAGAAGGCTTTATTTTGTATCACTACTGACGATCTCTAAATATCACCGTGTACGACTAACTGAAATTTTTCAATAAGCTCATCTCAGCTAAGAGCACAGCTCATCGCTAGTCAAGAAGCCTCTTGATGGCTTGTTATTGTGTGTTTTAGTTGGGCTTTGTGCTTCGAAGAGTGCTGGTAGGATGATCAGAACCGTTAAACCAAAGAATGCGAGAGCTAAGAGAGCTCTCAAGGAGAGAGAGTCAAAATTGGTGGAAAATGTGAAGCAGGCGCTCTTCATTCCGGGACAAACGTCCACCAAGCTGTTGCACGATGTGATGGTGGACTTGAGTGCGTTGAAGAAACCAGATATTAAGAGGTTTGGCAAAAATAATAACATTCGTCCTTTCGAGGATCATACGCCATTGGAGTTTTTTAGTGAAAAGAACGATTGCTCGTTGATGGTCCTAGCGACAAGTTCTAAAAAGCGTAAGAATAACCTGACGTTCGTACGTACGTTTGGTTATAAGGTTTACGATATGATCGAATTGCTTATCGCGGAAAATTACAAACTGCTGTCAGATTTTAGGAAGCAGACCTTTGCCATAGGTGTAAAGCCGATGTTTTCGTTCCAAGGTTCATCTTTTGATACTCACCCAGTTTACAAACATGTGAAATCGCTGTTTTTGGACTTCTTCAGGGGAACCGTGACGGATCTGCAGGATGTGGCAGGTCTGCAATATGTGATATCTTTGACGATTCAAGGCGACTTTCAAGACGGTGAGCCGCTACCTAACGTTTTGTTCCGCGTGTACAGATTGAAAACCTACAGGAGTGAGCAAGGTGGGCGTAAGTTACCTAGAGTTGAGTTGGAAGAAACTGGTCCTCGTCTAGATTTCAAGATCGGTAGAATTCACTCACCATCCGCTGAGATGGAGAAGGAAGCATACAAGAAAGCTAAACAGTTGGAGATGAAGACGCCTAAGAATGTCGACACTGACCTGATGGGCGACAAGCTTGGAAGAATACACATGGGTAAGCAAGATCTCGGGAAACTACAGACAAGAAAGATGAAGGGTTTGAAATCCCGCTTCGACCAGGACGATCAAGAGATGGAGGAATACATAAATGATAATGAGGAAGAGCTGAATAATGTCAAACGCGACAATGACGAAGTTGATGACGACACATACGGTGAAGATTTTGTCACTGCACCAGATATTGAAGAAGACCAACCGGCCCCCAAGAAACAAAAGAAATAGTTTATCAACCATTTTCCGTCTGTATCATACATATTAAACAATGAATCTAGAAGATTCGCGCCTCAATTCTTTGCCTTGAGCTTTTCGGTGTTCTCGATGAGTCTCAGCATATTTCTCAGCAGCATGGAGATAGTCACTTTACCGGTCATTGGGACGTATAGAGATGCCTTGGACTTCACGCTATCGTCAAAGTTTTTGCTCGAGGAGAAATTTATACACACCGCACCGTCTGGGATATACTCTGTTGGGAACTTGTACTTTTCGGAGGGCACACCAGTGATGATGACATCCGCGTCCGAGCAACATTCCTTTAGCAACTCATCAGAGTAAGCGCCCAAGTCTTCAACATGGTGTTTGGTGAATTTCAAGCCCTCCCCACGAGTGAATTTTTGCACATTGTTCACATCAACAGAGTACACTATAGCACCGTCATTCGCCAACAACGCAGCCAGCGGCCTACCGACAATTTCAGATCTGTTCACCACGACACACTTCTTACCATAAAGTCTGTTTCCCTCGGGCAAAAGTGTGTTGTAGATTTTCAAGTACTCCAGAATCTTGACGATCGCCAACGGCGTACAAGGCAGAATCGACTTCAACTGCTTCGCCTCATCCAAAAACCTCACATTATGGTACATGTTCTGGTAGTATACATGGTTCAGACCCTCCACGTCCTTCTCTCTAGCGACAACTTGCTGCAAGTACTGATCCTGTGCATTCCCAAAGATCGGATAATAAACCATTATCCCGTCTACCGATTGATCTCTATTTGCCTCGATGATGGCCTCTTCTAAAAAGTCCTTATCGTCAATTCTTCTCAATTCGTAGCGAAATCCCATCGATTCACACGTCTTCTTAGTCCAAGATGCGTACATCTCTGCAGCCGGATCGCCGTTAGCGAGAAACCCAACCAAAAGAGGACCCTCGGGTCTTATATCCTTCATAGCCTCCACTTTTTTCGTAATCTCATCAGCATATTCCTTGGCAACCTTGGACGCCAGAATCGTTGTTCCCGGTTTCACAGCTTGAGATTCAGACATTCCACAATAAAGATAAATCCTCTCAGATATCAAACTGCTACCCTAAACCAGCCACAATCCAGACAGATTGGCCTAAATAACCTTCTAAAGAGACCGATGAGCTATCTCTTCTCATCATTTATATGATCTTCAAGGCCAATTAATTTGACGAAGTCAGAAAAAAAAAGGCACGTGACCATTCAAGATGTTATAATGAGTATCAAGAATGAGCTCTGGAGGTCGTTAGAGGTCTGTAATGGTCCCAGATGGCTCCTATTGATCATCTTTGCCCTTGTTCTCTTGTTGTTGTCGAAGCGCACTGTTAAGCGATGCGAAGTGTCAGCTTAAAGGACTGGAATCGGGATCACGAATGCGACTCTGTAAGGCTGAAAAGAGGGTCTCCTGAGGGTTAGACGGAGTGGATTGGTCGCGGGAGTACTGGAAGTATGGGGCTGAGATCAGGGTCGAAAGAAATGCGCCAGAAGGAGCATGGTGGAGATTCTGGTCATTTGCACAGGAATAATAGTGGCACAAATTTGGTTAGCACGTTGATGAAGTCTTGGAAGATTTCTTCGTTGCAGTCTTCGTCTCCGCCGCGCAATTCCGTGAGTTCGTTGGATACATCTATGGGATCTGATGGGAATTTCGATGCGATGTCCAGACAGCAAATGAGCGCTATGAGCAACTCGAACTGCTCGCCCTTGAGGTATGCGAGCCCTGGTGGCGGTAATGGGAGTCGTAGCGAGAGTCCCAGAGCCTCTAGGAGTCACAGTAGTCGTCTTAATCAGGGCAGTGGGAACAACGGGAGCAGTAGTGGGAAGAAGAGCGTCAGATACTTCAAGGACTTGGACGAGGATTGGAGCGCAGTGATAGATGATTACAATATGCCTATTCCTGTGATAGCTAATGGGGGCGTGGCGTCGCCGACGACGCCGAAACTGACCAGACAATCTTCGATTACTTCTACGCCTAACAATTCTAGCTCGAATGTGACTACAAAGAACGGCAGAACTTCGTTATCGTATCCGCAGTTGCCGCAGTTGCAAAAATCGTATAGTTCTGAGCTGAGGTCTCAGTTGGAGCAGGAAAATGAGCGGAATGCGCAGGAATTGAGCGCCATAATGCAACGAATAGCCAAGTTTGACGCGATCCTTAAGAGCAAGCATATTATAAACCAGCAAGAGCTAAGGCAAGTTAGCTGGAATGGCATTCCGAAGCCTCATAGAAGCATGGTTTGGAAGCTTCTGATTGGATACCTGCCGGCGAACTCCAAGCGACAAGAACCGTTGTTGCGGAGGAAACGTAAGGAATATCGCGACGGCTTGGCACATACTTTCTCCAGCCAACATTCCAGAGATATTCCAACTTGGCATCAGATTGAAATAGACGTGCCAAGAACTAACCCCCACATACCGTTGTACCAATTCAAATCTGTGCAGAAAAGCCTCCAATGCATCCTTTATCTATGGGCGATCAGGCACCCTACAAGCGGATACGTTCAAGGGATCAACGACTTGGTGACGCCGTTTTACCAGACGTTTTTAACTGAATACCTGCCGCAGTCGCAGATAGATGATGTGGAAAAGCTGGATCCCGAGACCTATATGAGCCCCGAACAGCTGAGCGACGTAGAGGCAGACACTTTTTGGTGTCTCACCAAGCTTCTCGAACAGATCACGGACAACTATATCCATGGGCAACCGGGGATTCTAAGGCAGGTAAAAAATCTACAACAACTAGTCAAACGAATCGACAGAGACCTCTACGATCACTTCAGAAAGGAGAACGTCGAATTCATCCAGTTTGCATTTAGGTGGATGAACTGTCTCCTCATGAGAGAATTCCAAATGAGTGCTGTAGTACGGATGTGGGATACCTACCTATCCGAGACGTCCTTGGAGACTTCAGGATCATCTACCGATCTCATGCCCCCGCATACTCCTACTGAACCGATCAGGGCCACTTTTCAGTCTCCTGCCAAAGAATTTGCGTCACCTACATCCTCGTCGGGAACTGCTGGCGACGAGGTGCCCAAGATGCGCCAATCATCACTTAATGAGTTCCACGTTTTCGTGTGTGCTGCATTTCTAGTCAAATGGAGCGATCAGCTCCTCGAGATGGATTTTCAAGAGATCATAACGTTCTTACAGAACCCTCCTACTAAGGATTGGAAAGAAAGTGACATAGAAATGTTACTCGGCGAAGCTTACATTTGGCAGTCCCTCTACAAAGACGCAACCTCACATTGGCAATAGCCTCTGCCGGATCGTACAGTCCATAGTAGCCATAACTTCTATACCAGTAAGTCATCGAATTTTGAAATTTTTTGGCAAGCACAATTCAAGAGTTTACATAGTTCTACATAGTTCTTAAACACAACATGTAGACGTAGCATCGACCTGCAACTTCCGATCTGACTTGCGACGTTTGAAGTTTTCCTGGTATCATTCTAGCTATCTCGTTTTTGCATAGCAGCTTTTACAAGCCAAGCGTTCAAGGTGTTGTCGCTCATTAAATCGCTTGCGCAGTCATCGACGCCAAGAATACGTTACTGGTGCCTCCAAAGAGCTGCTCTGAACTCGAAATCATCCATCGGTAGAAATTACTCCCTTCAGAAGACAGAGGAAAGGATACGGATATCGTCGATGTATTCGCTTACGCCGGTGACGCATCCAACGGCGGACACAAAGCATCCATTGCTTCTATTACAATCACACCATGGCGATCGATACTTCTTTGGTATGCTAGGTGAAGGATCGCAGCGAAGTCTGACTGAGAATAGGATAAGAGTTTCGAAATTAGAGAATATCTTCCTGGCTGGTCGGTTAGACTGGAGCTCCATTGGCGGTTTACCGGGAATGATTCTTACGTTGGCTGATCAAGGCAAAGATAGTTTGACTTTACACTACGGAAGTGATATTTTGGACTATATCGTGTCTACTTGGAGATACTTTGTGTTTCGTTTTGGTCTTTCCTTGAAAACTAATGTAATGAAGGATCAACAGGTTTACAAGGACTCACTTCTATCCGTGAAATCCATCGTTATCCCAGGAGGAAATCTTGGGATGAACTCGAAAAAAGGAGAGCTGTTTACAGAGAAGGAAAAATCCGTTTTGCAATCCATTGTGTCTAATATGTTTCCTAAACATGCTCCCACCAGCAAGTATGATCCCTCATCAGATTTACATCTCAATGTTGAGCTACCGAATGGCTTTGAAATGCCTCAGACAACCACGAGCTATGAGATATCATTTAATCCCGTAAGAGGCAGATTTAAACCTGAGGAAGCTATACGTCTAGGTGTACCAAAGGGTCCGTCATTTGGAAAGCTAGCATCCGGTCAGCAGGTTGTTTTACCGAACGGCAATGTCGTCAAACCTGAAGATGTTCTGGAGAAAGAACGCCATTTCCCAAAAGTGCTGATACTGGCCATACCTGACGATTCTTTCGTTGAAAGCTTTCAGGAAAGGTTTAAGAACTACGATTGTGAAGATTTAGGGCTTGTTTATTATTTCTTGGGTGAAGGTGTGACCATAAATGAACAGATCACAAGGTTTATGGAGCTGTTTGGAGAGTCTATTCAGCATGTTGTTTCACATCCAAAAGTTTGCCCCAACAGTATTGCCTTCAAAGGTGCTGCAATGACCGTATTGAAGCTGAAGGCCATGCAAGTGGACTGCTACAATCTTCCAAGGACGGAGACAATCCTGTCAAAGGAATTTTATGAATGTTTCGATAAGAGCGTGGAGGAAGGAACCACCCTTCAGCAGGTGCAGGAAACTCCTGTTACCAGTAAAATCCCAACGAGTCAAGTTCATGTTTTTACACAGAATTCAGAGGTTCAGATAGAGTCTTTCACCAAAGGCGATGAAACAATGAAAATCAAACTGGATCAAACCCCCATGAAGGCCTGGTCCTGGGAATATGCATTCAAGAAACATGTTAAGCCGCTAAATCTATGTCCCGCATCGGTTGAGCAAGCTATGAAACAGAAGGGCGATTATGACAATTTCAATACAGCAGAAAAAAGCCGGAACGTCGAGATAATAACATTGGGAACTGGCAGTGCTTTGCCCTCCAAATACAGAAATGTTGTTTCCACTCTGCTCAAAATTCCATACACAGCAGCTGAGGGCAAAATAAAAAATCGTATGGTGTTGTTGGATGCTGGCGAGAACACTATAGGCACTATGCGCAGGAATTTTTCCTCAACTGCTATGCAAACTATATTCAAAGATTTGAGCCTCGTATTTTTGAGTCACTTGCATGCAGACCATCATTTGGGAATCGTTAGCATTTTTAAAGAATGGTACAAACATAATAAGCATAAAGATGATGCTTTATTGTACATCGTCACTCCTTGGCAATATAATAAGTTTGTGAATGAGTGGCTGCTTTTAGAAGAACCCGATCTTCTGAAAAGGCTAAAGTATATTAGCTGCGAACATCTAATCAACGATTCTTACTTAAGGAGGGAAACGAGACCATTGAGTCTAGATGAATATCTCGATATTTTCAGATTTAAGAAACAAAAACGACGCAAACTTGAGGTGAACCCAAATTCCTCTTTGAGAGAACTGGATACTATAAGATCTATGCTTCGAGATCTAAACATTGCCAGTTTCCAAACTTGCAGGGCCAAACATTGCAACTGGGCCTATTCCTGCAGCATCAGTTTTTTCGTCAATTCTTCCTCGAAAAGAGTGTTCAAGGTATCATATTCTGGTGACACTAGGCCGAATATTGAGAAATTCTCGAAAGAAATTGGTTACCGCTCAGATTTATTGATCCATGAAGCAACTTTAGACAATGAATTGGTGGAGGATGCAATTAAAAAAAGGCACTGTACCATTAATGAGGCTATCCAGGTCTCCAATGAGATGGAAGCTGATAAACTAATCTTAACCCATTTCTCGCAAAGATATCCTAAAGTGCCGCAGATTGATAACAATGTCACCGTAAAGGCGAAGGAGTACTGTTTTGCATTCGATGGGATGATCGTTGATTTCGAGAGGCTTGGAGAGCAGAAGGCCATATTCTCCAAATTGAATAGAGCGTTTATCGAGGAAAGAAAGGAAGAAGAGCAAGAACAAACTCTTTAGTTTGTATCCTGTATATATAGTCTACATAGTTTATTGCTCTTCTTTATCCGAATCACCTGTCTATAGATTGTTTTGGTAAAAGGTTTCCCAAAGTTCTATAGACTCTTTCTGTCCCTCTATGGCTGATTCGAGGAATATTTCCATGCTGTTTCTGAAATCTTTAACTTTCTCCGCGTCAAAGGAGCTCATCTCAACTTTAATCCGGCTGCCCACATCTTGCCAGCTTTTCTTGACCAGTTCGAACCTCCGCTTCAATACTAAGAGTTCGTTTTTGTTTGTACTGAGTTTATCAATGTTGCTTTGTCCAGAATTCTTGTGCATTCTCTCGAGTGAAGCCTGTTTTCTTGTCATGTCTCCCTCCACTATTGCAAGATACTGGCCCAATTTAGCTCTCTGATTGAAGACCGCTTTCAAACTGGACAACAATCGTAAATACTCATCTAGTGTTATCCCAAGAGTCAGAGCTTCCTGCAAGGACGTCCTTTCTAGAGATTCTTTTATCCTTCTATGTGTTTGAGCAAAGTTCTTTAGTAAGTCTGAGCTTTTCTTGGTTACTTCCAATGTTGCTAATGAATCGATGGTTCTGGCGAACTCTTCTGTGACCGAGGCTAATTCATTTCTTTGGCAATCCACTAATACCAAAGATTTATCTAACTGGCTCAATTTCTCCTCCAAGAGATCTATGTTTTGCCGCTGTTCAATAAAGAAATCGTCTATCTCGACGTATTTCGGCGGTGAAGAGAAAGAAATATTCATGAATCTTTTTTGCGATTCAGCATCGAGCCCTCCATTTTTCAGCACAGTCGCGGCATCCTCAGCGCCTAAAAGCTGGATCTCACTGATATGTATTTCTGAGAGGTCATTACTGTCATTAGAAGCGCCTGATCCTGTCATATGTTCCCGCTTCTTGGCATCACTGGCAAACTGCTCGCTTTGCAAAAATAACAGAAAATCTTGATCTTTTTGAAGACTCGCTTTACTAGCGATCCTACGAAGCATCCTTTCCATTTGGCATCTTCTATTTTCAATAAAGTCCTGCTTGAATCTTCCAACAGTTTGCTTTTCTGGTGGCGGGGGGATTATCGTACCCCAGTGGTTGTTTTGAAGCTGACGATAGAGCCATCTGAAGTCACTGTACCGTCTTATCACTTTAGCATAAGAGCCTTCAAATATTTCTGACCTAGATTCCACCGTGTACTCGACGTGCATAGACGTCAGTTCACCGACTTTTACAGGATCTTTGACCTCTATATTGAACCCAATCAATGTACTTTCTTCATCCTGTTTCTTCGCGACCGCCGTTCCCTCGCTTTCCAACGTTTCCTCGTTACCTTTCACACCGCTAGGTTTCCTAGAAGACAGTTTGAAAAGCGGTTCGTTCACCTGCTCCAGGATGCTAGTCCCTTTAGCACTCTCCGTCGATTCCGATACTGGTGGCTCCTCGAGCGACTCATCAACAAACTCCTCCTGCTTTTTAATTTCGCCCAGCGGATCGGAGATCTTGGCCTCAGTGGTTGCGTTTCTGTCCACTGCATGGCTAGATAATGGGCGGCGACGAATCCTTGCAGAGTTAAATAGAACCTGTGGTTTAGTACTCGATCTATGATGGCCAGTCGAGAGTGCTTCATTAGTCTCTTCGTCATGGGCGTCATTCAGTTCTGGGAACGCAATATAAGTACTTCCAGAAAACAAAGGCTCTTCTTTCGCCTTTATGGGCGACTCAACGTTCGATTCAGCTACAGTAGCCTGTATATCTAACAGAGGATCCTCTTCTGGTACCAGTTTCTTCAAAAGATCTTCCTTATTCTCCTGATTCGTGCTATTCCAACCCTGAGCCCCCTCAGCAACGGTATTTCCTGCTTCTAACACTTCATTCTTGACCTCCTCGGCCTGATCCTGGTGGGATAGCGTATTGAAGCTCTTATTAAGTTCAGCAATTTCCGGCTCATCTTTCGCAGCCAATTCGTCCCAAACAGGGGCACTCAAATCTTCCTCGTAGTCCATATTCCAGCAGTCTCTTGACCTTGAATCAATCACTCTCTGTGAACTCCTTTGAGTCTGTTATGGTCTGGCCCTTTAGGAGCTTCGTTAGTCTTATATATTACAAAGGTATAGGTCTTACAACTACAAGAGCGAACCGACTCAACACCTGGCTAGGGATGAAGGGCACCGCGTTAGGAGATGGCAAGGATGCTGAGAAGCGGGAAGTCGAGAAGCCGGTTTCCGTGGTGAATAGACGGTTTTCGCTGTGGAACTTTTGGATTGCTTCGTTGGCATTGAAGCTGCTGCTGATGCCGGATTACTACAGCACCGATTTGGATGTTCATAGGAATTGGTTGGCGATAACCAGGAATCTGCCTCTGAAAGAGTGGTACTACGAAAACACGAACCAGTGGACGTTGGATTATCCTCCGTTCTTTGCTTATTTTGAATGGTTTCTTTCACTGTTGGTTCCTAGCAAAGTGAGGAGTGATGGTTGCCTTGATATAGTGGAAGTCGGCCAGTTTGGCTGGCCGACTGTGGTTTTTCAGCGATTGACCGTTATTGTCAGCGAAATTCTGCTCTTTGTTGTTTTGCAAGTTTACATTAATACAAGTTCACCAAGTGAAAAGACAAGAAGTTTTGTCGTTGCATCCAGTATTGCTTTGTCTCCGGGGTTTTTGATAATCGATCACATTCACTTCCAGTATAATGGGTTTCTGTTTGCCATATTGATAGCTTCGATTGTTGCGGCGAAGCATAAGAGATATATGTGGTGTGCAACGTTTTACGCCATTTCCTTATGCTTCAAGCATATTTTCCTATATTTGGCCCCATGTTATGGTGTGTTTCTGTTGAGGGTCTACGTGCTTAACTTTAAAGATTTCCAGTTCAAGAGTTATAAGGACCTGATTTACATTGTTCAGTGGAGACATTTGCTAAAGATGGCATCTGCCGTTGTGGGAGTCTTTCTGTTGTGTTTTGGACCCTTTATCAACGACATGCCTCAGTTGCTGAGCAGGTTGTTTCCATTTTCGAGAGGTCTTACACACGCCTATTGGGCTCCCAATTTTTGGGCCGTCTACTCTCTTATAGACAGAGTTCTGGCTTTTGTGATGCTGAAACTGCCCTACGTGCACAAGTTTGCGACGCAATTCATTTCACCGCCACTGATCCCAGAAAGTCTGGAAGAGCTGAGACAGATTCTGCTCGAGAAGAACAGCGGCACTAAAGGGTTGGTGCAGGAGGTGTCTTTTGCTATTCTTCCGCAGATAACTCCAAAATTAACCTTCATCTTGACCGTCTTTTATCAGGCATTAGCTGTCATCCCTCTACTGTTCGATCCATCTTTCAAGAGATTCATAGGGTCTTTGACTCTCTGTGGCCTCTCATCATACCTGTTCGGTTGGCATGTACATGAGAAGGCGATAATGCTGGTAATTATTCCCTTTTCGTTTTTGGTTGTTTGTGATAGACGCCTACTGTCCTCTTTTATGCTTGTGACAGCTGCTGGCTATGTTTCGTTATTCCCGCTGCTTTATGAGAACCAAGATTTCTTACTGAAGTGTTTATACACCATTGCATGGTGTATCATATACTTCTATGCCCTAAGGAAAACCTCGCAACTAACCACCAGTGTGGAAAGACGGGTCTTCTTTCTAGATCGTCTTTCGACTATCTATATTTTCTTATTAGTGGTTCTGGTCTTTGGCGTCCAATTCTTCGAGGTTATGAATTGGAGATATCAATCATTCCAAAAATTTGAATTTTTGGGCTTGATGGCATATAGCGTCTACTGCTCGCTTGGCGTTATCAGTTCATGGATCGGTTTATCATGGATGTTTAATTTCGATGAACCATTATGGATGACAAACGAATAAATCATAGCCATGATAGATAAAGGTCCACCGTTCGAAGGCTGTGATGAAATACAGCATATGTGATTCTGAGCTGTTAAATCATTATTTAATCATTACACCTTTTAAACGTCTATTATACAATAAAAAGTTATCCAGTCAAAGTCAAAGTGAGCAAACAACAATGTGAAGATAATGTTTCTTATTTCTCAGCAATCAATTTTTGCAAGGCAGCTCTAGCATCCTCTTGTTCCGGGCTGCCAGCCGCTAGTTTGATCGAATCCTTGATAGTCCCCGTTGTCGCCTCACCAGTAAGCAACCCGGGGACAAATCTTGCGGCAAGAGAACCGTTCATAGTCTGTTGGATCAGTGGCGTACACTCGATCATTGCAGAAATTGGTACTCCTTTAGATCTGGGAGTCGCGGGAATGGCCGGAAGTTTACCATTCTCCGCCGGCGTCAGCGATTTGGTCATCGGGACAGAGCTTGGGTATCCGATTAGTGGAGGAGGTTCTTCAGCCTCCTGAGAAATGTGTTTCGTTGAGTGTTCTTTAGCAATTGAGCCAGCACTACCGCTCCGGCATATGGATAAACCAGTCGGATCTTGCCTTTGCGGTGTAAAGGTTCGAGGTGATCCCCAGTTGACCCACGAAGGCGGTGTATTAAAGCACGCTTGCTGATGTGACGCTTGTGACTGATTGCAGTTCATTTCCGACCAGTTGGCTTCAGCATCATCTGTTAAAAGTAAAGGATCGGCGCTCAAAAACTTGAAGACATATTGTTGCCGTTGACTTTCTTGCTTATCCCGTTGCTCCTCGTTTTGGCCACCAATCTTCGATCTCTGATGTTGCAAAAGGCTCGGGACTCTTATTGGCGTCCTATTTTTGGGAGAGAAAGTAATTGTACCGATCGACTGACCTAAACCCGCCAGATTGCCGTCACCACCATTGAAAAGACCAGCTTTAGGTGTAGAGACGATATCAAGCAAGACTTGATCAAGACCAACATTTGGTGTAAAACCTGTTTTCACAGCAAAGGATACTCTCGGTGTCGAGGGCGGCTGCGGTGACTTCAATACAGCACTTGGCCTATCTGTCACATTTCCTTTCTCGCTTGGTCCTTGCGCTTTCCTGCCGCTCTCGAACGTGCTTGCGGCATCAGAGCTCTTGTTTTTCCCAGCACTAGCTGTAGTGTTCCTCATCCGCTTTAGCAAGCTCAGGACACGATTCTTCTCCGTGGCGGATATACCGTTTTGCGCCTTTGGACTCTGCGATACCTCACTAGTCTTGCCCTCCACTTCGGCCTTACTCGGTGAATTGTGAGGCGAAGATCCAGCGATTGTAGCCCTCCCGTTTGCACCTATGGTCAATGCGAATTTGAACTGTTGAAATCCATCACTAGCACCTTTTTCCCCATGAGAACTCCACATCGGAACCGGAGGTGAACTCTTGAGCGACATTTTCGAAGACGACTGAAAGATACTATCAGTAGACGACGGAGTAGAGCTCGCTGTCGCAGACCGATTGCTAGATTTCTTGGTCGGCGTTGTCAGCAAAACACCACGATACCTTCCTCTCTTAGCTGCCGAACCAGTGGCAGAGCCACTCGAATCATTATGGCAAGACACGCCATAGCTACTGCTTCTTCTTCTCTTCCTTGGCGACGGTGTCGTCTGTCCAACCTTCATCATAGGTCTTGAAAAGCTCTGAGCTCCCAATTTCTGAACTTTTATAGACGAGTGAGCCATGGGACTCTCCATTGGATTGCTATACTCCTTCGTAATCGGAGGTCTACCTCTCTTCCTGGCCGGTTTCTCCATCCCAAACGCTAACACACTTCCAAACCACTGCTTCAACTAGAGATACACCAATAGCAACCTACCGCAAGCCCAGCTCACTTATAAAATGGCTTGGCAGCACAATAGTAGCGTACCACAAGGCATCCAAGTCCTCATCAATCCTCCAATCCATATTCTTGGCAGTTTCAGACACTGTAACATTCTTTTCTTAAAAGGGTAAAATCTTCAATTTGACGCGTAAAGCTGAACTACCTGCTCTTACGCGTCTCATCTCGTCTTGGCAAACCCAGAAGCACGCTATCGGTAGCCAAGACCACATTGTATGCGACTTGGCTCACTGCAGGAGCATGCAGACTTGCGTGCCACACGGTGTAGCGTGCTGCAGAAGCAGCAGTAAAACGTTCACTATGTAGCTACATATCTACAACGACATGATGTCGGGTTTTGGACCCAGAGGCGTTATACCTAGTGGGTTGATTCTCACATGCGAGCGGGTGTAGTGTAGCTTGATGTGATCGAAATCAGTGGTCAATTTGAACGCATCGTGATTCCAGTACAGGTTCTTGAGCCACAGGTTTATGTGTGGGTAGCCGTCTCTGATGGTGGTGAAGTTACACTTAAAGTGTTGCACGTAGACCGGGTCGAATCTGACTATGGTTGTGTAGAGTCTAACGTCAGCCTCTGTTAGCTGGTTTCCGACGGTGTAGTATTTTGTTAGGATGCTCTTCAAGTCGTCACGGCCGTACTGGGACACAAGCTTGTCGTATTTTTCCTTTAGGATAGCTTCTACCTTGTCCAGATGCTTAAAGACGTTGGTAACCTCTTTCTCGTAGACGATTGGGTTTTCGGCGAAACCGGCTTTGTAAACACCGTTGTTGATGTTGTCGTAGACCCAGCCGTTGAACTCATCGATGGCAGCCTCCAACTCGGGTGGCACCAAGTTCACATCTCTGAATTTCTTGTCAACAAACTCGTCAAACACGCCGCTGTTCAGAATCCTGATGATTTGGGCACTTTCATTGGAGACGATCTTTTGCGTTTCCGTGTCCCATAGGACTGGGACTGTGAAACGGGCAGAATAGTTTGGATCCTGCTTGTAATAGAGCTGGCTCAAACGTTCAAAGTGGTTGATGGGGTCAAACGAGCTGTCTTCGAACAATCTCGAGCTCTCATTTGTAATCTCGCCATGGAATCCCGAATGGTCGCGGCTTGCACCGATGATTCCACCTGCAGGCTCATAAAATCTGGTATCCTTTCTGTCAGCAGCTTTATCACCAGGTAGCAACCTCCATCCCTTGTCGTCCATATGCCAGTGAACAACGCTTACCCCAATAACCGATGTCAAACCCTTCAAGCATCTTGTTATCAACGTCCTATGAGCCCAAGGACACGCCAACGACACGTACAACCAGTATCTGTTCTTTGCAGGCTTGAACACCGGATGCTTGGCTGAAATTGTTTCCTGAAACGATGAAACCTGCCTCTTAAAGGCTCCACTTTCATCATCTGCCCACTTCTTCGACATTGCTACACTCAATTGCTGTTATACAATGGTTTACTCGTCTTTCTGACCCTTCAAGAGCTCAATTGACGTCCTTTTTATACCTTTGAACAAGGACCCACCCCTGTTTCTCACTAAGCAATTGGGTAAGCCATCTGACTAATATGAGCAAGAACTTAGCACGAGGTCGTCAGCTGAAAGAGACGACCTCGACCTCTAATGGCATTAGCAGTAGTTTAGGTTTATGTACTTGAGACCATTTCGTTAGAAAAAGTTAGATACTGTGATACCACTGTAAGCTTATGGGTTAGTTCTGTAATAATATGAATAAATAATGTTGAAAACTGCTTGCAGGCTTGGGTTTTTCTCTTTAATCGTTCTTAACATGAATCATTTTTGTATCCTGTGGTTTATTTCTTGGTTGGTGGGTTGAAGACGAACTTTCTGTTCTTGATAGCAGCCCACTTGAACTTCTTGACCCAGACGGATAGCAAGTATAGGGAGGAAAGTATGATCATGGCTTTCAAACCGAGTCTTTTCCTTTCATCGTGTTCGGGTTCGGCACACCAGTGTAGGAAAGTAGTGACATCCTTGGCCATCTGCGAGGTTGTTGCTGGGGTGCCGTCCTCGTACTCGACTAAATCGTCAAACAACACTCTGGCCATCGCAATGGAGCCACCGGGGAAATATGGGTTGTAGTTGGCGCCAGGAGGCAGAACAACACCGGCTGGTGGCTCATCTGGGTAACCGGTCAAAAGAGAAAAGATGTAGTCGGCGCCGCCGTGTCTAGCCTTGACGATCAGGGATAGATCTGGTGGCAAAGCTCCCTGGTTAGCGGCTCTTGCTGCCTGTTCGTTTGGATATGGACCAGGAATGTAGTCAGCCAACTTACCTGGTCTTTTCTTTGGATTTCCTTGCTCGTCTGGCTCATCGTCGTACTCAAACTCCGCAGCCATATCACGTACTTCGTTGTTGGTGTGTGATACACCAACCAGCGTTCTCCAGGCAACTCTGTCCAAGGAATGGCACGCAGCACACACCTCACGGTAAACTTGGTAACCTCTTCTGATGGAGGCATGGTCAAACGTCTCAAAAGGACCGTTCTGCGGCCAGCCGTAGGCTGGCGCATGCAAACCGTGTTCAGCTGCGGTCATTGCCTCAGCAGTAAGCGAATCGGCATAAAGCATTGTCGAGGCACCAACACCACCAACAATCGCACCACCAACTAAAAATTTCTTACCCAAAGAAGAACCGGATTTCAACCCACTCACACTGGAGAACCCTCTCTGGGCTACACGCTTCGAAAACTGTGAAAACATCCTATTGAAGTGAAATAGCTAGCCAAAACCCTCTTATTCAACCACTATTCAAGTACGTTCTTCTTCAGAAGATAAGTGAGAGCTGGAAGATTGATAAATGTACTATTCGATCAGTATAAGAATCAAGCTTAACCCCTGCCTGCTATTAAACAAAGACTGCCTTCCTTCGGTATTATCGTTCCTAACTCTTCAAGATTTAACGGTTTTTCTTCAATAAGCTTCTTGGTGAATTTTTCAAAGCCATAGCGGTCGCTGCTCAGAAAGTCCCGTAGCGCTCATTTTTCTCTCCTCTGATTGGCCAATGGTCGCGCCAGGCGCCACGTCACGTGGAACAAAGTGTCAGTAAATCGTGTCGCTGACATAAAAATTACTGAAGCATCATTGGGCATCAGGTATCTGTTGATCGTATCTGGGAGGTCTACTTGGTGTCTGGTCGATTTTTGGAATTATAGTTGGGGCTTGACTATAGACAAATATTCTATTGAATATTCTTTAATATATATTTTATTAAGCATTCAGCTTATTCTATAGTTATAAATTCCTTATAAATTACTCTCATATACACTGCATATTTGTTATAATATCAAACGTTTAATTTGCATGTGCGTTCAATGTGAACCAACATCTTAATATTTTATGCTATTAGTATTAGAAGATTTTTGAAATAAAGAGAAAGACCTTTTGTTTCAATAAATCCAACTAATCATGATTTGTTATAACTTTTCTAATATTTTCAGCATTAAAGTTAAAATAGTTGAACTTAGCATTATATTTTTATGAGTATTATAATTAGTATTTTCATTTTTAATAATTAGATTTCAAACATCAGATTTATAATTATTTATTAATCAATATTTCCCCCGCGGGGTCATGATGCAAAGCATCATGGCCTGACTGGTAACAGACTCATTTTATTGAATATTTAATCAATAACCTGGCCCTGCCGGGTCTTGTAACATTCTACTAACCTAATATATTTAATTCATATACATTTTATAATAGTAAGATAAATTATTACTTATTTATTACTTATAATAATATTTAATTATTAACTTACCCTTCTATCGAGGGTTCAACCAGAATCGAATCGATTCCCCAAAGGGGGCATGGCCCCCATTAGGAAGGAGAAGTGAGATTCTGTTCATAATAAGTTGCCTTTTTATGTTTAGTTGCTTGCTGGTCGCTTTCGCTAGGCAGGTGTAGAGCTTTACAAAGCTTTGTAACTCATTAAATGCTTGTAGATTCGAAGGCTCGGGACAATACGTAGCTTATTCAGATGGCTTTTGCCCCTATTGCATCGGTTTTCGCTGTTCTGTCTTGTCTATAAGGTTGCGGTGCATCGCCTTTAGAATCGCCTGGCCTGATCACTGACAAGAGAGAAGAAGGCCATGGATGTCCGGTACAGCTTTCTGAATACGCTAGAACACTACCCGTGTGAGCTTATACGCGGGCTATGGACGCTTCAGTCGCTAGATCTTCAAAGAGCAGAGCCTGGGGTGTCCTACGACCGGGACCGATGGCTGGCAATGCACATGAAGAGCCAGTCAGAGCTATTGGAGAGACTTGCAGATGAGCAAATAAGGGCATTGAAGAGTCATAGAAGCCAGCTGGTCGAGTTACAAGGGGTACGAAAGAGATGCGAGGCTGCCAGAAGGAGGCAGAGAAGGCAGTCGCAGCACAAGACAGACAGATTGACTATAAAACTGAGTCTTAATCCGAAGGGCAAGCAAACTGCGGTGGAACCTACAAAACTACAGGATGTGAAATCCGCTGAAGAGCAGGAACCGACCTATTGCTTTTGTAACAACGTATCATACGGTGCGATGATTGCGTGTGATAACGAACGGTGTCCCAGAGAATGGTTCCATTACGGCTGTGTTGGCATAACGAAACCACCCAAGGGGAAATGGTACTGCAGCGTCGAATGCCGAAGACAAGCGTAAGAAGAAAATGATTCAATTATGTAAGCTGTAAAACTACACTACTGAGCCATTTACAAGTCCTTCTTCAAAGTACCCATGAAGGCGTGCTTCTCAGCAGGGGTTTGGAATCTACCCTTACCGAACTTGGAAGCAGTGTCAATCCATTTCAAGTTGACTTCTTCAATAGCCTTTCTAGAGGTGTTGGTGTACAAGGACTTTCTCAAAGTAACCACTCTCTTTCTGGTACCTGGGATAGAACCCTTGACCATGACGAAATCGTTTTTGACTTCACCGTAGTGGACAAAACCACCCATTGGGGTGATAGTCTTCTTGGTTCTGTCGAAAGAAGTGGAAGCGTTGGCCTCATCATCACCCTTACCGATTCTGTAAATCTTGTGGTTGATAGAGGTTCTGTGGTGGTAACCTCTTTGACCAGCTCTAGCAACGGACCACATAACGTGGGCTGGATGCCAAGCACCAATACAAGCAACCTTTCTCAAACCTCTGTGGGTCTTTCTTGGTAGTCTCTTGGTACCCCATCTGTGGGTAACACCTTCGAAACCGTGACCCTTGGTGACAGCGACAACGTCGATCATTTCGTTTTGTTCAAAGACAGAGTCAACAGAAACGGTCTTCTCGAAATGCTCACGAGCCCAGTCAACCTTCTCAGAGATAGAACCACCGTTCAATTGAATCTCGGCCAAATGAGCCTTCTTTTGAGCCAATGGGGTCTTTCTGATTTGAGTGTGAGCCAAGACTCTGACGACAGTAGCGTACTTCTTGATTCTGGCCAACTCTCTCTCGACAAGAGCACCATCTTGAGCGTATTTACCAGAGTACTTGGTGAAAGCCTTCTTCTTAGACTTGTACCAGTTCTTGTAAAATCTTCTCTTGATCTCATCAGACAAGTGCTCAGCCCACACAGTGGTCAAAGATCTCAAACCTCTTGGGGTCTCCACGTAACCAACAACACCAACAACAACAATTGGTGGAGTGTCGACAACAGAGACGGCTTCGACGATTTCACGCTTGTGGAACTTGGAACCTGGTCTGTCCAAGTCTCTAACAATAGTGGTCATACCAGCCTTGTAACCCAAGAACGAAGTCAAAGCAACAGGCTTAGTCTTGTCATCCTTTGGAAACGACTTGACTCTACCTCTGATGGAGGTAGCTCTCTTTCTTGGCAAGAAACCCAAATGACCGTGACGTGGTGCTTCGTATTTTCTGTGAGACATATTAGATGGTGTTTGTACAGATCTAGAGTAGAATATCCTAAATAAAAACCACAATTGCAAAGACAGCACCTGCCAAATCCTAACTTATCTTTATACCAGTTCCTCGATATGTTGATGCTCTGCTCATCGGAAACTGAAAAATTTTTCAAACCTCATCACTATGAACGTAAATCGCTCCAAAAATTTCATGTGACTGTTCGAGCCTGATGTCTGGGTGTAAGAATCCTGAATGTATGGGTTCTCTAGATTCCAGCCGCTCCACCGATGGCCCCACCTCATGCCCCACTTTGGGCCAGACTTTTTTTCCGGGAGAGGGACATTTTGGCAATCGGGACAATTGCCAACGGGTGATTTTTGTCCTGCGGTAAAATCAAAGAAAGTGGGGGCGGGGCGAAGGGAGCCAACATTTTTGCGGGGCAGTGGAGGTTTATTTCTATTTTTCCGGGAAAAAGGCGTGAGTTTTTCCGACGCGTCGTGAGACAAAGTATCGGCCGACAAAGAAACAGGCGGAGGGGAACATTATGAAGTATCGGTGTGCGGGGATTTGAGTAGGGGCGGAAAAACTAGACGTGCGGCTATGTGGAGTGAGACGGAAAAAAGTTTTTCCCAGAGTTTTTCCGAGGAGATTATGGTGGTTTAAGCTACATAGTAAGGATCAGAGACCATATGAGGAACTGGTGTATAAAAGAACTGGGAGAATTTATGGAAGAGAATGTAGATCATGGGACGTTTGTGAGTTAACTTGTTTAAATTCACAAGGTCATTAGTTTGGCTTTATAAAAATTGTTGGACCAAATGGCCAGTTTAGACGATACAATAATTTCACGTCAGAATTTGATGTTGCTGGACAACGTCACGAATTATAGAAAACCTGCATTGGATTATTTCCACCACCAATTCAATAGTGATGCCTTGGAGATGCCTATGACGTGGACGTTGCTGCTGAAGATGAGAAAGCATAAGCTGCTGAGATTGCCCAGTTGTGCTATTGAGGACGATGCTGATTATAACACTTATCTAATGAGACTGCATCATTGCTTGTGGAGACGTTGGTCGATGGAGCATTTCAAGCTCGAGAAGCTGAGGATAGATCCCCTTTCGATAAACTGGAACAAAGAAACTGACATCACTGTACTATATGGGCCGGACCTTGCGGGCGTGGTGGAAGAAGAAACTGAGACGGCAGAGCAGACATGCTTGGTGAAAGGTGAGACAGAGAGACTGTGTTCAACAGACTCGGAAGAAGAATACAGCGGTGTTCGTGGATACACGTACTCTTCGTCGGTTGATTCGCATACATCTTCTATCTTTGACGGTAACACTTGCACGAAAACGCATAGCAATTCGAGCACGAAGTCGTTAAAATTTAGCAACACGGTGCTGAGGAGGGACATCGATCGCCATGGGGCTTTCCAAGAAACACATATACAGATCAATGACGCTGCAGAGATGTCACGCCGTCATAGAAGACACCAGCGCAGTCATCGTTCTCGTAGCCGCAGCCATCACGATGAGACTTACGACGACGAGTTTATGAGCCACTCAGTCCCCCTTAACGATGATGAGCTGCAGTTGGAGATGAACATTTGCAATCTACGAGATCAAGATTTTTATATCTAAAGTTATGATAAAGGACGGAAAAGCATTTAAATAGTAACGAAAAAGCACTTGTATTATTATTAATTCGATCACCGAGTGGTCCAAAGGGATAAAGTTTCTATTAAAGTGAGGTATCTATGGGGTTACTCAAATTCAGTCTTGAAAAATTTATGATTCATAGCTTCCTTAGCCGTTAGTCTTTCCTGATGATCGTATCTCAATAAATTATCGATCAAGTCCACGATCTCAGGGACAGCTAATTTAGTTTCCCCCGTTATGAAATGGCTCCAGGGTTTAGGAGTGAAATCCCTCATAATATTATCATACTCAGACGGCAATTTCAATCCGTATTTATTCAGATATCCCAGCAGTTGTTTTGTACCTAACACGGCAGCGATCTTGACCAGTTGATCAGCGTTCGTAGAGCCCTTGAAAAAAGGCTCCTTCTTAAACACTATCGCTGCAAGCATACACCCCACAGACCAAAGGTCCAGAGAATAGTCGTATTGGTTCAGGTTAACCAACAGCTCGGGACCCTTGTGATATCTCGACGCCACCCTCACATTATAATCAACCCCCGGATGGTAAAATTCCGCCAGCCCCCAGTCGATCAACCTCAGCTTCCTCTCGCTTGGGTCTATCATGACGTTTTGCGGCTTGACGTCTCTATGCATGATCCCCATCGAGTGGCAGTAATCCAGCGCAATAAGCAACTGTGTGAAATAGTACTGAATATCACTCAGCTTGAAAGTAGGATACAACGCTCTAAAATCCACATTTTTCACTTCTTCAAAGATCAAAGCCGGTATCTTGGACCCGGGATCCTGAACAATATCCAACAACCCAATAACATTTGGCCCCCCAGTCAAATTGGTCAGTATCTTCAACTCTCGGTAAATCTTCTTCATCTTGACCGGTTTCAACACCTTGATCACACACGGCTGATTATTCAGCACGCTCTTCCCACTAAACACTTCCGAGTACTTCCCTCGCCCGATTTTGCTCACAATTTCGTAATTCGAAATCTTCCCCCACTCAATTGTGACCCCCTGTTCATAATCCCAGTACTCCTGAGGCCTCTTCTCGCACGCATCCTTGTATACCCTGGCCACCGAGTACACCCGACTCGACTTTTGGTTCAACGACGACGGAGGAAGCGGCATAACTCTCCCACACTTACTAACAGGCTTCACACAACTAGCCACCAGCTAACACACACCAGAACAGACCAGATTAGCCCTCTTGAACCACCTTCTTAGTGGTTTTATAGTGTACACCCCTCGGCTTCGAAAAGTTTTTTCCTTGGCTATACATACATAAGATCGATGCCCTAGCTAAGAACCGCTACTAGACTGGCTACAATGCTCGATCAGCTTGCTCAGCTGTGCTGGAGGCTGTATGTTGAGGCAGATTGCCACGTTGAAGTTCAGTTTGGGTGCCAAGTATGACAATATTGTGATTCGTGACGTTCAGCTGTGGCGAGAAGTCGGTTTGTGCGACGAGCCGGTGCGACATCTCACGGGGACGCTTCTCCGGTATGTGGACCTCGACAAGTTGCCAGTGTGGGTTATCGGCAGCGGGAGCGTGGCGACGTGTTTTACCGCTAGTTCGACAGCGGTAGCGTACTTTACCAGCAAGTTGAGACGCGACAGACGCGGAATCGTGGTACAAACGGGCGAGCAGTTTCTTATACTGCACCGAGAGAAGGACCGAGTGCGATGTCTAGAGATAGATTTGACCGCTAAGGCAAGAATTGACTCGCAGATCAAGGATCTCGAGGCAGCTGCGGCCGCCGCTGCCAAGCACGACAATATAGACGTTATCCTGCGACAGTCGCAGGAGAGAAAGAGCTTCAGCAGCGAGAAAGTGCTGAAAAACCTGCATGCCAGCGAGAAGAGATCACAGTTCAACCAGACGCTGTCGAAACTGATCCTGGGCGGGCTGCGACTGCGCGGAATACCGAACTCGCAGTTTGGGTTCCAAAAACTGTACAAGATGACCTTCAGCGCGGCGGAGTTCGCTCACAGGAGGCAGCTGCAGGCATTGGTGGGCAACAGGGGCACAGAGATACCATTTGAAGAGCTCCAAGCGACCGTTGAGACGCTGCTTGAACTGTTCACTAAGTACTAAGAGGGCACCTGATAGGGCGGGTAACGGGGATCTTAAGAATCACATTCAGTGTGGCAAAGCATAATGACGATATAAAGAAGCAGGAACAATAGGCTCTGGTAGGGACTTCAGAGTCGTTGTGTGGGCTCAATTGTCTGCTGCCACGATCAGTAAGAGGTTCCCAAGGTACGATGGGGTCGGGCAAGCATTTGATTGTGTTTATCCATGGTTTATGGGGGAACTATAAGCATATGAACTCTTTGAATACGGTTTTTGAGAGAGTCCTGGAAGGTAAACCTGAGTTTGTGTTTCTGACCCCGAAACAGAATGCGATGTTCAAGACGTTCGATGGGATTGAGATTGTGGGTTATAGAACATTGTTGGAAATTTGTCAATTTATTGGCACGTTCAAGGATGAACCTGTGACCAAGATCAGCATTGTAGGTTACTCGATGGGGGGACTTATAGCTCGGTTTGTTATCGGTAAGATGTATGGAGAGTTTGCAAAGGTTTTCAGGGACATTGAGCCGCAGATCTTTCTCACTATGGCTACGCCGCATCTGGGGGTGGAATTTTATAATCTTCAAAATTCGACGTTGAAGGGAATTTTGCAGGCGGTTATTAGAAGTTTGGGGTCCAGTATCTTGGGGAAAACAGGTAGAGAGATGTTCATTACCAATTCAAGTAACGATGTCTTGGTTAAACTGACGCAAGGCGAATTTTTGGAAGGCTTGTCGAAGTTCAAGTGGCGAACCGTGGTGGCTAATGTGAAGAACGACAGAACAGTTGCATTCTACACCTCTTTTATCACTGACTGCGATCCTTTTCTTGCCACTAACAACGATGTCAAGTATATCTTCGAAGATAAGGTGCCAGGGTCTCATTACTCCAGGACCACCCCAAGGATCATTAGCATGGATAGACTTGACCCGGAACTGAAAAGGCCGAAACCCAAGAGAGACCCTTCAAGATGGCTCAAGGTCGTGCCACTCGTAGCGCTGTTCCTGACGTTTATCCTTCCGGTAATGTTTTGTTTGAATATACTGGCAACCATATATAGCAGCATTGTGACTTGGCATTACAGAAAGCTGCTGCAGGAAGGTAAGCTGCCACTCTTGATTCACAACAAGTTAGGACTGGATGACACTTTGAAAGAATATGCCACCGATATCTATGGGTCGCTGATGAACGAGGAAGAGGGTGAAGTGAATGATGATGAGTCACAGGAAGATATTTATGCAAACGGCGGAGAAGAGCATGTCTCTTGGAAGGAATTTGTTGACAAGTATTCAAGAGTTTGGTCAAACACGGAACTTTTTCCCAAATTACCGCTCGACGAGAATCGGAGAACAATGCTAAAAAACTTAGACACATTAAATTGGATAAGGGTCCCCATCTATATCAAATCAGCTAACGCTCACGGCGGTATCGTAGCCAGGAAGGGACTAGATGATGACGTTCCGGATACTAGCGTCGCATGCTTAGAATTTACGGCCCAACTAGCACAGTATCTTTTGGCTCATTGCAATTGACCACCACAACTCTTTTGGCTTTATCAATATTCTTTACAACCATTTTTCTTCTGGATTCGCTTTGAATTTCTGGTAATCTTCAAAGTTGAAAAGTGAGATTTCAGTTTCATTTTCTATACCATACTGGCAAAGCTTCTTGTCGTTATTTTCTAAATCGAGCACCCAGTCCTCGTCATGATCAAAGTTTATCACCAAATTGACCGTTTTCGACCCATGGGCATGTGTATATATCTTCAAGCGGTTATAGTTAACATTGCGAAATGGCCTAAAAGCTCCCTCCTTGTTAATTCGTTCCAGACAATCGTTCAACAGATCTTTGGCGGTTTTGTTTTGCAAATCATAGTCTTGTAGAACCATGTTCTTTACGTTTCTGTACGGAAAGGACTTGACAACCCTGATCGTCAGAGTTGAACTAGTCAAAGGTTTACTGCCCGAGGTTAACGGTTCTTCAATATCATAGTCAGCCATTTGCAGTTCAAGCTAGGGATTCCAAGAGCTTTTAGATCAGATAGAAGCGTTAATATTGGGATGTGATTGATCGAAGCCAACTAATAAAACCTTAGTAGATCTTCAAATTTCGATCAAGAGATGCGAAAAAAAAGGACAAGAACTCCTCATAGGGGGCTCGAACCCCTGACATTTCGGTTATCCTTGATTTAAGCGATGCTTAAAAGCCGAACGCTCTACCAACTGAGCTAACAAGGATGAGTTCTCGTGTAATTTCAATTTTATCTTACGAGTGATACTCGCGAATAAAATATCCTAGGTTACCCAGTTAGATCTCATAATCCATGCCTGTGATAACGACCTTTGCAACAGCGTCCGGTCGCATTAATGGTCAGTGGTTCCTATATGTATGGGCTCTGAAATTTTAAGGTGGGAAGGACAAAGAATCCTTCTGAATCTACAGTCCAACAGCATCAAACGTTATACTTTGAATGTATGATAATGATTGACGGTACGAGGATGCATTGCGATAGGCCATAACGGTTTTTAATAGATAGCGATTGCAAGAAAGGGTCCTTTGACGCCGGAGAGCCTGAGGTTCACAAGGCATGGCTCCTTCTTTACAGCTTTCTGAAGCCAAGCTTGGCATTCAATCGCTAAACATCAACTTCGAGAACTGCTGGCGCAGAATCGCAAAAGTTTCATGTCCGAGCAAGCCCCAATGGCATTCCATAGTTTAGACCCGTCCACTCAGACTGGTAGGTCTACACAATCCGACCACTTTGCGAGAAGCGATAAAGGAGACTAACCAGACGACGGACGTCAGAACTAGGTTCTATACTGGTAAGGCGACCTTGATACGGACAGCGAGGGAGTACGACCGTCTCAACCGTCCTTGGTTGCTAGAGGCTGGATCAAAAAGATGCTGGAATGAAAAGAGAGCCCATTCTAGTAAGCTACAAAATTTGACATCCAAAAACGACCGCATAAAACAGCAGGTCTGCTTCCACCGCAAGTGGGACCGTCTGACAAATGCAGAGCTCGTAAGGTGAGTTCTAGCTGGAACTGAGGTTGAGATGGAGCCTGAAACATATCCTCTGTACATTACAGTTCTATTCTAGACATGGAGAATCCGTTGGGAAAACTAGTAACAGTAAAGAAACAGAGTATATTTGGTAGTGGATTGCCCATCTCATTTCTCCGTTTTGATATGGTGAAGTTACTGAGCCTGAGAACTGACACGTTACTGATTGAGATGTTTATTCCTACCGAAGCGTCGCCTATAGCGGAAGCTGTAAGGCTGACCTTTCGTGTGGAAGACTTATAGATCACAATAACGGCATATGTCGAGGGCGGTATGAACTATCAAATGTTGATTGACAACTGTATCTCCGAGCTACCAAAACTTTTGTCAATGGTTTCGACATAAATTCCGAGTGTGAAGCTTATACCAACTCAGACAAAGTTGCCTGATTTTGCTTTGGCTGTTAATCGTGATAATTCCAGACCTGAAACGTCTCTTTCGCCCCGTATTACTGAAGCACTCGACCTGAAATCGGTTGACAATTGTGCTGAAGCCAAATCCGAGGATCTTTCTCCTATTACCACTAGTTCTGACACATTTAATGCGTACCGTCCTGGTGGTTGCTCTTCTTCGTGATGAGCTCATTCTGCGGCAGAAGGCCCTCGAAACGCGACACGAAGAGCATCGTCCTTTCATTCTATCACATCCACACATGTATCTGCAAGAAGTTCGTCCGGTTTATCAGTATCCTTCATCAGCTTGGGCACACAGGTCCGGCTACCATGGTTAGGAACCCTCTATTCAGGACGGTCCTTTTGAAACGTTTGACCATGCTTCTATCAGAAAAGGTTACCAAGTTTACCGTGAGGTGTGTGCTGCGTGCTATTCCTTGGACAGAGTTGCCTGGAGAACGTTGGTTGATGTATCACGCATCAACAACGAAGTACGCGATATGGCTGTGGAGTTTGAGTACGACGATTGGTCATGCCAGATTCTAGCCACATGGGTATGAATAAGCTGAAAAAGCCTCCCACGTTAGGCACATACACATACCCGCCGGAATAGTAGTAGAATGATCGTTTCCATTCTGGCAGTTATGGTGAGGCCATGAAGTAAATCAGAGTGAGTGGTCTTTCTCATTTTCGCCGAGGATAGACTTATACTTCAGATTATAAGAGTTAAAGCACTGCCATTCATCTCCTGACGATGGCGTGTGATCACCCTCACCTGTTTCGAACCAAATCATGCCCACACCGCCATTACGCCTGACTAGGCTTTGGTTGACAGCGGTTTGACGAACAGCTCCGGCGTCAGCTGGGGTGTAAGTGCTGTAGTCAAAGCCTGTGTTAAGGATACTAATATCGGTAGAGCTTAATGTCCATTCGTCTTCATATCTAGACCCTTGGTAAGTGAAGTGATTGTGGCCGCCAACTATGTCTTGACATTTGATAATAGCTGCATATTCGGTTTCGTTCATCTCACGCGGCTCACTTGGCATCATATTGATACGATTTAGTGGGTCATGGGAAACATTGTAGGCCAGATGACCTAGCTCGGACTCAATGCAAGCTAAGAAGGCGGTGGTGATATTATTAGGAGCATGATAATCGGTAGTGATCCAGTGAAATTCGCAGTGAGCCAAAGTCGCTCCAAATGCTAAAATGAAAAAATGCTTGATCAGGGAACTGTTCATGCTTGCATAAACTGTGTCAGTATCTTGTAGAATCGTACTCCTTCTATGGACTCCAGTACCCTCTAATGAATCCCATTGGGTCCTTCATTTGAACTTCTGGTTAACTCGCTAGCAAGGCCAAGATATACTATTGCATCTTGTCAAGCTGATATGTCCAGTGCGTACCAGGAATGTTGCATCTAGAACTGTTCGAGGCTTCAGTCGAGCTAATGGAGCTTAAAACCGAACAAGGCTCTTATGAGTCATGAGTCATGAGTCATAAAATGACAATGTCCGAGTGTCTGATCAAGTCAAATCCAGACTGTCATCGGATGACTATACAAGGCGATAGCTGAGAACTTTGGTTTGATGCTTATGGTCGGACATCAGTTTGACATTGCTGGCCTGACGATTCGGAGATGACTATATTACACATAACCGGCTGTTATGAATGGAAACGTTCACTAAAACTCAAATAGAGGAATCCAATGTTGCGATTGAAACATATGAATATGAGGCCAGCTGGCTTAAATCCAAATTGTATTTCAACACTATCTTTCGCGACATAGATAAAGAAGGCAGTAATGATGGGTCAGATTCCTGTCCGGATAGCTTATACTGCGAGTTATCCTACCCTGTCCGATCTGACAAGCTATCCCAGGAATGCCATCCTGTATTACAACACCTGGTGGCGTTTACGGTTACTAGCTACGTCTGTCTGAATATACACATCATATCAACATAAGGTTGATGTCCCATGGTAGGAAAGCTTAAAGATTTCTTTTGAGTTTTCACCTGCGTTCATCCAGTACCCAACATCATGCTTCGAAGGTACTGCAAAGGATACCGATAAGATAAAACGGTTAGACATGAGGCATCTTATGGGAAATTTCCGTTGGAGCAACGACGCATCCCGTGGTGTTTTACCTTATGAGACATCTCAGAGGTCCGGCCGCAGATTGGGCTCATCAATACATGAATGAGAACGACCAGAACAACCTGGACGTGTCCTTTGACGACTTCACTAAAGTGTTCGAGAAACGCTTCGACAGAGAACCTGATGTCCATGCACTATGAAACATCTGAAGAAAACCTTGGCGTTGAACGGCTGAACCAGCATCCCCTATTATGCCTGACAGCTCTGTAAGCCCACATTCGATAATGTACGCCGAAACAAACCTTCCACCTTGAGAGAGGCAATGAAGGAGGCGTTTTTCAGAATCGCCATCATTTGAGATGACCGTAACGCCAGCAGATACTACCGTCTCTGCCTCTTTGGCTCCCAAAATAATAGATGGAAGAGATCCAGAAATCAAGAGAGAGCCCGTTCTAGTAAGCGACTAAGTCCCTTCCAAAGATCGACTGCAAGAAACAGCAACTATGGTTTTACTGCAAGAGAAAAGGTCGCCATTTGAACGAATGCAGAGCTCATGGATCGGAAATACACCCAGTCTATACTAAAAAATCAGCCAATTGCAGATTTCCATTCCAGACATCGATACGGCTGAAAAACTGGTAGCAGATTAATGTTTGACAGTGAATCGTCCACTTCATTCATCCGTTCGAATATGTTGAAATTACTGAATCTGGGTAAATACAAACGCACTACTATTTCGACTCAGAAGTTTATCCCTACCAAAGCGTCGACTATTAGCGGAAGCTGTAAGGCTAACCTTTCCTATCGAAGGCTTACAGGTCACAGTAGCGGCATATGTCCTGGAGATTATGAACTGTAAAGAGTTAATTGTGTTCGCTACCCGAACTTTTGTCAATGGTACGACATCAGGTCCGAACCTGAAAGCTTATAACAACTTCGGCAGAACTGCTCTGATGGTAGCTTCAGAACATCTGAAACGTCTCTGTCGCCCGGTATTCCTGAAGTGGACCAAACCCTGTTAAAAACCGTGGTCAAGCCAAATTCCAGGATCCTTTTCCTGTTCCCACTATTTCTGACACTCTCATGGGCAAAAGACACATACAGCTAGTTGTTCTCCTTCATCTCTGCATAGACGACACAGGAAGCATGTCCTTCCACCTATCACACGCACACATATATCTGCGAGAAGCCCGTCCAGTTTATCGGTATCCTTCAGTCTTGGCACATAGCCCGGCTGCCATGGTTAGGAGGCCTCTATTCAAATGCAATCCCTGAGCTTGCCTCGCACACAACTGTACGTCGTTGTGGCAAGAACACTCCGACAGACGCAGTTTAAGCTTCACATGAGTTCTTATTGTCAAGATAGTTTAACAGACGAGACAGGATAACTTAGAAAAAAGTCAAGATTAAATTGCCAATTCGGAATTAGATTAATTGAACTCAAGATGCCGCTAGAACCTAACGGTATTTGAATAAGATATGAAAGCGGTCAATTGCAATTAAAAGCTGTAAAGATGTTAATCCAAGGCTAATAAACCTCGAGACTACCATGAGGATGCGGCGCTAACGCTTCTTGTAGTGAAGAGGTTACCCGGCGTTGATTTGTTGAAGTGTCACGTGATTTGTTGATGAAAATTGGATTTGTCCGTTTTGGGAAATTTGTAAACAAAGTTGCAAAAACGGCAAGACATCGAATAATGAACTATAGATGCTTGGCGCTGCAGTCATTGAACTGATATAGCTGAAACTGGTTGGATGGTGAGTCGCATCTGGTAAGTTCAGCTATTCAGAGCGTTGCTGTTCACTGAGCGGCAATGGTTTCTATCTCTGCCACTCCATCTTCAATAGATATGATGAAAATGTCTAGTTACAGCAATGGATCGCCATTGACCACAACAGCCACTTCCACAAATACTTTGGGACATCTGATCGCGACACCGAAAGCCAATGAGCGGATGGATCTGGTATGCGATTCGAAAGATTGTATGAAGTTGACGCCAGTTAACTTGAAATGTCTGGCATCTCCGATACGGCAGTCGTGCTTTGAAGTAGAGGATTACAACGCTCATCGAAATCTTGTGGCAGGCGATGTTTACAGGGAAAACTTTTCGCTGATTTCTAGACAGCTGGAGAAACTTTTGGAGAATTTAGATGTCATATTCAAGACCATTGGCTATTCCAACTCCGAGATAATAAATAAGGAGAAAATGGTCTTCAATACGCTATCGAACTCGATCAATGAATTTTACGAGGAAGCTGAGAGAGATATGAAAATCCTAACGGAAGAGAACGAATCCTCGCAAGAGATTCTTAATCGAATATTGGAAATAATTCATGATCCTAGCGGGCTACAATCGATACCAGACTTATATGTGCGAAACGCTATACTGGTGCCTGAGAGCAAGAGCGTTCCTGGGTCTCCCAGAAAACCGCTTTCACTTTTGAGTAAACAAAAATTGCTAACGTCGGCCAAAAAGTACGTATTCGATGCCTATCTGCCCAAGCTTATGAGGTATTTGCAAGGTTGTATACAGCTGATGACGGTGTTCGAAGCGATCAAGGAGCCTCTACCGAATTTACCAATGGCCAATGTCATGTATTTCGTTCCCAGCCCGGACGTTTCACAGCGACTTAGAGATGCACTAAAACGGTGTCACAATGATGTTGATCTGGTCTCTACATTTGTCAAAGAAAATAAGCAAGAATTGCTCTTCAGCGGAAAGTTTAACGATATCTCGAACGAAATGATTCAGAAAATATATCAATCTGCGGCGATGTACGAGGAGGAATATAAGAAGAGATTGAATGAAATAGTTTCAACTAAAACCGCATTGGAAGATCTTTTTAAAGTACTGCATATTGATGCGAAAAATGATCTCGATTCACAAACAATAGATATTTTATCATCTTATTCAGGCGTTAAATCTATTGAGCGTCTTGACCGATATCTGCCGGTGCATCGGGAAGTCAGGTATCATTTGCAAGAAACTATTATAAAATTCCAGGATATCCATAGAGTACGAACCGAAAACAAAGAGAAGCTGTTGAATAAATGTCAGAATCTTTGGCAGAAATTAAAGGTTCCCGCAACATACGTGGAATCGTTTCTTTCACAAACGGCTGGTCTGTCCCTTGATTCCATAAAAAAAATCTCTCAGGAGCTGGAGAAGCTAGAATCAATGAAGAAGCGTATAATCAAGACGCTTGTGAATGAATCATGGCAAAAAATAGAAGAATTATGGAAAATTCTACAGTACGATGAGCAAGAAAAATCTCAGTTTCTAGTTACTTTTGAGATGTTAAGGAAATCAAGCTCAAGCCTCCAGGATGATGAGAAACTACTCGAGGCCTGTGAGAAAGAGATTCAGGTTCTTGAAAATAAATTAGCCGTCTACGCACCGGTATTACAGCTCATCAAGGAGTTCAAGCAGCTGCAGGCAGATAAGGCTTCTCTTGATGAGAGCTCTAAAGATTCCTCAAGGTTACTCTTGAGAAATTCGCACAAAATTCTCCTACAAGAGGAGAAAACGAGGAAAAGGATAACACGCCACTTCCCGAGAGTAATCCAGGAGTTGAAAGAGGGTCTTTGTAAAATTCAGGAGCTTTTTGGCAAACCAGTTTTCTTAGGTGACGAGAAGCTGATCGATGTAGTGACCCAGCAGGAAGAGGAGATTATCTCCAAATATCCAAGGAGCAGACTGAATCTTGGGGCCAGAAAGCCTAGTAAGATCCAGAATAAACATGGTGTCAACAAGGTTGAAAAGCCCCATCCGATAGTGAAGAAGGAAAGGCGCAATGATGCGCTCCGAGAGATTTTTGTCTCGAGTTTAAGCCACCTTCATCAAACTCCATTAACTAAGATCTCCAAAGGGGAACATGAAGCTAAATTTGCAGCAGGAAGTCCAGAATGTCCGTCGCAGTTCACTAGCATACTACAACTATCCAGATTCTCAAGCCCTCCTCGAACATTGAGAAAACTTTTACCACCAAGGATTATTACAAGACAGGAATCATCAAAGATACCAGAAGTAAAGCTTAAACGATCGGAAAGCTCGAACCTACAATCCTCTCCAATATTTAGACCGAAAGCTCCTGGAACTAAAAGAGAGCTAGTGCGTCCGACAAGGCTTTTTGCCGTATCACCAAACAGGATCAATCAGCGGAGCAGTCAAATTCCAGTACTGCAAAAATCGGTGTCTGCCATGGCCGAAATGATAGGTGGGATCAGTGACAAGGAAAACATCGTAGACTCTACTCCTAGATTTCAGAGAAAGCCGTCTAATGAAGGCGTAGCCTTGAGCAGTCCCTACAGAGAGCCAGAAAACAGTGTCTATAAGATTTCCATGTCTCCCGATGGCAAATGCCAGCTGAATGTAAAACAAGGTGATATAGATAGTGGGTACGATGAGACTAGTATGATGGATGCTGAGAACGACAAGGATTTCCAAACATGGAAGAGCGAGCAGCTATTAAAAATTAATGAACATTCCAAGGATTTTTTATAAACAGGAACAAAACTGCATAGGCTAGTTTACGTAATAATGATGATGCGATTTGTAACAATAAGATTGAAGATCTACCAGTTCTTAGCTTCCATACCTTCAGGTGGAGCTGTTTCGACTTTTTTCTTGGATACATCCTCCCAATTGGTATTCAATGCTGTTCCATTACTCTCTATAAACGATTTCCTCATTGCTCTCTTGGTATCTGGATCCGCATCGGCGTACAATTTTTGGAAAAACGCATCTGCGGAAGTGGAATCATCATCGTTTTCGTCATCTAGGTCAAGCTTGGACCAGTCAATTTGCTTTTTGGAAGACGAAGGGTAGCTGAGAGGCACTTCAGTGCTTGAAGTATTCGAAACCGAGGAGCGAGGAGCGACCTGAGCAAGATTTTCATCCTCAAGCATCTTCCATTGCACGTTCTGCTCCTTCTTGAACGTAATTTCGAGCTTTTTCGTGAAGAGCTTGACGGTGACTCCGTCCGGCATCACTTTGTGTGCCAATTTTATAGCATATTGAAACTCAGAGCCGGATCCAGGGATCAAGTACGAGATCTCTACCGATCTTTTATCGCCTGCCTGCACTTGCACTGTCACATCTTTATCTGATTGAGGAAGGCGGGACGTAAACAGCGAAATGACTACTTCATTCGACGTCTGGTACCAGTCAGTCCTCAATTTTTCTTCAGCTGCGGCAGGTGAGTCCTGCACGGCGGTAGATGGCTTTTGAGCCTCTTTCGCGGGCACTTCGGGAGTATCCTCGGCCCTTGCCGCTTCCTTTTTGGCTCTTTTCTTCAGTTTCCGGTCCAGTTCCGCTTCCCACATCGGCAAGGTATCGTCCTTATACCCATACTCCTTACATTTCCGCATAAAACTGCTGGCCTTATCATACTCCTTATCATTGAAGTAATGAACAAAGTGGCGAAAGTAAACCAAGCCAATTTTAGCTCTGTCACCTCTCGCCTGACTCAATTTCAACGCCTTTTCCAACAGCTCCCGGGCATTTTGGAGCGTCTGCTCATTATGCCACCCGGAAAATCCATAATAAAGCTTCTCCAACGCAGCTGCTTTGTAAACCGTACCCATCAAGTTACCAGGGTACTCGGTCAGAATTTTATCATACAACTCCAGAGCCTTTAACGGATCGCGATCATCATACAAAACTCCATAAGCCGTTTTCAAATCTTTATCGACTGGCATTGCCAAGATCAACCACAGAGACCTACTAACAACCCCAGTTCAAGGCTCTTCATCAACTGTCCATCCACCTTATAATGGTCAAATCCACAACGTATAAAGAGACCACTCGCTGCTTAACTATGGGCATATTGCCAAGACCTGTGATTCTTTGCCGCTAAACGCTATAAAGAGGCCCTCAAGCCAGGATTTCGACCGCCATACCTCTTCTCACCAACATCAGCTAGCCCTGGAGTGCTTTCTTGGAGGTCAATGGGTCCATTTTCGGCCAAAATCCGACAAAATTCATCTCAAAGTGACTAAATAGCTGCAAATTTTCCAGGCGATGAGATGAGATGAGATGAGCTTTAAAGTGAAATATTCCCATAAAGTGTAGGAGATACATCAATTGAGTCGTTATTGGGGGTTGATTCGATGGATATGTCCAACGAAAGTGTTGCCCACGTCAGGGCTCTTGTTTTGGATGCGACACCGCTGATTACGCAGCCTTATACACACTACCAGCACTATGCGCAGTCATTCTACACCTGTCCCACTGTGTTCAACGAGATAAAGGATACGAATGCGAGGAAGAATCTGGAGATTTGGGAGAGTCTGGGGGTCTTGCGATTGAGACATCCTGCAAGGGAATCTATCGATCGAGTGAGTGCGTTCGCTAAGCTTACTGGTGATTACTCTGTGCTGAGTGCTAACGATATACACATTTTGGCTCTGACGTATGAGCTTGAGACTGAACTGAACAAGGGAGATTGGAGGCTGAGGAGGAAACCTGGGGATTCTTTGGAGCATTTGGAGGAAAAGAGCGAGAGTGGAGCAGCTGGGGTTGAGGTAGGTCAGCAGGATAAACCGGAGCAGGATAAACCAAAGAAGCCTCGCAGAAGAGGCGGCAAGAAGCAGAGAGCTAAGCGAGAAGCTGCTGCGGAAGCTGCCGCTGCAGCGCAAGCGGAAGCTGAAGCTGCCACAGAAGCTGAAGCTAAGCAAGGAGCTGCTGCTGCTGCCGAGGCTTCTGCTACAGCCTCAGCTTCTGCGATTGAGGACGACTGTGCCATGGATGACGAAGACGACGGCGAATGGATCACAGTGGATAATCTAACAGAAGTGATGATCAGAGATAGTGGCGAAGACACCACTGGCGCCAAGGGCGTCGAAGCAACAGAGCAGGAGCGCATAATAGCTCTCAACGCGCCCAAGAACCAAGTCGCGCTTGCGACAGGCGATTTTGCAGTGCAAAACGTGGCATTGCAAATGAACCTGAACCTGATGAACTTCATGTCCGGCTTAAAGATCAGGAGGCTACGGAACTACATGATGCGCTGCCACGCCTGTTTCAAGCTCTTCCCGCTCCCCAAGGACGGCAACCCAAGGCATTTCTGCCCGTCCTGCGGCGGTCAGGGCACTCTACTCAGATGTGCCGTCTCGGTAGACGCCCAAACCGGCGAGGTGACACCGCATCTCAAGGCAAACTTTCAATGGATCAACCGAGGCAACAGATACTCAATTCCGAGCCCGCTATCGAAGAACTCCCAGAGAAAGTACGGAAACAAAGGTACCGTGCACTCCAAACCGCAAGATTCCGACCTAATCGTCAGAGAGGACCAGAAGGAGTACCAAAAGGCCCTCAAGCAAGACGAATGGACCAAGAGACACAATGAAAAGATCCTCAACGACTGGATTGGCGGTGGATCCGCAGACAACTACATGTCGCCGTTCGCGATCACCGGGCTCAAGAACCACAGCGTGCGCGTGGGAAGAGGCAGAAACGCCAACAACACCAGGAAAAAACGCTGAACTAGCATAGACAGCTTTATAGGACGCTCGCGGGCCAAAGATCTCATCTTTTGCCCATTTTACGAATATTCCAGGTGTCAGCATTTACTGTCGCCTGATGGCCGTCAGGTGATCGGGGGCCACCTAGTTGAAGCAAAATTTATCATAGGCGTATACAGTCAAGAGAGCTGTCGAGTGGCAAGAGCAGTGTCTTTTAGCTCCTGTCAGGGTCGGTAGAGTCTCCAACGAGGTGGATTTGGTGGTATCTTTAGTGGTAAGAGGTGGTTGTTCCGGAATTTAGCGGTAAGGTGAAAAATGACGGTGACTGTGAAGGATAAGAAGTCTCATGGAGTTATTTCGCCCAGATTTGTGTCAGCTGCGAATAAACCGAACCCAGATGGGTCCTTTAGTTCGCCCAGTGTTCTCCAGTCACATGGCACACACGGCGGGGCTGGGAGTGGAGCGACGAATGCGGATTCTGCGGTTCCAAGGGCATCTGTGAGTCCTGGAAGCTCGCAAACCAAGTCTATTATGAATGTAAGCGGGACTTCTGGTGCGGTCATAAGTAACAGTCCCGAACCGGGGCTCAAGAGGGTGGCAACGGTCACTTTTAGCGACTCAAAGTTTGCGAGCGGGAAACAGGGAACCACAGAGGTAGAGGATGAGGGGAAGAGCATATTGGGAGAATCAGGCGACAAGAGCGTGGGGCCTCAGAGTATCACTGCTGAACGCCATAAACCGGTGAAATCAAGTCCTCTTCTGGCGACGAATAAGCAGGTTTCTCCTGCTAAGCCTAAAAGCGCTGAGACGAAGGCTACAGTTGTTCCTGAGCAAAGAAAGATCAACGAATTGATAACTCAGGAGATTTCAGGCGGTAAGCGGTCTGTTGTCAGTCCAAAAGTAGGCTCTGCGGAAGAGCCGCATAAGGAGAACGAGGAACACCCGCATTTTTACGTTGAAGATCCATTGCATATTCCTTCGACTAGGTCCAGATCGAATAGCACGAGTCCAAAGCCACCACTGGGGCTTGTAGGCATTGTCGGCGAACAAGAGGGATCCAGCGTTGTGAGACCTGTCGAACCCACCACATTGGAAGCTGTGCTGGAAGAGAATACGGGACAGAAGATAGCACCGAATATTCCCAAGAGAGAAAATGTTAAGAATATAGACGCTCGGCTTCCGCAAGATGATGGGAAACTGCATATTCTTTTCGGAGCCACAGGCTCTCTAGCGGTTTTCAAAATCAAACTGATGATTAAGAAACTGGAAGAAATTTATGGCAGAGATAGGGTTAGCATACAGGTAATACTCACGCAGTCGGCAGAGCGGTTTTTTTCAAAGAGATACACTAAAAAATATAGAGGTTTTGATGGGGTGCAGCGAATCGGTTCCGAAACTTCAGTTGACTCTCGTTTGAATTCAGGTCTAGTATCTACTTCGTCGAATCCCGGCAATATCCAACAAAGCACATCCCAGCAAGCCCAGCAGTCCTCGCCTCAGGACCAGCATCACACCGCACATCAAAGAATATCGAGCAACCCATTGGTGGCTCCAGGAACTCCAACCCAGGCTGCCTGTTCAGCCGCAGCACAGGTTGAGTTGCCCCCTCATATCCAAGTCTGGGTAGATAAAGACGAATGGGACGTGTGGGAACAACGAACAGACCCCGTACTACACATCGAATTGCGTCGTTGGGCAGACATTCTTGTGGTCGCGCCCTTGACCGCCAACACGCTGTCCAAGATCGCTCTAGGGCTTTGTGATAACCTATTGACTAGTGTTATTCGGGCTTGGAATCCCATGTTCCCCATTTTCCTGGCACCTTCGATGGTAAGTAGCACCTACAACTCAACAATGACCAAGAAACAGCTCAAGATCATCAAGGAGGACATGCCATGGATTACCGTTTTCAAGCCTTCCGAAAAAGTCATGGGTATCCACGGTGACATTGGCCTAGGCGGTATGATGGACGGCAATGAGATCGTGGACAAAGTGGTGATGAAGTTGGGAGGATATCCCAAGGACGATAAAGAGGAAGAAGAAGAGGACGACGACGAAGAGGACGACGACGAGGACGAAAGCCAAGATGCCGACAAGACTAAAGTCGATGAACAAGACGATGACGACGAGGATGAAGATGACGATGACGATGACGATGATGACGACGACGACGACGATGATGATGATGAAAATCACCAAAAACAAACAAGCACATCCTAACTTTCCATCGTCATCTTGCATCGTGCGACGCAGCCGGCCTTTGCTATGTAGTATTTGCACTTTAATTATTTGTACGTTTGTAGCACTAAAATCTCCATAAACCCCAGCCTAGGACCCCGATAGACCTGATCTAACCAGCATTCACTGAATTATCCATATTTCAGTCAACTTGGCCATATTCTTACTGTCTGACGGGTAAGCTGCTTAGCTAAGTAGTGAAATAAAAAAAAAAAAATTGAAGAGTTGTTCATCGAGAAGATCTTTTAGCGAGAGTGAGCCTTCTAGGACTTTTATAAGCTCAGGAAACTGCGTATTTTGGTACTCGGTTGATTTCCAAGGTTTGTTGAAATTTTGAGCAAAATCCGATAACTACAAGTCGATATTTCAAGAGATGACAGACGCTGAGTTAGGTTTGGTGCTGATACATCCAGCTGTGACGACTGAGCCAGAGTTACTAGCTAAAGCTCTGGAGGAGGCGGCAACGAGCGGCGTGCAAATCGCAGACCAATTTCTGATAACCAAGATTAATGACAAATCGGTCGTTCTTGAGAACGAGAAGTACGATGTGATTTACTATTTGACTCCCGAGAAAAGCGAGGCTGTTAAATTCCCAGTAACGCTGATTCCTGTGCTGGCAGATGCCCTGAAGCCCAGCGGGAAACTCTACGGTCTTTCCGACACCTACAAGCTCGACGCTCTGATGAACGGGTTCACCACGGCAAGCGAGGGCAGATACCACTGGGTGAAGGGCGCTGTACCCAGCGGCACGGCGGCAGCCGTGCCGCTGAAGCCCAGAGCCAACGGCGGCGCCGCCAAGAAGCTTCCAAGCTTCAAACGAGCCACCCAGCCGGTCCAGGTTGCCCAGCAGGACAACGACAACGACTACGACGACAGCGTCAACACCAGCGACAAGGCCAAGTTCTTTACAGACTTACACGCGCCAGCAGAGCTCATCGAGGAGGAAGACCTGGTCGCAGACTCGCGCGACCCAGCCGGCATCACCATGATAACCTGCGGCAAGACCAAGACCAGAAGAAAGAAGGCCTGCAAGGACTGCACCTGCGGCATGAAGGAGCAGGAAGAGCAAGAGATAGACCAGATTCGCAGCAACCAGGAATCCGTCGTCAAGTTCTCCGAGGACGAGCTCACAGAGATCGATTTTACCATAGAGGGCAAGAAAGTAGGAGGCTGCAACTCGTGCTCGCTGGGAGACGCCTTCAGATGCTCGGGATGTCCCTACCTGGGGCTTCCAGCCTTCAAGCCCGGCCAGAAGATCAACATCGCCAGCATCCTGGACGACGTCTAGCAGTTTCCACAACTCGTGAAGTTCCTTCCAGTTTTGTCAAGCCGGGGGCCTGATCGGGCGGTGGCGTTTGCGGCTGTAGCAGTCACCGAGGTATATAAGAGGTAGATAAGAGCTTAGTAAGGACCTTGTAGAGCTTGTTTGTACTGAAAGGAACACAAGTTGTTGTTTGGGAGTAGTATGGATACAGATCAAGTTAGAGTGCCGGAGAAACCACAGGAGATGGCTGGTAAAGTGGTGAAAGAAGGTGTAGCGAGTGTGGGAGAGACGGGAACGGATAGTAGAGTTGGTCAGGAATCGATATCGCCGGCTTTGGGGCCATCACGGAGCAATACGAGTCTGAATAGCAGCAAAGTGTCGAAAAAGACGTCTAAAAAGAAGAAGAATGTGTGTTATTTCGATAAATGCAGCAGTGCAGCGTCTAAATTCATTGGAGATTGCAACTTCTGCAAGGGCCACTTCTGTTCCAAGCATAGACTGATGGAAAACCACGCTTGTGAGGGACTGACGTCTTGTAAAGAGGCGATGCATAAGCGTAATGCGGACAAGCTGGCCAAGGAGCAGACGAGAGTGGCCAAGATTCAGATCTGAGGGAGATAGTATTTACGTGAGTATGTACAGGGAACATTCTTATCATTTGAGCGCGCTGGTGACCGCCTCGTAGACATCGTTGACGATCATGGTGGGTTTGACGTTGGGAGGCATATGGTCGCGGTAGACACCTGTTCTGACGAGGCAGCTCTTCCAGCCGTACTGCTGGGCCCCGATGATGTCGGATGCGGGGTTGTCGCCGACCATGTAGACGTCGTGGAAGGGACTCTTCTTTGGGGGCTGTCCCAAGACGGGGAGCGCCTGCTCGCGAGACGCTGTGTTGCCCGCCAGAAGCTTCTGTCTCCAATCTATCAGCACATGGTGTGCGAAATCATACGTCAGTTTCGTTGGCTTGCCCAAGGTGTTGTCTTCGAGCGCTAGTCCGCCGTTGAGTTCAGAGTAGAGTTTCCTGACGAGATGGCGGAAGGCACCCTGGCCAAACCTGTTCAATTCGTAGCTGTTGGCCCAGAGCAGGTCCTGGTTGGAGAAATAGATCGGTATCGAGGGCTTGCTTGATTTCTCGTCTCTCACTGTGTTCAACATACCGTTGGAGCTGTTGATCGCATCGGAAATGATTTGAATATCAGCACCCCAGTCGTGAGGGTCGTTGAACACCAACACAGCGTCGAATCTCTTGCTGTCAATATCGGGAACCACTTTGGAGTAATCTAGCAGTTGCTCGGTGCTGAGTCCTGAAAAGGGAGCAATGTCTCTCCTGTATCTGAGAATATCAGTCTGGTGGACCACGTCCTTGAATCCATAGCTTTCAGCTACCTTTCTCACTGACGGAGTACCCACCGCCAGGATTCTTTCATACTTGTTCACTAAACCTTTGTAGGGACTATGGCTCAGAACCACCTGCAATGGTGAAATGGGAACGTCCAATGCCTTTGAGATGAAATGAGCCCGTTGCTCCTCCAATTGACCACCACCATTGGTCAGTAGAATGAAAGGTACTTTGCTGTCATTCAACAGCTTGAGTGCCTCGCTGGCACCGGGAATGGGAGTTCTTCCTCTGAGTAAGACACCATCAATGTCGAATGCAAAGGCAATCTGTCTACTGCTGCTTTGGAACAGTCGTTTGAATATCATTTGCAAGAGATCTCAACTTTAACAAGGTGTATTAAAAGACTCTAATTTCTCGAGCCTAGCGCGTTATAAGCATCGCATCACGAGAGTGCTATCGCCTTGGTGCTATCACTGCGAATCGTATTCTTCGTTATTTTATGTAATGATACTTGCTAAAGACGACATCTCTATATCCGTGCCAGCGAAGCCTTGCTCGACATAATATTTGCGAGCATCACTAAACTCTGTCGTCTCTTGTGGAAGAAGAGCCGCGACTGCCTTGCCGAGGACTAGCAACCCCGGTGGTCTGGATCCGATCTCTTCGACGACCTGTGGAACATATTTCAATAATGTTCTTGTGATTCTTTGATCTTTGCAAGAGGCTCTCTCGACAATTGCGGCCGGAAGGTCTTCATCCCAGTCTTGCTTGAGTAGCGCTTGGACCAGGGTCTCAGCTCTGTGCAGAGCCATTAGGAACACAGTGGTCCTGGTAGAGACAAATTCCGGGATAACGGGCAGGGCGCCCTTCTTACCGGTACCGGTGCAGATCAGGATTTGATCGGCAACATCCCGTTGCGTAGCCGGTATCTTGGCTACCACTGTCGATGCCAGCGCGGAGCTGAGTCCAGGAAGCACCTGTGGTTCGTAACCGTGCTGCTTGAAGAAGAGGTATTCCTCGCCGCCGCGTCCAAAGATATACGGATCACCTTGCTTTAATCTTACAACCTTCTTGCCCTGCTGCAATCCCTCCAGGCCTCTTTCGAGCAGCTCGGTTTGGGCCCTTTCAGCGTTCCCAGGGAACTTGCGTGCAATGAAGACTTCTGTTTCGCCTGGAACGAGATCTAAGACCGACTGAGGGACCAGCTTATCTGCCAGGATAAGGTCAGCAGTCTTTATTTCGTTCAGCGCACCAAGCGTCAGCATAGACACCGATCCCGGACCGCTGCCGACCAGCGACATGGAACCTTTCTTCTCGCGTCCATCGGAAGTCCGGTTACTGATTGAAGTGGTCACTTCTGTGCCCTTATTGTCCCTTGCCTCTCCCACGTCAGAGCCATTTACTGTACTCCCAGACGCATCTGCTGCTGGAGCGCTCTCACCCGTGGAAGGGTCAAGAGAGCCGACATCCACGTCCGCCAGTTTAGCTAGCGGATAGTACTCTATCAGCTGCGACAGCCACCTCGTTCTCCTCAGTTTCTGCTGCCTTTCGGACATGTGGAACTCTTCGACAAGTTTGTTCAGCTTATGGCTTTCCCAGCCCTCATCGTTCAGACCGTACCAGTTATTCTCGACCACGGCCAACTCGGCCGTGGGCGCATAATGCGCCTCCAACAGCTCTTTCTGGTCCTCTTCGATGATCTGGCTTCGTATCCTCCCCATATTCGTCACCACTTCGGAGATATTGGCCGGAAGGCTCGACACAATCTCCCTCTTGATCCTGTTCGCCAAGATGCAGCCCTGCCCGTTCGTTGTCACCGCTATCTGCAGCCCGCTGCCCTTGGGATCACTATAGGTCGAAATCATATGGAAAGTAGAGTACTCTGGTCTCTGCAACGTATTGATCGGAATCCTCATCTTCACACAGAGCTCGTAAATCTCTCTTGCCAACGGGTACTGAGTCATCGGTAAATTCACAAACACTCGATCGACCACTCTAGCCACCACAGAACGTCCCAAACTGGTCAAATCAGACATCATAAAGTCTCTATTCAGAATCTTCAACCCAGTCCCATATCCCAACTGCTCCAATTGCTTCAACTCGCTTTCCCCACCGACCTGTACAACCACAGGAGTCGCTCCAGCTTCACAAATAGCCTTAATACGCTTCATACATATCGAAAGGTTCGCTGTGCCGACCAACAGATGAATTTCATTCTCGCAACCAGCAGCAACAATAAGTGGAACGCTCATTTCTGCTCTAACAAGAATATTTCATAGAACTACTACTCTGGACCAAAACAAGCCCACCATTGACCATACAAGACTTATATATCCCAAGCAATTCCAAGTGTCACACTCCTCTTGGTGAGCCACATTCATCCACTAGGAATCTCATCGGCTTACCTCTAACTGTGTCGCAATGTCACGTGCGAGTGAAAAATTTCACTGTAAATCAACGACAGAAGGCATCGATTTTGACCAAAAATCAGAGATTTACAGTGGTAAGACGGTGGTTTCTGGCCGCTATACTGCTCAGGAGTTGTCTCCTGGCTTGTAAAAACGAGCTCGAGTGGTTGCCCGAATTTGAGCCGTTTTCAGCGCTTGCCTAGCGCTTGTAGACGTCAAGAACATTAAATATTCAAAAATGCTCGAAAATTGTATTTTGAAGTCGTAGACAGGATTGAAGCGTGGAAGGTGCTAGTCGAGGCTGGCAGAGGCTAGCTGAATTTTTTCAGTGCCATAACGAGTTTCTTTCTTTTTCTGGCATCGTTTATTGTCGAAGCTTCTTGTATGGAGTGAGTTAATGGGTTTGAGCACAGGGCCAAATTAGCGTGGTACGTATATATAGGCAGATGAGTTGAGTTACGGCAGGTGTTAGAAGCGGGTAGAAGTCGGCGAGCAACGCAAAGATGGCAAAGAGAGCTTTGGGTCTGGGGCAGAAGAATAAAGAGAAAAAGAGGAAACTGGAGACGGAAACGGTGAAGGATGTTACGCCTGGAGCTGACCAGATTAGCGTGGAATTGGACGAGAATGAGGATCCTGACAATGAATTTTCGCAGTTGAAGGGTTTATGGCAGACTTACTTTAATTCCGACAGAGATAGCGATTATGTGTTGAACGGTGTGGTCCACGAGTGCGACAGGTTACTTCGTCAATCGCAGGAAGATGAAGAGATCAAGAAGGATTTAAACGATGAGTTTCATGCTATCTATGCTTTGGCCCTGTCTGAGTTGACTATCTTCAAGGCGGGCGAGGACGAGGACGAGAAGAAGAACAAGAAGTTGGTTTCTGAATTCTTTGAAAACGCCCTGGAAAGGTGTGAACTGGGTTTGTCCGGATTTAAGGACTCGCAGCTGCTGAAATTGGTCTGGGCAAAGATTGTTATACAGAGAATTCCCTTGGAGTACATCTCGCAGTTGAAGGTCAACAGCAAGCCAGATGCTCTCAAAGTCGACATAAATGAACAGCTAAAGAAAGCGAAGAAAAACTTCAGCGTCAATAAGGATTATCTGGAGCTTTCCTTTGAAGTTCTCCAGATGTTCGACGATCTGCTGGATATTGTGGAGAACTTTGGCCACGAAAATGACATAGACGAGGGCTTAGACAGTGATCAGGACGACGAGCTGGAGCAGGTGCAGCTGTCTCCAAAGCATCCCTTGTACAAGCTGCAGCAGAGTCTGCCTGAAAACTACCAATGGCTGAGAGGCGAGATGGTCAACTTACTCGACGCTACAGATGAGAAGAAATTCGACAAGCTGTACCGCAACATTGCCAGATCTGCCGGCCATCTACTCTTGAAGGCCGCAGAGGAACCAACCAGCGTTTTCATGCACTTACAGTACGGCGAAGACGAGCAAGCGTCCAAGGATGGCGAGAAATGCAAGAAGGCCCAGCAGGAAGCTCTGAAGTACACCAAAGAGGCATTGAAATACCTGGAAAAGGGTCAAGTTGAAGATGAACCAGAAACATGGGTCGAAGTGGCAGAGGCGTACATCGATCTGGGTAATTTGTACGATTATCAGTCCAAGGACCAAGAGAACGCCTACCGCACCGCAGAGAATATCCTAAAAAAAGCCAACAAGGCCTCCCACGGCAAATTTCAAGATATCCTGGACAACTTGTTGGACAAGGATTGAATAGTTATTTTTTATAGCTATGTTGTATTAAATCATCAACTATCGAAGCAGTCGGTTCAGAGATTCGCGGCGAAAGCGTCCAGGACACTGCGCAGAACCAATTGAAGCTCCAGCAAGCCACCAAGCTGGCCATCCTGGTACCAACAGCTTCTTCAGGTCTGAGCGACGTTCACGTGATGTTCTTATAGTAACGATTAGATATACCAGTAGCTTATGCTGAATCAAGGTCAAAGATGGGCATCAAAAGGTTGAGTATCGACGCTTCTGCTGAGTATTAGGCATCATGTCGTCCACATCATCCGTTGCTGGTCACTCGAAATCTCTTAAACTTGCTGGCGAGGACATCTGGAAGAATAAGACCGAGAAAGTCAATGGAGAACTGTTCACGCTAATGTATGGATCGATTGTTTCGCAATTGTGTACTGATTATCAACGAAGTTTCCCGAAAGTGAATGATCAGCTGTATACTATGGGCTATAACATTGGAGTAAGGCTGATCGAAGACTTCCTGGCTAGAACGGCGCTGCCACGCTGTGAAAATATGGTAAGGACTAGCGAAGTAATCAGCAAATGTGCCTTTAAGATCTTTTTGAACATTACTCCACAGGTTACGAATTGGTCGGCTGATAAGAACGCTTTTTCGCTCCTGTTGGTTGAGAATCCATTGAGCGACTTTGTGGAACTTCCCATGGACGCTATGAAGCAACTGTGGTACTCTAATGTGCTTTGTGGAGTTCTGAAGGGTGCACTTGAGATGGTCCAGCTTGACTGTGATGTATGGTTTATCTCGGATGTACTGAAAGGCGACCCACAAACAGAGATTAGAGTGAAACTGAACAAAGTGCTTAAGGATGAGATTCCCATTGGGGAGGATTAGGTAGATTTCAGTAGATATTAAGCACTGTACTTATAAACGTCATATAATTCATGTCTTTATGATTAAAGACAAAGCGGAGGTTAATCTGTCTTTTCATGCTGCCACTTCTTCCTAATTAAATTGGTGATCTTCGAGGCACCCTCATCCGGTTCAGGTGAAACCTCCAGTTCGTCATCACTGTGATCCCGGGGATGCTTTCCCTCTGAAAGAATTGGAATGTCCGTTAAAGAACCGCGAGAGTTGATTTTGGATAGTGCATTCGATGCCATGGAAGTCTCAGAATGCACCGATGCGGAGCGGCTACGTGAGCTGAATAGTGTCTCTTCGGTTAATTCACCATCAGGTTCCGATAACGCCTCATCTACACGGTCGTCAAAGCGTGTTCTTATCTTGTCGAAATTGGGGAAGACTTTGGGCCCTAATTCATTGCACACTGCGGTTATCTCTACACTTAGTCGCTCACGCATACTCTGAAGTTGCTTGATTTTCTTTCCAGGGTAGATAAAAGTAATGAACAGCGGTGGTAAGGACTTGAACAAGTCCATGCCAATCTCGCCCGTCTTGAGACTCGAATAAGTAGTAAAAACCAGGATGGCGTAGAAATAGCAGAACTGAAGGAGCTTACTGTCGAATGGAACCCACAGCTTAGACACCCAAATATTATGGCGAGAATATAGAAACACCAGAATGAAGGAGTAAGTGACATATAGGAGAGGAGCAAACACCAGGGCAAACATCAATTTCCAGGTAGCAATCAAGTCAGTTCCTTTTATTTTGACCACGGATTTTTTGAGTCCCTCTCTGGCTTTCTTCTTCGCATAGATGCTGCAGCTAATGAAGATGGGCGTGAACAGGATGGAACCCGGCAGCGACAGCACAAAAAATATCGACAATCTTATCAGTCTCTCCACCAAAACAAGCAAGCTTCTCAAAACCTCAGTCTTTTGCGTTTTCAACTCCATAACTTGGTGGTCCTTCAAGCCAAGCGAATACAGCGCATTGTTATATTTGTTGACCATCTGTTGTAGATGGATGATGCGTGGATCGTTCTTGTATTTCGAGTAACCGACGAGCAGCCTTCTGTTTATCTGCACCACGGTGGGCAGCGAAACTTTGCCTCTCGCCGGTTGGTAGAGTCTCCTGGCCGCCTGGATCGTCATCAATACGTCAAAGCTAGGTGCATTTTCCGTGACAGCATAGAGAGCGTCGGTGATAGTCTTGAGCAACTCTTCTACGGTTTCCCTCGGATCTTCCGCGTATTTCTTGCCCAACTCGGGCCCGACAATGATCGGCTCCCCGTATTCTAGCACTGCCCTTGATCTGAACTTGTCTCGGTGGAAATAGTGCAACCCGCAGGGCACGACATGCACCTTCATGTTTGGGTCCGCTGCCGCGGCCCCAAGCGCCATAATCGCCACTCCCGCCTTGATCGGCAACAGCGATGGCCTATCGTGCGATCCGCCCTCCGGGAAGATCCCCACGCATCCCTTGGTGTGCAAGTGGTCGAACACGCTTTGGAACGTCTTTGAGTTGTCGATCTTGGCCGCGTATTTGAAATTTGTGCCCTCGGTCAGCAGTTTCCGGATCTTTTCGTTGTTCTTAAACTTGAACGGCGTCTTCAAAACCAACGTCTCATCATCCCGCACCTCGCTAATCTGTGCGTTCCCAAGATAGTTTGGCAGCCCGATCAGCGACTTGGCAACGAACCTCCTACGAAACTCCGGCGACCCTCCGCCCTCAACCCGCCCCTTAATCACCTCCGGAGCATTCTCCAGGTCCGGACAGTATATCTTGACGCTCGAATCCACGGGCTTCAGATTATCCTGCGCTCTGGGCACCGGAATCGCCCCGGTACAGCGTCCGAAAAGCGAAACGAACCGCTGCTTCAAACTCGACTCCGCAGTGACAAAACAAACCTGTCTAGACCGCGTCCCCGCGTCCTTCAACAGCTTCCTCGTCGTCACCATCACCAGCGACGGATCGATGAACTGGTTTGCGTGAGGTGCGCAAACCATCAAAGTCGGCGTACCCGTACAGGGAACATTGTGTCCACCACGAACCTTGATCTCCCGGAAAAATATCGTAAATATCACATTCAGAATAAACAATGTGCAATCAAACAGCCACGTCCGAATCGTATACCTGTACCCATTATAGTGATTCACATAACCAGCCGTTGCGTGAGCAATATGTGCCTTGGCCTTCCCACTTTTCTCTTCCATACCCATTCTCTATACGATCCCATCCATCACTGACTCATCCATCTACTACCACTCTCCCTCTTAATATGTACTTTCGCAACGAACCTAGCCCCGTTGGCTATTTTCCAGTACACTTCGCGCGATGGTAGCGCCGCGCTGCCAACAAAATCTGCCATACAACATATAGTAAAGCATAGCGACGCTAGCAGACAGCAGGCTGAGAGCTGGCTGTGAGCAGCTCACAGCTAGATCACAGCAGGCGAGCCGCCACACAGCCGGCTCTCTCACAGTCGGCTCACAGCTGACTCACAGCTAGCTGCAGCTGACTCCCACGGTTAACTCGCAACTGACTCCCTCGCAGTAGCTCACAGCTAGCTCCAACCATCCTACAGCCTAGCCCATCGCACTCTTGCAAATCCTGAGCTGCCGTTGATCGTCATAGCGGAACAACGTTTTTCCGGCTCCGCGGATATACTGCCAGCTGGAAAATTACGCATACTCGAGCTAGAAGCACCTGCTAGAAGCGGTACTTGGAGGGTCTCGAGAAGTCAGATCGCGGAATGCTGTAATGTCCGTCAGTGATCCCTGGGATGGAAGCTTGCAGTATGCGGGATCGCTGGAATCTTGCCGTAGTTTATAAGTAGAGGGTCGTAGAGGGTGTTGCGGATCTGGGAGGCTGGATGCTGCGGTTGCCAGTGGTTTCGGATCTTGTTCTCGCTGCTATGGAGATTGCAGCGCAGGTGTTGGCACTGAGTAAGCGGAACGACGTAATCGTTGACGGCAGGTCGCCGGTGTCGCTGTACAGCGGTATGGTGCCGAACCTGGCGTTCAACGTAGCGATGCTGGCGATCTGGGGGGTTTTGCTTGCGTGGCACACAGTGACGATATGGTACCGGCAGTACTGGTTCTCGATAGCGTTTGTGTGTGCGGCGATCCTGGAGGTGCTCGGGTACGTCGGGAGGGTGTGGTCGCATTATGATGTGTACTTGGTGAATCCGTTTTTGATGCAGTTGGTGTGTTTGACGATCGCGCCCGTGTTCACGATGGCGGGTGTGTACTACCAGCTGGCCAAGATGATCGAGATCTATGGCCACCGGTTTTCGTTACTACCGTCGCCTATGGCCTATTCATATATCTTCATTGCGTTCGATCTTGTGTCGCTGCTGGTGCAGGCGGCAGGCGGCGGCGTGGCCGGCAGCGAGTCGGCCAACGGCGATGACTCGGATGTTGGTGATAATATCTTTATCGCGGGGCTGTCGTTGCAGGTTGCGTCGATGGTTGTGTTCATGGTGCTCATGGGACACCTGTATTATAAGGTGTTCGTTCAGACTCGTCTTGAGCACAGCGGCCAGAGCCGGTTGAGCCTCGGCTTGCTGAAGATCAGGCACACCGAGATCGATTATCTGTATAGACAAAAGTTCAGCGACCTCAGGGTGCGTCCCGATCGTTGGTTGTTCCACTATTTCCCGCTTGCCATGGTCGTAGCGGTCGCTACCGTGTTTGTTCGTTGCTGCTATCGTCTTGCAGAGCTGGCCGCGGGCTGGGACGGATATCTTATCACACACGAGAACTACTTCATCATCCTGGATGCCCTGATGATCTCGCTCGCCACAGTGGCCTTGTCTGTGTTCCATCCGGGGTTTGCGTTCCAGGGAAGACACGTCTCTATTCCTATCACGCACGGCCGTGTCGACCCAGAGACCGTTGAGAAGCCACTGTTCGAGCCCGAGAAAGACGAGCCCTACATCTACCCTGACGAGCAAGACTCGGGACGCGGTAGAGCCTTTATGAAGCCTTTCCACAGGCTCAAGAACGCCTTCAGGTGACAGGGCTGACGTAGAAGTTTTGAGTCGATGTCATCGCAAAATACAATATCAGTGGCTTGGTTTGTAGTCGTTGGTTCAATGTAGGAACTTTCGTAATCATCCGTTTACATAATCTATTGTTAGCTTTTGCAATGGCGCTCAACACGAGTGCAAAATGGCTAGCTCGCTTGCGCCTATCATCTCCAATTGCGAGTCTAGCACGTCTTGTGGCCACTTGTCGGATTGTTCTGAACCGAGGTCTAGCCATCGGTTGACGAACTCGGGCACGTCATCGACTTCACAAAACTTAGCGGACTCGTTGATGCCCGTGTACAACTGCTGGATCTGCGTGAAATCGACAGTGAAGCGCGGCCCACGGTCTTCGCGCCTGCCATGCCAAAGAGAGCTCTTTCGAGGCTCAACGATTTTGCTCGCTCGCAGAGGCTGATAGCCCGCCAGGATTCTGATCATCGACAGGAAAGAAGGATGCCACCGCTGCGGCGAGTCAATCGCGAACAGTTTATGCGCTGGGGCGAAAGTCTTGAGCAGATCAAACAGCTGTATCAACCGTGTCGGCACATAAAAGCCCTCTGACTGTTCTGCCGCAGCGATATCGTACTTCTGCAACGCCTTCGAGAGGCAGGATTCGCACCAGTAATCCAGATCCGCGTCGAATCTCCGCGACCGGCCACCAGACGCGTCGATATCCACGTAACACTGCTCCCACTTGGCCAGGTCCCTGTTGTACCTAACCAGGTCGTGAGCGGTGTTCTTGAAGATGTCGTTCAGCATCAAAAAGTAGACGGGGTCCTCGATGACAAACTGCTGCGGGTGCGATAAGCTCCCGCATTCCGACGTAAAGATAGCCGCGTCGCTGACGATCTGCACTTCGCCCGGGATATTCCTTGTCAGCCTGCCAGACAGTTTCCTCCGATGGCTATGCAGCGGTACCATAGTGTACCTGATCCTCTCAAACATCCCGCTCGACAGCGTCTTTTTAAAGTAACCCATCATGCTCTCTGCTATCTTCAGCGACTGCGGCAAGTCCGTGTACACGTTTATAATATTCAAATCGCTGTAGGGATAATGATTCAGCTTGTAGTCGACCAGCAACCACCGAGCTATGCTACGGGTCAGAATCGGATCGTACAGCGTCAACCGTTCTGTGCTATCCGCGAATTCACCCAATTCTCCTCGCTTGGTAAAGAAAGTCTCATGTTTCATAATACTCGGCAGATTCAACCACTCATAGTAATCTCTTAAAGCCATACTACCGCTTTCCCCCACATGAACTCCATTTCCCTTCCGCAACTGCTCGATCTGAATCAACGGATACGTCGCCTTAAACCGTACTTGCAAAGCGACACCAGCCAATCTCCTCATACAACCAGCCAAACCAACAGCACCACAGTACCGAACAGACCCAATGCCAGCAGTAAAGCTGCTATAACCACCTCTTCTTATATAGAGGCCATCTCATTGGGATGGGCCGTTTAAAGGTACAAAGTCTTAGAATTTTCAAGGTCCTTATAGCTGGAGGTGAAATTTCAACGGCTTGAAGAGCTCGATGAGTTAGAAGTTTGGCATAAAAGGCGTTGAAATTGAGTCGCTAGAGGTCATTGGACGCTATGGGTGTTCCTTCGTTCTTTAGGTGGCTTTCCAGGAAGTATCCCAAGATCATTTCGCCTGTTTTGGAAGAACAACCGCAGGTTATAGACGGAGTGAAGTTGCCGATCGATTATGCGGCTCCTAATCCGAATGGTGAGCTGGATAACTTGTATTTGGATATGAACGGTATTGTGCATCCGTGTTCGCATCCGGAGAACAAACCTCCGCCGGAGACGGAGGACGAGATGCTTCTTGCCGTGTTTGAGTATACTAATCGGGTCCTGAACATGGCTAGACCGCGGAAAGTGCTGATGATAGCGGTGGATGGTGTAGCTCCGCGTGCCAAGATGAACCAGCAACGTTCTCGTAGATTTAGGAGCGCGAGAGATGCTCAGTTGGAGAATGAAGCGAGGGAACAGGTTATGAGGGAACGGGAAGAGATTGGACAAGTGATTGATGAATCGGTTAAGAGCAAGAAAACGTGGGATTCCAACGCGATTACGCCTGGGACGCCGTTTATGGATAAGTTGGCGGCGGCGCTGCGTTATTGGACTTCTTTTAAGTTATCTACAGATCCCGGTTGGAGGAATTTGCAAGTGATAATTAGCGATGCTACGGTACCGGGAGAAGGTGAACACAAGATCATGAATTTTATTAGGTCGCAGCGGGCGGATCCTCAGTATAACCCGAACACCACTCACTGTATATACGGTTTAGACGCCGATCTGATCTTTTTAGGTTTAGCGACACATGAACCGCATTTCAAGATACTGAGGGAAGATGTGTTTGCACAAAACAATCGTAAAAGACACAATTTCAAGGATACTTTGGATATGACTGAGGAGGAGAAGCAGCTTATAGCGAAGGAGGACTCTGAAAAGCCGTTTTTATGGTTACACATTAGTGTGCTGAGAGAATATCTTGCTGCTGAGTTGTGGGTGCCGAAACTATCGATCCCATTTGACCTGGAGCGAGCCATCGACGACTGGGTGTTTATGTGTTTTTTCTGTGGTAATGACTTTCTGCCTCATTTGCCAAGTCTGGACGTCAGAGAGAATAGTATCGATATTTTACTAGACATATGGAAGGTTGTGCTACCGGGGTTGAAGTCCTATATGACATGTGATGGTGAGTTGAACTTGAAATCTGTGGAAATTCTTCTGGGACATCTGGGTGCCCGTGAAGCGGATATCTTCAAGACCAGACACATCCAAGAGGTGAGAAAACAAGAATCTATTCAGAGGAGGAAGTTACAGAGGGACGTTTCAAAAGGTCAAGATAGGCATCCAACCAAGGTAAGTGAGCAATTACAGATGTATGACACGCAGGGAAATCTTGCAACGGGCTCATGGAATCTCACTACGAGTGATATGGTTAATCTGAAAAAAGAGATAATGTTAGCCAACGAAGGAAACGCTGAAGCGATAGCGATTGTCAAAGCACAAAGTGATAAGAACGACCAAATAATGAAAGAGATAAGCTCCAGTGATATGGATAAAGTTGTTGACGAGGCCAATAAAGCTAATTATTCTGTTGCTGATCTCATGAAGAAGAAATTGATAGCTAAGAAGCATAAGCTGGAGCAGGAAGAAGCGAAACAAGATCGTGAGGCCAAACGAGTGAAAGCTGAGGAGATAAACGTGGACGCCGAGGCAGAAAGAGAATTAGATGAAGAAATCAGAGCCGAGATAATCAATGAAGTTGAAGAGGAAGATGAAGATGATGATGATGCTGGTGACAATGAAGATACTATAGAAGGCAGACAAAGTACAAAGGTGCAGCAGTCTGTGCCAGTTGTCTCTTCAGGTGGTCGCAGTGGAGTCTTTGACAGTGACGCTGAGGTGAGGCTATTTGAACCTGGTTATAAAGAGAGGTATTACATTGCCAAGTTCAATATCACCGAGCAAGAAATTGAGCCTTTGAGGAAGGATCTTGTAAAGCACTACATTGAAGGTGTCTCATGGGTTTTAGCCTATTATTATCAAGGTTGCGCGTCATGGGATTGGTTTTATCCTTATCATTATGCACCATTTGCTGCGGACTTTTTTGGTATAGCGGATATCAAGATCAACTTCGAGGAAGGTGAGCCAATCTTGCCCTATGAGCAACTGATGAGTGTGCTGCCTGCGGCCTCTGGTCACACATTGCCGCCTATATTCAGGCCTTTGATGAGTGATCCCGAGTCGGAAATTATAGACTTCTATCCAACAGAGTTCCCCATCGATATGAATGGGAAAAAGATGTCGTGGCAAGGTATAGCGCTCTTACCGTTCATCGAGTCTAAGAGACTGCTCAGAGTTGTGAGAGATCAGTATCGACTTTTATCGGATTATGAGAAATCGCGTAATGTTCGTAAGGACCCGGTTCTAATTATCAGCAATAAAAACGTCAACTATGAGAAGTTTGCAAAGCGGTTGTTCAAAGAAACTAGCGAGGAGACACAGCTAAAATTTCAACATTTCAAGAGTGGGCTTAGTGGTATCGTTTCCACTGATGTTGAAGGGTTTCAACTGAATAGTAAAATGCGGTGTCCCATCGAGACGGGATCGCTACCCGAGCTTTCTACTAACTTATTTCTCAAGATGGCATTCAAATTGCAACCGCTGCCAGGGAGAAATAAATCTGTGACACTAAATGGCTTTATACCATCTGAACCAGTTTTATCGCCTTACGATTTGGATGCCATATATTACAGATACAACAACAGCCAAAACGGTAACCGATCTGGTCGCTGGAATTTTGAAAACGACATGAGACAAAACAAAGTACCTGTGGGCCCCAGCGGCACCACCCAGTATAAACCGAGAGTTGGAGGATTCAGATCTTTTTACTATTTCGGGCAGATGAACAATACATCCAACTATTCTAATGAGTACAATGGTAGGAATTATCAGCAAACGGAACAATATGCAGGTCAAAGAAGATATCCCGGTGCTGACAACTATAGAGGTAATAGCGGAAGCGCGAACAACCAGTACAATACCCAACAGAGTCGTTATTCTAATAACTATGGAACTGGGCCGAATCGCAACTACAATGTTCGCGATAGACAGTATTCAGGCAATGGTAATGCCATAGGCGGAAGGTATCAGGGATCCAATAGACCAGCATACAACTCTGGATATGGACCACGCCGCTGAGCATTTCTAAAGTGTAGTGCAAATAAACCTACACGGTAATGCAAATATAAGCCTGCGGAGGGCGATAAACCCTGAGCGAGCGTAGTTTGTTCCGATGATAAGCTATATAGAGTTGCGCACAGAAGCAAGAGATCTATCTTGTAGAGTCAGATATCTTTAAGAGAAGGTTTAGACGCCACGATTTGTGCAAACCTTGTTGATTCACGGCATATAGATCTAAGTTGTTTATTTAGGTCAAGTTTACATTTTACGTTTTGTCGATGATAGAGCATGAGAACGCTCATAATGTCATGAAAGCATAAATAGACGTCATAAGTCGAGCGTCAGAACGCTCCCAAAGCACACGGATAAATTTCGGATGACAACAGGCCAGCATGACAGCATGACAGCATGTACTTTGCATTCAGAAGATTGAGACAAGAAATGGCAGGTATATTCCGAACCTAAAAGTAATTAATTCAACAAGCACCGTCCGATGTAGTGTAACGGCTATCACATCACGCTCTCACCGTGGAGACCGGGGTTCGACTCCCCGCTTCGGAGTATTTTTTTACCCTCACTGTGCCCGTTTAAGGGGCCACGGAAAAACATATCAAGGAAAATCCGGAACCGGAAAATCTTTTGCAGCGGAAACAAAGTGGGGGCGGGGACGACCGGAATAGCGGAACAAAGCAGCCAACAGAACGCCCCGTAGGAAAATGCACCATCTGCCCCTCAACGTCTTCATCTGGGCATAAAGAACAAAGCCCACAGTCTAGTTTTTCCGTTCCGGCGCCGCAGCTCCACCATCCCTTCACTCAAGAACCCGTAAACCGCAGCCTTTACACCGTATATCCGCCGCAAAACGTGTCAGAAGAAAATCCGGTCGGGTTATTTGAGGGCAAAAAAAGGCTAGTTTTTGCGTGCGGTGGAGAAATGTTCCTATTTCTTCCTGAAGAACGACAGATATTCCAGCTGAGAAATCCTTGTCGCAGCTTGAATATAAAGAAGTACTAGCAAGTGCCAGGAGTTGAGAAGCTTAAGAGTAGTTTGCACCGTTTCAGTGAAATTTACGACAACATTTGATTGATTCAGCGACTTTCCAGGCTTATTTGAGCGGAGTACGCTTTGTTCAGAGTTGTACCGGATTAATTTTTCAGATAAGGTTTATCAATTTATAAGCTAAAGAGGAAGCATAGAGGAAGCTTTAACAGAGGCTAGGAGAAGATATTTGTTCTCACAATGTTTGTTTCTCCTCCACCGGCTTCAACCACGGCCCGTGGTCTGTCGAAGAGACAGAGTGGAACAAATAGGCATAAAGGGAATAATGGGTTTTTACAATCGATCCCGGAGGGATCGTCAGCCGTGTCGTATGCTCCGTCGATGGGATCATCGCAATCGTTGGAAGGTTCTCTTTACCAGACGGATTCACAGCCACAGGTTGCGTTGAAGAAAGATACGGCAAATTTTGTTAATGCACCGCCGGAATATGCGGATCGTGCGAGAGATGAGATCCGTAAGAGGTTGTTGCCTGCAGGGAGCAGAGGTCATCGTTACAGCAGAGACAGTGAAGTTTCGTCTAGACGGTCGAGTGATACTCGGAGTGTTTTTTCAAACAATACATGGTCGGATCAGTCGAGCATATTTTCGCAACCAAACACTGTTTTCACACATTCTACCGTGGATAGCTCGTTTCTGCCTCCGCCAAAGATAGTCACACATGTCTCTCTGCAGGATGCGCTGCCGAAAACGTTTTACGACATGTATGCTCCGGAGATTTTGACGGATCCCTCGAACCTGCTGTGTAACGGGCGTCCCAAGTTCACGGAGCGAGCGTTGCTGGACTGGGAGTTGAACGATATCAGATCGTTGCTTATAGTCGAGAAATTGAGACCCGAGTGGGGGAACCGACTGCCGGAGATACTCACCGATGCGCCCAATTTACCGCATTTCAGGTTCCAACTGTTGCCCTTGAACTCGAGCGACGACTTCATAATCCAGACGCTGGTGAGCTCAGACCTGTACATGGAGGCCAATCTGGACGACCAGTTCAAACTGACGAGTGCCAGGTACACGGTGGCCGCTGCGAGGAAAAGACACGAGCAGATGACAGGCAGAATAGAGCCCATAATGGAGCTCTCAAAACCAGAATGGAGAAACATTGTCGAAAATTATCTGCTGAACATCGCAGTCGAGGCCCAATGCAGATTCGATTTCAAACACCGCTGCTCCGAGTACAAGAAGTTCAAATTTCAACAATCTAATTTGAAAAGGCCACACATGCCTCCTCCAAAGCTAATTCCAAACAATGATAGAGGGAATTTCATGGAGAACGACCGTTCGGGCAACGGCAGCAGTCTGTTGAAGAAAGCTTTGCTGAAAAATCTGCAACTTAAATCCTTCAACAAGAACAACGCGGGCGATAATAACGGTAACAGTAATGATAGTAACGCAAGATCGACTGGTTCGATACAGCAGAACGAGGGGAAAATTTCATTGACAAAGGAAGAGAAAGCCATGCTTTGGTCCCAATGTCAGGCACAGGTCTACCAAAGGTTGGGTTTGGATTGGCAACCGGATAAAGTCTCCTAACGTAGCATATTCTACATAGCATCGCATTATCAGAGATTAATGAGTAATCACATGATACCTATATGTCTTATAGTGACTGGTCTTGTAGTACTCTTAGTGAAAAATTCTGGTCAAGTTGATGAAATGTTGGTTCATCACCAGGAGTCTTAGTACTAGTAAAGCCAATTGAACCCGATAATGAGTGAGAAGAAGGAGGATGCGGCAGCTTTGCTTGCCTCGTTGAAGATAGACTCAAAGAAAGAGGCTGAAACTCCCAAAACCGAGGTAACTGAGAAAAGCGATGAGACCAAGCCGATCGATGGCAAGAAGCAAGTGAGTGAGGATTCGAATTTGCTGCAGTCTGAATATGAAGTTAAGGTTAAGTTGGCTGATTTGCAGGCTGATCCTAATTCGCCACTTTACAGTGTAAAATCCTTTGAAGAGCTCGGTTTGGCACCTGAGCTGCTGAAGGGAATATACGCAATGAAGTTCCAAAAACCGTCCAAGATTCAGGAAAGAGCGCTACCACTACTGCTGCATAACCCACCGCGGAATATGATTGCCCAATCGCAATCTGGTACCGGCAAGACCGCGGCGTTCTCGCTGACGATGCTTACGAGAGTCGACGTCGCTTTGGGCGACGTGACTCAAGCCATCTGTCTGGCTCCATCGAGAGAGCTGGCCAGACAAACGCTGGAAGTCATTCAAGAGATGGGGAAGTTCACCAAGATCACCACGCAACTGATCGTCCCGGATTCGTTCGCGAAAAACCAGCCCGTCAAGGCGCACATCGTGGTCGGGACCCCCGGTACCGTGTTGGATCTGATGCGTAGGAAGCTCATCAACCTGCCTCAGGTCAAAATCTTTGTACTGGACGAGGCCGACAACATGCTCGACAAGCAAGGTCTTGGCGACCAGTGTATCCGCGTCAAGAAATTCCTACCCAAGAAGGCGCAATTGGTATTGTTCAGCGCCACGTTCGACGAATCCGTGAGAACCTACGCCAAGAAAGTGGTCCCCGACGCCAACACCCTAGAGCTACAGAGAAACGAAGTCAACGTCGGCGCCATCAAACAACTCTACATGGATTGCAACGACGAAAACCACAAATACGAAGTGCTCTGCGAGCTCTACGGCCTACTCACGATCGGCTCCTCCATCATCTTCGTCTCGACCAAGAAAACCGCCAACCAGCTCTACGCCCGGCTCAAGCACGAGGGCCACCAGGTCTCGATCCTACACGGTGACCTGCAGAGCCAGGAGCGAGACCGTCTCATCGACGACTTCAGAGAGGGAAGATCCAAGGTCCTCATCACCACCAACGTGCTGGCCCGCGGCATAGACATCCCGACCGTCTCCATGGTGGTAAACTACGACTTGCCCACCCTGCCCAGCGGCCACCCAGATCCCTCGACCTACATTCACAGGATCGGCAGAACAGGCCGTTTCGGCAGAAAAGGTGTGGCGATCTCCTTCGTCCACGACAAGAAGTCCTACAACGTGCTGGCCTCGATACAGAAGTATTTCGGCGACATCGAGATGACCCGCGTTCCGACAGACGACTGGGACGAGGTCGAAAAGATCGTCAAGAAGACCCTCAAGGACTAGCCATCCTCACCACATCCTATATACACTACATAACCGGTCAACTGAGCCGCATCGACCTCGTCGCCAATGACCGATCTCGCCGACGTGCTGCATGCTCGCTTTTTTCGCCCTCTTCCAGAAAGGGGGTCCAAGTTTGCTGGTAAGCGGTCAGAAAAGTATATAAAGTATCAACACTTTGCGTTGCGATGAGCTTGTTGTAAATCTTGTAAAACACACAAAAAATCAAACAAAGATGGATTCAGCCAAGATCGTCAGCGTTGTTCTAGCTATCTTTTTACCACCACTATCAGTTTTCCTATCCTGCGGATTCGGCACCGAGTTCATCGTCGACGTGGTCTTGACCATCCTAGCGTTCTTCCCAGGTATGCTGTACGCGCTGTACTTGGCTTTGAGAGCCTAGATAAAGTATCTAGATGTATTGCTAATATTTCGTACTTTAATTCGACTAATAACTAGATCTACTAAGCTATATACAAGTCACAACCGCTCCTGTGCATTCACAACTGCGGAGCCATCATTTCCATCAATGGAGACTGGATAAAGGCCACGCCAGCTACAAAAAGCGTGCCATTGAGCACGATGGTGTACAAAGGCGACTCCATAAACTTTTGGAATCTGGATTTTGGAGGCTGCGGGATGGCAGAGGCGCCTGCGGCGCCAACACCGGGCATACCGAACATAGCAGACATCTTGACTGGCTCTCTAGAGTGGTTCTACTGGTGCTACTAGCTAGACTGAAAAATTATAGGTATAACAAGCGTGTTCGTCCACGGTGACCCGCTATTAGCAAGGCCTGTATACATTGAATAGCTAGGATCTTATAGCTAGGATCTATAGGTTGATTTGGGCGCTGTGGTGGGCTAGCAATGGAGTAGCAAAGACGTCAAAGGCTAAACGAAAACGAAATGAATGTCCGGCACCTTTCTGTATGTGTATCGTGTATTTTATAGCAATTGTCTTGACATCAGTGCAAGGCTATCTCGGAGGACCTGGTGCGGCGGAGCTGCGGGCTTGCGCCCAGCAGCTCCCCCAGATGCTCGGGTACCAGCGAGACACCTGTCACACGGTCGCCACTGCCGGCAATGGTCGATCTTCGTGAGCCGGAGCCCTTCCGGGCGTGGAAATCGTGCGGTAGGCTCGTCAGACAGTAGTTGGGCGAGTAGGGCGTGTCGCTGAGCGAGTGCTCGCTGCACTCGCTCAGTATGCTCGCGCTCGAGCTGCCGCACCGCTCGCCGTCGCTGCTCGCGGCCTCCTCGACATGCTGGCTCAACACCCGTCCGCTCCGCCCGGATATAAACGAAACGCTCAGTCCGCTGTGGTTCCTGATGTGGTACGCCTGCCACCGGCACGAGAAGCTCACCAGTCGGCACAAGTACAGCACCAGATCAAAGAAGTACAGCGTTATCACCGGCAGCAGCAGGATAAACACAAAGAAGTAGCACGTCCATTGATACACCCGGAACAAAACTTTAGCAATCGTCCAAACAGTGTCCAACCCCGGCATCGCAACCATTCTTACAGCAAAGCAAAGCAAACAGTCTCTCTTTCTCTCTCTCTAAAACGCAACAAGATACCAGCTGCTTGCAGTTACTCGACAGACGTTATATGAAGCCTTAACGCATTAGCTGGCTACCAAGAATGTATATATGCAACCACATGTACCGTTATCAAGTGATTTTTTCTAAGTATTTACCCGATGTATCACTGCGCAATAAGCCTTGCTTTTTGTATATAAAGGTTGGCTTGTCTAGGTCTATACAGGCTGGGATTCTGGGCTGGCGAGTCACTCGACGCCGACGGCACTTAGCTCTAGAGTCCATACGCGGCGGATGTGTAGTCTTACCGGGATAGAAATCTTGTTCAGACCGTCCTGCGGGTCCTTTGGGGTCCTGAGGCTCAGTGTAGGCAGCTTCTTGTCGTTGTTGGTGGCCCAGGAACCGTAGACTTGCACTTCGAGGTTGATCTTTTCTTCGCCCCACCAGCACTTGCGTGCGGGCTTTCTCCAGAAGAGCAGTAGTTTTGGGTTTATGTCTGGGCGCGGGACCAGGTCGTAGAGTCGAGGTGGTTCAGGGTGTCTTGTCTTGGAGCTTGATCTCTGGGCGGAGGAGGAGCGGGAGCGGACGTTGTCCGCGAGCGTGGAGAGCCGGGACTTGCGTTTCTCGGGGACAGGGCGGGTGTGCGAGGCAAGCGACGTTTGGGACGCGGATTTGGTGGGCGAAAGCGCTTGGTTGCCGCGGGAACCGGTCTGGTAGAGTGAATTGAGCGATACGCTTGAACCGACGGGCGTTATTGTGTTTTCCTGAGCGGCTTTGACCTCTTGTTCCCATTTTGCCCTCGCGGCGTGGTATTTTTGCCGGAACTCTTCCGTGGTCTCGTTGACGATACGGCATAGCGACAGCGAGCTGATCACGGTCTTGCCCGGCTCCTGTGTCCTGTTCTCCCACCGAGAGTCCTTCGCAAACCCCGAAGAACAGAGCATATCGAGCAGATGTTGCTCGGCGGGCCCCAGCGCCCGCTCCTTGGCGCTCGAGTTGTTCTTGCCATCCTTCTGCTTCTTGAGCCGGTTGGACGAGTACAGTCCCTGGAAGATAGACGACTTGGAAGTCAAGTAGCTGCCTGCAGCTGCCTTCACTTGCGCCATCACATGGTATAGGAGATCATCACTGCTCTCTTCTGAATCGAACTCGAAATCGCTTTGAGGAACGCAGTAGTAGTCCAAGTCTTCCCGTAGCACGATGATCGTGGGCTTCTCATGCAGTATTTCGTTCTCGGTGCTGCTCCCTGACGACGCTCCACCGCCAAAGGAAAAGAACCCTCTTGCGGCCGACGAAAGACCACCATCCTTGCGCCCCGAGGACCTTTCGATCAGCTTATGCACGGGGAAGTTGACCAGGTCGTCGTATGCCTTGGAGTAGACCTCCATGATGTACTCGAAACAGTCTGGCGGAAAATTCGACACGTAGACCTCATCGTTGGGCATTAAATTCGCAATGACCTGTCCCTGTCGGTCCAGGAAAACGCCCGACGGGAAGAGACACAGCAACAGCGACTCCGGCAACGACATCAACTGGTCGCGCGTTATGTAATAGTGGTTTTCTTGGATATTCAAATGGATCAGCGAGTTCGCATTGTCTTCTTCCCCATTGTCCGCGTAGCCTTGTTGCTGCTCTTTCAGCAAGAAATTGCTTCCAGCACCATTATTCTGCGATACCTGTGTAATGACGTTTTCCATCTCTTCAGACTGACAATCCAGCGTGGTACTTCTCTGCTTCTAAATTACAATATACCTCTGTTCAGCTAGAGAAAGGGACTCAATTTTCCCCGGTCAAAGGCAACTGCTGTAAAGCAAAACGGAATCACCTAAACTCGTGTAAGCTTGCAGACACAGTCAGAACAGACCACTGGAGATGCCTTATCAGACGATGTTGCAGTCTCATGGACGTCCTTCCCTTCTCTTGCTTAAACTTTTCCACTTTATATCTATGTACGGCAACTTTTTTCAAGATTCAAGAACTCGTCCAGGACCAGCAGATAGCGGTCCTGGGCTGCCTGGAGATGCCCGCTGATGCTTCAGCGCCGGCTGTGGATCCCAGCTTCGCTGTGTAGGAATTTCCGGGCTTAAAAACGGGTTCAGCTGAACCACAAACGTCTTGCCCCGTTTTGCAGCTTTACAGCAGGAACCACGGCTGGGTGGGCATCGTGTAGGTGCAGTTTGAATCGCCAATGCAGATGGCTGCCAGATACATGGGATTCGTTTCGTCTGCGGTTGTTTGCAATGCGGAAACCCAGACATTTTCTCAGATTCAACCTTCGCTAGCACTGTATATAATGGAAAAATTTGACATTAGCTTGGACTTAGCACTTTATTCATGAGTAGGAAAGACGTGGAGTGTTGTGGGTGTTCTTTGAGGGGTCAATGGACTCGACAGCGCTGTAATCTCTTTGCAAATGATGAAATACGTTTCTTTAACCTTATCTACATTATCTGATGGGTTTTGCTAATCCATAGCGGGCTCACTGAAAGAAAAAGGACTCAATATTTCTGATACAATATTCTTGTGGTCTTACATCTCATCCTCGCTGTTTATCAAGAACTCATCCTCATCTGCGTTCTTGCTAGCTTTCTTTGGCTGGTCTGGAGCTGTCTTTGTTGGAGTTTCGTTGAGTGGCTCTGGTGGGACCGGCTGCCACTTCTTTCTGGTGGCAGTATCTGGAGTGTCGATATAGGTCGTTTGGGCGATCACTTTTCCTTCACCTGCGGTCTTGTGGCCCGCGGAACCCTTTTGGGTCTTTTGGCTTCCCAGTTGGGGTGGGATATCGTCCTCTTCGTCCGCCTCATCATTCAGGTCATTGCTCTCTAGTGTGATGCCGTGACTCTCCAGGGAATCGTCCTGGATTTGAGCGCCAAACGAGTTGAATCTGCGTCTCTCGGGCTTCTTGGGCGTTTTCTCATCAAAGAACTCTTCGTCCCGCTGTTGGGAGTATGGATCATCGTAGTAGCCACCAGCTTGACGGGGAGTTTGTGCCTCCTGAGAACCTTCGCCAATAAAGTTCTTCCTGATTCCGCTGATCCAACCGTTCAACTTGGTAGCCGTATCCTGGATCGACCGATTGGCCCTTTCTCTCAACTCAGGCAGATCCTTCTCCATGAATTGGGTCCAGGTGTCCTCATCATCTGCTTCCAGCTCCCGCTGTTCTTCGGGACTGAGAGGGTGGTTCATTCTTCTCTGACGATCTCTCAACCTTTGTTTGTGAGCTTGGCGCTCGGCGTCAGGGCGCCTTGAACGATGCGTCCGTTGCTGTGTCCTGTTGTATTGCTCGTCAAGCTGACGTGCTAGAATCTCGTCCTGCTCAAGTTGAGTTTGCTGCCTTCTCGCTGGCAACTGCGGAGTTACCACTGCAATGGGCTCTTTGGGCAGCTCTATGTCCTTACCAGATTCGGGGTCCGACAGATACAACAGCGCATTAAAAGCTGGATCAAGAGCACCCTGAGAAGCTATTATGACCGCTTTCACGAACTTGCTCTCCATATTTGGGAAAGCTTCCTTCAATTGTTCAAAAATAGGGTTTCTATCAGCACTCTCATCGTGCGTTTCGGAGCTCGCCGGTTTGGCTTTCCTTTGAGGCAATGCCGGAGGAAGTTCCTCTTCATCATTTTCGACCTTTGGATCAGCAGTCTCTGCAACAGGATCTTGCTCCGCCTGCTCCGCCTCAGGTTCGCTTGTCGTAGGCTTCTCGGTAGTCTGTTCCTTTACCGGCTCCACTGGCTCCACTACCTCAATGTCATCCTCGGTTCCCGTCTTCTGGGCAGTTGCAATTGAATCCTCTGGCATTATAACAGTTCAAGGTGATAGATTGACAGCGATAGGACTGCAAATGAGACCTAACAGTGGTGATAAGAACCAAAACTTGATCTTAATAGCAGTATTCCCCTTGGAACTGCGCCAAGATGGGAAACTTGGCGTACATAATGACTGCATATAAGGCAGCTTCAACTGGAAGAGCCTTGACGAACGAGGTTATGAAGCCTAGGCAGCGTTCTTCATCTTCCTCAGCTGGTTCATCACCTGGGCTCTTGACCAGCTCTTGTTCTCATCGCCCACCATCTTTCTGACGATGGGATCGTCCAACCTCATGAAGGGATTGAAGCCAAGTTCATCACTCAATGTGAAGTGGCCCGTGGAGACTTCGTGTTGGTTGGTGAACTTCTCTAGATCGTCAAAAGCGTTGTTTTCCCCTGTGTGCTTGTAAATTGCCTTGCGGATGAAGCTGACGTTGCCCTTGGTGTATTCATGGCCGGGGAAGACACGAGTGCTGCTCCAGTTTGGTTCCTGGACAGCATTAAGGATCCGTTCGTTCAAAGCGGTGTCCATTTCGGCTGCCGTGCCTTCGAAGAATCTTCCGCATCCGGCCGTAAACAAAGTGTCACCTGTGAAGATAGCCTGTTCATTAGTGCTGGCATCCTTGACGTGATAACAGATGGAATCCTGTGTGTGGCACGGCGTTCTGATACAGGTGATCTCCAGATCCCCCAGTTTCAAGCGCTGCAAGTGATCTGGTATCTTGGTTGCCGCTGGGGAGGTCTTGGAGCCTGCAATGACCTCTACGGAACGTCCCGCTTCCTTCTTCAAAGCTGCCAGCATAGCCACGTTACCACCTGCGTGGTCGTAATGGTGATGTGTATTGACAATAGCCTCCACGCTAGCCAGCTGGCTCTTGTTCAGTTCTGCCAGCACTTCTGCAGCTTCGGCAGGATCTATCAGCCATGACTTGCCTCCATCTTGTGTCGAGAGCAGATAGCTGTAATTGACACCGCCGGTCAACCATCTCATCTTGATAGGTTTGATATGCATCTTTCTTGTCTGTCTTAATATCATCCACTGCCACTCAGCAATGAGAACACTTCTAGTAACCACTGGAGCGGTCGCTGGTCTTATAAAGCCATAGCAACCCTTAGCTACAAGGCTCTCGCGCCTTGCTAAACCGCCGGGTAAGAAGTAACTAGACTGTAAGTATCGCCTAGATGCTCATAGAGCTTCAAATTCAAGTGTCAGTCCCTGCTAATCCGCTATGGCAATTGTCCGAACCCTCCTCTATGCCTTGTTGGTCCGTCTTTTGTTCATTGGAGTCTACCTCGGCCTAAACATAAATGGTTTCACCAAATCGATAGATTCACATATCTATCGTACTCGCACTGAAGGTTCTTAGCAGTGCTGGCCATCCGCTCGAATCATGAATGATCCCTCAACCTCTTGTCCCTGCATAGAACGAACCTAAAACATAGATTCACTCAATTAGCTTGCCACTATGGATTCCTTGCCTCTGTGGACTGCTTGCCTCTGTGAATTCCTTGCCTGAATTGGCCAAGATCGAGAGCTGGCTTTTGTCTTCTCCCTCTACCGCCCTCCTTATATAGTATAAAAGGAGCTCGGCGGCTAATTCATGGCTGCTCAAAGCTACAACAAACAACACAAAAGGTTACTAGAGGAAGAAGTTGAGTTGGCAGATTGAGTTAAGAGTGCTGAGAATGTCGTATATCGTTGATGCCAATCTGAGAAGTTACAGCGTTCAAGTTGTACAGACTGCGTTAAGGGAAGAGTATCGAAACGATGGGAAAGGCAGTGATGGTGGTCAGTTAGTCTCCGAAAAGATGGCTGTCTTTTATAATCTGTTGAGAAACGTTATAAGAAAGAAGCTGACCAAGTTTCCCGCTAGCCAACTGGAAGATCTGAGTGTGAATTCTAGCATGTTTCTGGGAGAGGGACATGGAAGTATAGAGATCTGTGAACCGCCAACAGAAGCTCAGGAGCGAATTATCAAGAGTCTTGTGAAAGTCGTGTTTCACCAGCTGCAGAGCTGCGGGCAGAGTAGCAAGTTTGCGGATGTGGATGAAGGACACGCAAACCTGTTTCTTTCTCTGTTTGTGAAAAGCATTCATTGTGAATACTTTGAAGAAACTTCTCTGCTCAATTTAGATTCTGCAGTTGATTTGGAAGACTGTATAAGCAGGATCTTTGATGAAACGAGTGCAGAAGGCACACGGTCCTCGGAAATACAAGAAAAGACAGGGTTTTGCCACGACGCTTCATTCACCGTACATCTATACTGTACTTTGGATCATATCTCACAGAGCAATGGCTTATCGGAGGAGTTCGACAAGATTGATCTGGAGAATGATCTGTGTGCCGGCGAAGAGCAATCGGAAGAAGCGACTTTGGCACCGTCGTCATACAACAGTGAGTCACTGTCAAGGTTGCCAATCTCCAAGCAGACCCTCAATCTAACCCGCATAACGTTGCTACCTTCAGACAATTTGGAAGGAATGTGGGAATCTTTACACTTTGATGAAGGGATAAAACGGAGAGTTTACAGTTACGCAACGGTAGCGCTCAAAGTAGCCAGTTTGTCCAGTCAAAAGTCCCGTGAGACACAGAGTTCATTTGGAAATAATAAGCTGATATTAGTGCACGGCCCACCTGGAACCGGAAAGACAACTGTTTGCAAATCACTCTGCCAAAAGCTGTCGATCCGGAGAGAGTTCTCGAGAGAGATTGACCCCTTAGATGCAACTCACAAAGGAATGATCATCGAAATCTCTTGCTCACAAATTTTCTCTCGATGGTTTGGCGAGTCATCAAAGAACTTGACAACAATATTTGGTGATGTTGAGAACTTGCTCATAGCTAACCAACAAACAGGTTCTTTCGTCTGTCTGCTGATCGACGAAGTTGAAGCAATAGCATTCTCCAGAAGCGATTTGCTGCAAAAGAACGAATCCACGGACGGCGTTAGAGTTGTGAGCACACTGCTAACGCAACTTGATCGGCTAAAGAAATACAACAACCTAATCATTCTGGCAACTTCCAATCTACTAGACTCGCTTGATCCGGCTTTCGTTGACAGAACCGATGGGATCTTCTACATTGGAAATCCATCTCGAATCGGCATCGCCAAGATTCTATCCTCAGGTATGAAGGAGATGATTACAAACGGTGTAATAACTTCCATGGGTGACATCCTAAGTGTACTGGACTCCCTCAAGTATAAAAAGATAATGGACTTGATAGCAGAGAAATGTCAGGTATGTTGAAATCCATGCTTCGATAAATGCGATCGCTTTCCCTAAGTACTAACATCTCATCTCATTTTTTTATCAGCTAGCTGGGACTAGTGGAAGAACATTAAGCAAATTGCCATTGATAAGCCTCTCAGAGCATTTTAGAACAGTACCGGTCTCATTGGATAGATTCCTGGTGGCACTTTCCATATCGATCAGGCAGCTAGGCAAGCAGACTTGAACCACGTGTAATCAGGTTGGTTGTTTAATAGTTCCCTTCAGTTACAAATTTTCAATGCCATCGCGATGCTGTTGACAGCAGAGATCAAAAAACTCATCAGATAAGGAAACCAGTGAGCACGAACAGTTCCGCATCCAGAGAAGTTTCCACGAAATCTTATTCAGCAGGGGAAGGCCCTTTTCGAGCCAAAGCATTTCAATACTATCATCAAAATGTTAAGTGCGTCAGGGAGACCTGATCAGGCGGAGCATCCGATGAGCTCCTTCTTAATGGCTGTCTCTATGATTGGTGTATCCGAGATTGGTGACAAAACCTTCCTTATAGCCGCATTGATGGCAATGCGTCATCCTCGTTTGCTAGTGTTTTCGTCTGCTGCATCATCGCTCACTATAATGACAGTCTTATCTGGCTTAGTGGGCCACTCCTTCGTTACGCTTATCTCTGAACGCTATACTCATTTCTTTGCCGGTATACTTTTCCTGATATTTGGCTACAAGCTGACCATCGAAGGTTTGGAGATGAGTAAAGATGCCGGTGTCGAAGAAGAACTCGCTGAAGTGGAAGAGGAAATAGCCGTCACGGACCTCAATGCCAATATGCAAACCGCCGAGACTGGAGGCGTCGCTGACAGCGGATTTTACAAGAGCACCAAAGGGTTGAAAAGAATTCTAAGCAAGATCGGTGATGCTGCTTCTTTAATTCTGTCTCCTCTATGGGTTCAAATTTTCGCCATGATATTCCTCGGCGAGTTTGGTGACAGATCCCAGATTAGTATCGTTGCGATGGCATCGAGCAGGTACTACTGGTATATCATCTGCGGTGCTGTCGTTGGCCACGTAGTGTGCACCGGATTGGCAGTGCTCGGAGGCAAGTTGCTAGCATCGAAGATCAGCATGAGGACAGTCACGTTGGGTGGTGCTTTGTCGTTCTTCATTTTTGCAATCTTCTACATTTACGAAGCGTTTACTGAGGATTATGCCTAGATAAATCGTTAAGAGCTGATACACGCTATAATATGTATATTTCACTGAATAAATCCCCGATATCTCGATAGATTGGAGACTACAGCCCTCGTTATAGCCTGCGATGCAACGTATCTGCCGCTCGCATCAGTCTTTGTTAGCTACAGCACCTTTCATGTACTCTCGCCGAACAATTCGCTTGATCTCTTCATCGGTCCGTTTCTCCAGAATCTTCAGTTTCTCGTCCAACGTGGCTCTCATGGCTGCTGTTCCATCTTGACTTGCCCTCTGGGCATCGGTTCCCTCTTGACTGGCGTTAGATTCATCGGAGGATTTACCGAGTCTACGAAGGGCTTTTTGTTCCAATGCTGCTGCCAGCGATTCTACTGTCCTAGCGTTACTTGAATCATTTCTCTGTGATCCTGGACGGTTGTTCATGGGACGTCGTTCATCTTCTTGCATTGGGTACTTTAATGTTCTTAGATGACAGCAAACAACTAAATCAGCATACAAGTACTTGCAACCGCACCTTGCCTACGTATAATAGTTTGTTGTTTTCCTAACCTTTTTCTATAAATCTTGCATAGAAAGATGGCTCGATTACATGATACTTCTAGTTCCTAGAGAATCGTCAATTACTAAATCGCCTATCTAATGATCCTCTAAAAGACAAGATGAGCCATGAAGGACATCTTACCAAAATATTAACATATATCAACAGATAGAAGTGAACCAAGCATTTCTGCAGCTACAGTCTTGGTTAATCTGTAAAAGAGACCGCACTAGTGCTAGTAGAACCAATTAAGCTATCAGATTCATTGAAGGGACTACCATAAAGATATCTATCAAAGTTGAATAATACTACAAAGCGTTCTATTATTTACAAGACGGATGAGAAACATGAACCTCCTCTCGATGCAATGGGAATCAAAAAGGCATCCTTTGCCGCTAGCGTAGCGTCTTGATGAAATTATCTAGATTGTATTCTTCCTCGTATTGAGAAGGATCCCATAGCTCTTTTAGTTCACCAAGAGCCTCTTTAGCCTTTCCGCTCAATCCCGTTTCGTTGGCTATGTCTTCCATGCCGGATGCATTAGCGCCGTGCGTTTGCTTTTCGTCATTTTCCTGTGAAGGTACGTTATCGGAATCAAACAGATCCAATAGCTGGTGTGTATCCATATTTGCTAGGCCGTTGTTTTGTTGACTAACAACCGTCGATGCAATGTTCATCTTGAATTTCTGCAAACCCATAATTTTCTCCTCTAGAGTGCCCTTTGTGATGATTCTGTAAACGTTCACTACTTTTTTCTGTCCCAACCTATGGGCACGATCCATAGCTTGTAGGTCATTCATTGGATTCCAATCATGTTCAACAAATATCACTGTATCTGCCCCTGTTAGGTTCAGACCCAAGCCACCCACTTTGGTTGTTAACAGCAAACAGTCAATAGAGGGGTCATCAGTGAACTTCCTGACCACCTTCTGTCTATCTCTAGGCTCGACACTACCGTCGAGCCTCATGTAGGTCACTGACGGCATGTACTTCTTGAGGAGGTCATTTTCAACCATATCAAGCATGTCCTTTAGCTGGCAAAAAATCAGGGCCCTATGTTGCGAGATGACGTTTTCTGAGGTTGGAAGTTGAGTTCCACTAGCTTTCCCATCGACATCCTGCTCACCAATCCCACACTCTAATAAAAGATTTTGCAAAGCTCCTAACTTGGGAGCGTTAGCGATGTCATGAAGATCTAAATGGGTCTGCTTGAGGTAATCCTCAACTTGGCGCAGTTGTGGGTGGTCAGGAGAAAGCACTAACGCAGGGTGGTTACAAAGCTTTCTCATGTATTGTAAGGCCTGGAAAATGTGCTGTTTGCCCTCTACATCTGCATTATTTTCTAAATCTTTTTCGACCACGTTCTTCTGTTTCTTGGAAAAATCTTTATAAAGCTGTTTTTGTAGATCACTCAATTCACAATAGTAATCCTGTATGATTTTAGGTGGCAAATCTGATAGAACATCCTCTTTTAATCTTCTCAACATGAAAGGCAGAACTTGCTTATGCAATGCTTCCAATGCCAAAGCACCTTTTTCTTGATCCTTCGACTGTGATTTACTGTTCCTAGAGGCCCCTATGGGCTTCGCGAATCTCTCCTGAAACATCTTTTCTGTTCCCAAAAACCCAGGCATGAGGAAATCAAACAATGACCATAACTCAAGAACGTTGTTTTGTATTGGAGTTCCCGTCAGAATTAACCTATGATTAGAGCTAAACTGCTTGACCGCCTTTGCGAGCTTCGACTGAGAATTTTTGATAATATGACCTTCATCCAGCACGCAATAATTGTAATCAAGCTTGGTCATGATATTAAGATCGTTTCGCGCTACATCATATGATGTAACAATAACATCTGCCTGAGAAAGCTGATCTCTTAATGGAAAACGAGTTGACGGACCGCCAGCATAAACTATTACTTTTAGGGAGGGAGAATATTGCTCGAATTCACTTTCCCAATGACCAGTTAATGAGGGAGGGCATATAATAAGGGATGGCAAAGGCCTACTCTTCAGAGACTTAGTTTTCAGATAATCTTCCTTTCTAAGATGTTGATCGCTGGCAATAATGCAAATAGTCTGAAGAGTTTTGCCGAGTCCCATGTCGTCACAAAGTATACCATGCAAGTGGTACTTATTCAAAAATGCAAGCCAATTTAAGCCATCTTGTTGATATTTCCTCAAAGTTGCCTTGACAGCTACAGGCATTTTGAAAGGCTCTGCCTTTGATGGGTCCATCATCTGCTGCATAAATTCACGCTCTCTTTCGCGGCCAGCCATAAGATCCTCAGGTAAACCCTCCGGATGGGCAATTCCTTCTTCCAAAGGAACCAGTTTTATGATCGAAGCAAACGTAGTTGTTGCCAAGCTTCTTACATCAGTGTCCGAATCACTCATACGACCCAACAAAGGAACAATGAGGAATATAACGTACGGCAAAATATCGGCTTCCAAAGTTACCGATAGGTGGTAGATTAATTCTGTAGCACCCTGCCGATCGATTGTGGAACCAGCATTGTTCAGTAAAGGGAGTATCTCTCTTATGACATACGTCATGACGGGAATAGTCATCGTCTTAGCGAGATCAGAAAATGTTCTTGCAACGGAGTATCGAAAGACAGAATAGCCTGATCGTAAAAACTTGAGTAAAAGTGGAAATCTGGAGACAACTTCTTCATTTTGCAACTTGGGATGCATAAACGGGAAGAGCGCCCTCACAATTCCCAAGGAATCAACAATTTCTTGGCCAACTTCATTGCCGAAAGATTCATTTTTGAGTTCATCGAACCTGCGAAGGGGTTCTAAGATTAATTTTTTTAGTTGGGGAACTTTCACAAGTGCTTCTTCTCCAAACAGTTTCAGAAGCCTGCCCAGAGTATATAAGGCTCCTTTGCGCTTGATCGAGGCTTCCTCGGCAAGTTTTCTCAATTGAGGGTCATCCTGAACTGTGAGGTAATTGTTCTCTTTCACCAATGTCAAAATTCTGTGCTTCAACGCGGCATTGGCTGCAAACTCTGGCACTTCTGTTATGTCGACACATAAAAATCCACATAAGTTCTTGACAATCTTATCTGAAACGTTAGTTTTCCCATCATCAACTAGCTTGTTAACCAAGTATTCAATAGAGTCACCTGATAATCTCTGCAGAATTTCATTTCTCTCTTCCTTGATACTGTCCATCAATGCCCGTATTATAGGGTTTAGCTTTTTAGGTAGACCACTGAATCTTAATGTAGCTGACGCATAATTCGCCAAAATGCTGCAGTTATACTCACGCCTCGAAGCTTGAGAATCTTCTATCGCCAACAGAACACGATGTTTAGCATCTTCTAGTGGTTTCTTTGCCAAGAGTTTGTAGCAATTGCTCATTGACTTGAACATTTTATCATAATACTCGTTGTAAACCTTTTCAGCTAACTCGATGCTGAATGCTTCAGGCCCAGCATCGGTTTCTCCCTGGCAAACCACAGGTACGTTAGGTAATTTATGCTGAGGCAACATACCAACATCAACAAATGTGTTGAGAAGATTTTGACATTGTGTTCTAAGTGCTTTCAAACTTGGAGCAAATTCTCTAAACACTGGCAAAGTCTCAGGGTTGGATAACTGATTGTTTATTGATGGGCCCAACACTTCAGCCACAAATGGTGGAATGCCTGAAGTTGTATATTTGCCCTCCAGTCGTGTTTTGCAAAACTCGGTTAAGATGATGGCTGCTAGCATTCTGGGCGTCGCATACGATAAGTCCAGACAACGGACAAGCACATTTTCGAAGAAGGATTTTAGCGTCGAGTCCTGAAACATTGCGAGGGTTATACCAAACGCTCTGGCGCCCATGACTCTCGTATTTTTTATAACTTCAACACCCAAAAGTATTATATCACCGGCAATCATGGGCGCATCTATATTCACGCGCTCATTATGTTTAGGAATCGGGATATCTGTTTCATAGCTAGCTTCCGATATACTTCTCTTTTTATCTGGATTGATTTGATAATGCTGTGAAGGTTTAAGAATGTACTGGGATTCCATGTTGTAACTCTTACCATTTACCCCGATAGGGGTATTTAATAAATGCAAAATGGGTTGTAAATGCTTGCTTAGTACATGATCCAGAGACTTTTCCGTGTGCTTGGATTTATAATTTTTGAGTAAAGAGCAATAAACTTGAAATGATAGGTTTAAGATCTCTTCATTTTGCTCTAGAAGGATATTTTGAAAGAGAAGCCTAAAAGCCTTCCCATTTAACCAACTTTTGGTTGTGTCTTCCTTTATGGAAAGAAATGCATCTAGTAAATTTAATACCGCTTTCCTCACAGAGGAGATGGAGTGTCGCAAAAACAAGTAAAGTTTGGGTACTAAAAACTTGAATGACCATTCAGATGGATACTGTAAGGCCTTGTTCTTGAAAATGTCTAGCACTTCCGTGTGCTTACAAAGTTTTGCCAATAGATCCATGACAGAACCGACACTGGATGATAGATCATCATTCAAATGAGTCAAAGAAGACCAGATGGTAGAGAGGACTAAATCCACAATTGGAGTGTCAAGTTTCACGAATTCATTTGTTATTGGAGATAATATCGCGGCTGCCACACTTTGAACGTCGTCGTCAGGCTGGTTTAAACCATAAAGGACAATTTTCACAACATCTGCTAGTAAATCGTTAGATAGAAGGAAATCGGTCTTTATGCTCACGAAATACCTCACTCCAAGTAATCCACCATGAGTTGCTTCCCAAATCTTGTTCGGCAGTGCAACTGTCTGAGGATCTTGTAAAACGAGCTGTTGCAAACTGTTGAATATTTTAATGCATAGGTCGTCATCCAAATGTATAAGTAATGCAGCCAAAGTCTGAGCAGCAGATTCTCTTACTGGCGCTACCACGGTATCATACACATAATCACCAAATCTATCAAGAGCAAAAATTGTCAAAAGTCTCGTGGCGCAATCCTCTAAGCTTTTTTTATTCCTCAAATCATTCTCGGCTCTACTTCTACCCTTGACACGGCTGACACCAAAAGCGTGTTGCTTTAAAAGCTCTCTCAACCCCAATGCTGCGCCGTGCCTCACTTCCCATGCTTCATTCATCAGATTATCTATCATTAGTTCGTAAACACCTTGAAATTGCCAAACCAAGCCGGCAACTCTCTCGTGTTTCTCCAATATGGGGACCACCGATGACTCCACCATGATCTTATTGGCCTCCGAGCTTTCTGTGATATCGAGCTTAGGGTTGTTCAGCGTCGTGGGAGCAAAGGAACTCGAGTCATCAGGCTGATTCATCAGACTCTTTGAAATGTTACTCTCCGATAAATCGACTGGTTTACTCGAAGAGCTTTTCGCCTGCATCTTTTTCTTCCTCTTCGCCATCGCCAGCATCCTGGCGGACTTCTTAGAGCTTGCAGCCGCCATAGACGGCCTGGGTGATTCCTGTTTCTTTACCACCTCACCCACAGTCTCCTTACTTTCTGCTTTTACATTACCGTCATTAAAGTCATTATCATTATCATAACCGGTCTTCCTCTGCTGTTTCCGTACCTTAGCGTCTTCATCCCAACCCTCATTAAACCCATTAACGCTCGAGGCCAACAAAACCTTGCCGCTCTTCAAAAGTTCATGTAGATTCCACTGTGCCAGCGAGAACAGCCGCTGCTCGTCTTGTACGAACTCCTCTCCATCACCACTCACTTCCTCCAACTTCAACTGTATCTCCTGCTCCAGCTTCACCTTTGCCGTCTCCACGGGTGGCGACTCCGCCACCCGTTCCTTACTCCCTTCCTCCTCGTCTTCCGCGTTGGGATCCCACAGCGGAGCATGCGCCACTATCCCACCTATCGCTCTCGCAGCCGTCACACGAGTCTCCCATTTCTTCGCCATCAAAAACGAATACACCCTCGATAGCAGCGACAGTATATCCTCGGGATGCTGTCTGGCAAGATCACCCAACTGATCCGCCGCCATGTTCCTGATGAACTGGGTCGACCCAGTCTCCAGCAGCACCACCTGCCGATCCAGTCGTGATACCTGTGAGCTCATATTCCCAGCAAACTACTTTATTCTGGTCTTTTTATCTTTGTGTAACACACAAATAAGAGGAAAATTTTAGCCGCCGAGGTCTCTCCCCAAAATACCCTGTCTATCTCGTACCAAACGACTCGGTTTATTGGACCAGACCATCGCGCAGCGTTTCCCGGTTTTTGCACCAGGACAGATGCTTTTATATGAAAGGGGCCGTTGAAAATGTGAAAAACAGCTGCGCGTTTGGCGACTGCAACGTCTGCGAAAAAAAAACAACCTTGAGCCGCACATAACGTGTCAGAAAAAAGGGAAAGGCGATCGATGTTGCTACGTTGTGTAACAAGAGGGTTTGCTCGAAGTGGGATTGAAGTCTGAGGGTAGTGGAGTGTGTGCCGCTTATGAAATAACAGCTGTTAAGACCGGGTAACGGCCCGCGCCTTGGCCGCGCCGCTTCTTTTAGGAAATTGGCGATTTCGCTACCCGGACAGGCAGGATGATAAAATGCTGATAATAAGCTTAGGAGAGCGCATGACAACGGGCTGTAATTGTGGAGAATCTGTGGGTTAGTGAGTGCTTTGCGGAACGATGTCTGTGAATTCCAACCCGTATGCGCCTAATGTGGCTGACTTGGTGTCGAATGTGACTAGGTTTCAGATTATCGAGTCTACTTTGAGAGAAGGGGAACAATTTGCTAATGCGTTCTTCAGTACGGAGAAAAAAATTGAGATTGCCAAGGCATTGGATGAATTCGGCGTCGATTACATCGAATTGACGTCTCCTGTGGCGTCGGAGCAGTCCAGAAAGGACTGTGAAGCTATCTGTAAGCTTGGGTTGAAAGCCAAGATTCTGACGCACATTCGTTGCCATATGGATGACGCAAAAGTTGCGGTGGAGACCGGTGTGGATGGTGTGGATGTTGTTATCGGGACTTCGCAGTTCTTGAGACAGTATTCTCACGGCAAGGATATGAACTATATCGCCAAGAGCGCGGTCGAGGTTATCGAGTTTGTTAAATCGAAGGGGTTGGAGATCAGATTTTCTTCTGAGGACTCTTTCAGATCAGATGTTGTTGATCTGCTAAACATCTACAAAACTGTCGATAAAATCGGCGTTAACCGTGTCGGGATTGCGGATACCGTCGGATGCGCGAACCCCAGACAGGTCTATGAGCTTGTGAGATCGTTGAAGTCAGTCGTTTCATGCGATATCGAGTGCCACTTCCACGACGACACTGGTTGTGCCATCGGTAATGCTTATTCTGCGCTGGAAGCGGGTGCCAAGTTAATTGATACCTGTGTTCTCGGAATCGGTGAAAGAAACGGTATCGTGCCTCTTGGTGGATTGATGGCAAGAATGATTGTATCAGCACCAGACTATGTGAAATCTAAATACAATTTGAAGAAGCTACGTGACTTAGAGACATTGGTGGCTGAAGCGGTTGAAGTCAATTTACCATTTAACAATCCAATCACAGGTTTCTGTGCCTTTACTCATAAAGCAGGTATCCACGCAAAAGCGATACTGGCAAACCCCTCCACTTATGAGATCTTGAATCCTGCAGACTTTGGTATCACCCGTTACATACATTTCGCGAACAGACTGACCGGTTGGAACGCTATCAAGTCAAGAGTGGAGCAGCTGAATCTGCAACTGACTGATGACCAAATCAAGGAAGTTACTGCCAAGATCAAGCAAATGGGTGATATCAGACCTCTGGGTATTGACGATGTGGATTCCGTCATCAAGGATTATCATGCAGAGCTCTAATTTACTGATATACAGTATGTAATTCTAGGACTGTCGAGAGGATAAAATCCGTACATCATAAATCCGTACATTTCTCCTTTTTTTTTTTTTACAAGGAATGAATTAGAGGCGCGCGCCTACGGACGCGGCTGCTTTTTTTTTCAACCACGCAATGTAGGTGAAGCGATGAAATAATCGACATATAAGAGGTTTAGTAGAGCATGAACTTCAACTTACATTTGATTCTTCTTACCCAAGACCCCAAGAAATCGACGAATAAGCCACAATGCCAAGTACGTTTTAATTAATATATCGACTGTGCAATATGAATTGCATAGTTTGAGGTTCGGGTCCTCATAAATTTCAAAGATTATCTCATCGAAACCTTTCCTCACTACTGATTAATACTTAGCACTGAAATCCCGACACTTCAGGTTAAGTTGATCAGAGTTTAATAGTGAGGGATTCGCGTCTTAAGACACGAATACCGTTTCCGATGGAACATGTGCCAGTCATTGTTCTTCAAGATTTATCTTTGACGTTTATGTGTACTTCTTGAACCTCTTGCTGCTTTGACCATAAGCTAACATCTGTATTTAGGAGCTCCAAGAACTTACTCCAAGACTTACTCTACCCCAAAGAGACCTTACGAGTCCTCCCGTTTGGATGCTGAATTGAAACTGGCCGGTGAGTACGGTTTGAAGAACAAGAGAGAGATCTACAGAATCACTTTCCAGTTGTCCAAGATCCGTCGTGCTGCCAGAGACTTGTTGACCAGAGACGAGAAGGACCCAAAGAGATTGTTCGAAGGTAACGCCTTGATCAGAAGACTAGTCAGAATCGGTGTCTTGTCTGAGGACAAGAAGAAGCTAGATTATGTCTTGGCTTTGAAAACCGAAGATTTCTTGGAAAGAAGATTGCAAACTCAAGTCTACAAGCTTGGTTTGGCCAAGTCCGTTCACCACGCTAGAGTCTTGATCACTCAAAGACACATTGCCGTTGGTAAGCAAATCGTCAACGTTCCATCCTTCATGGTCAGATTGGACTCTGAGAAGCACATCGACTTCGCTCCAACCTCTCCATTCGGTGGTGGTAGACCAGGTAGAGTCGCCAGAAAGAACGCTGCTAACAAGTCCGAGGGCGGCGATGACGCTGGTGCTGAAGATGAAGAGTAAGCGGATTGCATGTGATAAATGCATACCCTGTACTTTATATCAATTTGCCTACACATTCATCCCTTTCTGGAGATACATTACTACTAATAATTTGATCTTAACGAGGCGTCCATCATATAAATACATTATGTATGGATAGCTTTGTTTAGATGATCAAGAAAGGTTTGTTCTCTGCATTACAGCTCCCGGTAATTCATATGTCCATATCAAATGTATACTAGTTTTATAAGACCTAACGATTTCAATGAGAAGAGATCCTCTCAAAGACCAGGCTTCTAGCTATTGATTTTGTGTTACTGTTTTATGAAAACCCACACACCCTGATAATACATCCTAACACCCATCAAAAAGCTTTATCTTTTTTTCTGCGTGGTTGCACAGGTGTATTTTTCACAATAAACACTGGCGTCGCCAGTGGGCTGAGAGCTGGTACCAGACTTCCCTTACTGGGCCCAGCCTAGCTGCTTGTTGTCTCCTTCTACCGGCAGCCGAGGCCGCCCGCTGAGCAGAATCCCAGGCTAGGAGCTCTGCCTGGGCTAGGACGGACGATGCGCATCTGGTTGGATTGGCGGATGGTTAGCCGGTAGGTGTATACTGAAATTTAATTCATCTGTGGGATAGTGACGAATCAGCTCTAAATCATCGGAAACAAGGACGACAAGCAAAAATGGGTAAATCGTATGTGGAAATAATGCTATTCCAGTGACAGAACCGGCAGCAGCAGCTATACAAATCTCCCAATGGCATCATGAATGAGAAATTGAAAAATTAAACCAGTGTTGAAGAAGCAGATCCATCTGGATCGTGTCATTGCTTCGCTGGGGTCCAAGGTTCAATGCAAAAGACTTTGTTACTAACATGAGGGTTTAATTCCTTAAAACAGGCACGGTTACAGATCTCGTACTCGTTACATGTTCCAACGTGACTTCAGAAGACATGGTACTATTCCATTGTCTACCTACCTGAAGGTCTACAAAGTTGGTGACATCGTCGACATCAAAGCCAACGGTTCTATCCAAAAGGGTATGCCACACAAGTACTACCAAGGTAAGACTGGTGTGGTCTACAACGTGACCAAGACCTCTGTTGGTGTTATTATCAACAAGATGGTCGGTAACAGATACTTGGAGAAGAGATTGAACTTGAGAGTTGAACACGTCAAGCACTCCAAGTGTAGAACCGAGTTTTTGCAAAGAGTCAAGGACAACGCTGCTAAGCGTGCTGAAGCCAAGGCTCAAGGTGTTGCCGTCCAATTGAAGAGACAACCAGCTCAACCAAGAGAGGCTCGTATTGTTTCTACTGAAAACAACGTTCCACAAACTTTGGCCCCAGTTCCTTACGAAACTTTCATCTAATTTACCCGATGCATCTTTCGGCGGTCAGTTTTTGCAGCGTATTATCATCAATGTATAATTGTCTCTAATCTATAACAATTTACACGCACTGTTTCTTGGTTACATTCAATAAAAATCTTATGGAAAGTCAAATTCAAACGCCTTGATGGGAAATCTCGCCAGCTTCCCCAACACCTAAATACAGAAAACTATCGGTGTCCTTTTCTTGTCATATCACTTCTCGTAAAAAGCCCTGGGCGCTCTCTGAGTGATCTCGTTCATTGTTCGGAGCCAACCTTATTGGCGTAGATGACATGGAGGAAAAATCGCCTTGCGATGACGATACATAGGAGGAGTCGGTCAGCGAGGAAACGTAAGAAAATCTATGATCAACCGGTACCTCAGGAATCGCTGAAGCTTGCAAACCCGCGACGTTTCTTGACGGAGGAATTGGAGGAGGTCGCCTGTCTTGGAAATTGAACTCGTCTTGAAATGGATTTCCCGTGTCGTTACGAGGATCTGTTTCACTTTTGTTCTTCGATATTTGCGCCATACTCTTTATTCTTGACAAAAGTGCCGCCTGCCCGTTGCTAGCGGCGGAAGCTGCCACTTTCTCTTGGTCATGGTCCAATGGCTGAGACGGTAGTGGGTATCCTGCCCGACGACCGATCTTGGATGTGAATTCTCGAGGCGCTTTCTTCCTACGCCTGAAGAACATGAGCCATAACACAATACCACAAAGCAGAGCTCCTCCGACCCCTCCTACTACGCCGCCTATTATCTTGTTCTTTGTTGGATTGGATGGACCGCCGGTTCCACCGAGACTGCCGTCTAGCCAATTTTGATAAAATTGGATTCCTCGAGTCTGCGTGCTGGTGGGAACCGAGAAACTGCTGGTGGCAGTTTTTGCACGAGCTGTCGTAGTTGGAAGCCCTGTATCGAACGTAGTGGATGATCCTGTGATGTGGTAAAGCTGGGTGTATATGTAATAGACCGATCGGGAATCCTGTAAAACCGTATAGCTTGGCGACGCCGAAGAGGAGGCCGACGTTTCCGATGAATAAGAGAAAGAAGTTTGCTCCGGTTCCAACACTGATGTAGAAGGTATCATGCTTTCCGAGCTCGACGACGATGTCGAAAAGTCCATACTGGAAGAATCCGAGGACGAGGATGAATCTGAGGCCCATGAGGACGATACCGAGGATGACGACGAATCTGAGGACAATACCGAGGATGAAGATGAGTCTGGGGTCCACGACGACGATAGCGAAGACGAAGGTGAGTCTGAGACCCACGATGACGATGTCAAAGATGTCGACGAGGGATCCAACGTCGAAGATTGAGACCACACGGAAAAAGGTTCGCTACCAGACGAACTAGAGACCTCACTGGAGGTCTCCGAGGTGCTCAACGGTACGAGCACTGAACTTCGAGACCACAATGGCCCGCTTTGCGACGATCCCAACGACGCACTATCCGAACTCGAATAAAGCTGAGAACTCGATGGCGTCACTACAGTCGGTCCCGACGAAGAACTAGACCACCAAAACGACTCACTCCCCGTCCCAACATCCCCAGAACCCAGCGTTCTCCTCCCAGATCCACTCCCCGATGCTCCTCCCGTCTCCAAAGACCATTCAAACGACGATCCAACACCACCAGCCCTTGTCGAAGAGCTGTTAAAAGCCATTCCCACCACCGAACCGACGACTAGCGGCTCCTTTCTCCACGATTCGCTTCACCTTCCAGATCTAATGGCTTGTTTCTCTGATAAAATTCGCCCTCGGGCTTTTTTTAGAAAGGACCTGCCTAACAAGACCGTCTTCAGACAACAAGATCTGAGCGGATCAGGCCAGATCTGGGCTGCTGATGGTCTCCAAGATTATGCTATGAGCTGGTATGAGTGATGTTGAAAGAGTGGTGAAGTATGGGGCGGTGAGGGTTTGGCCGGTACCGGGCCGGCACCGGGATTGGGATGGGCAAGATACGGCGGTTCTGCTCCTTGTTGCAAGCTATGATGACTGAGATGAGCAGTGTAAGGCTAGATGTTGTGGTTGGTTCGATTTGTATAAAGGGCGGGCGTATTTGGGATGTCTCGAGATGAAAAAAGCAGGTAGAAAGGATAGGTAAGTCAAGATGTCTACGTTTTCTGAGTCTGATTTTGATGCTGAACGCTACGATAGGAGCAGACCTTCGTATCCCGATCGCTTTTACGCGGCTTTGGATGAGTATCACCAGGGTCCGCGCCGTTGTGTGGTTGATGTTGGGTGCGGTCCCGGGACGGCTACGTTCCAGATGGCTGCGTTATTGAGCGGTTTCGAGCAGCTTGTAGGAACCGACATCTCTCCGACCATGATCGAGAAGGCCAGGTCCGCGAATGGTCGGGACGAGCGAGTTTCTTTCCAAGTTTCGTCAAGCGACGATTTCTCGTTCCTGGGCCCCGACAAGGCCAACTGCCAGGCGCTTGATATGGTCACTGCAGTCGAATGTGCGCATTGGTTCGATTTTGCAAGTTTCCAGTCTTGCGTAGCCGCCAATCTACGTGCCGGGGGCACTTTTGCGGTCTGGGGCTACGCAGACGCATCCTTTATCGACTATCCCGAGCTGGACGCTGTGCTAGACGACGTTTCGTATGCGGAAGATCAGCTCGGACCGTACTGGCAGCAGCCGGGGCGCGAAGTGCTTCGTGGTATGCTGGAGAACTGGGTCTTTGACAAGAGATATTTCGCAGACGAGCAAAGTGTCGTAGTCAGGGTCGCGGATTTACGCACCCCGCAGCGTCTGCGTCCTGAGCAGAAACATCTAATCCTCTCCAAGGAGATGACAGTGTCAGACTACGCAAACTATGTCAGAACTTTCAGTGCATACCATACTTGGAAGACAAAACACGGAAACTCAGAACAAGACATAGCCGAGCGGCTGGTGGAGACAATTTGCAAGGTTCAGCCACAGCTAACGCCAGACTCCAAGGTCCAGGTAGCCTGGAATACCTTCTACAAGTTTGCCAGAAGAATCTGATGCTTTAGTAAGGCTGGTTGATATGATAGGTTGGAAGTCACGAGACCTGGATTTTTTTGTATGGCTTAATCGATACTGTAAGGTTGGCAAACTAAGACTGATTTTAGACAATGAACAGAGGTTATAGATGGCTGAATCTTCTCCTTTTATTATCGAATGCCACTCGTTTGCTGAACGTTTCTGCCAGATCAGTTTGGGTTGCGACAGTTTCTTGAAAAGGACTTGATATCAGTGGAAAATGCCCGTAGTGGAAATTAAAGATCAGGATCAATTCAGCAACTTGGTTACTGCTGAAGCAGGTGACAGACTCACAGCGTTGTACTTTTACGCACCTTGGGCCGAACCATGCAAGTACATGGGTGAAGTGTTTAAAGCGTTGAGCGACGAGCCTTCGAATAAGGATGTGTTGTTTTTGTCGATCAATGCTGATGAGAATTCCGAGATTGCTGAATCGTTTGAAGTCTCGGCAGTGCCCTGTTTGATTATTGTGAGAAAAGGGACCATATTGACGGAACTTTCTGGTGCCAATCCAAAGCAGTTCGTGAAAGCTTTGAATGATCACAAGGCCAGTCAAGGTAGCCCAGAGCCACAGCAGCGTTCGGTTACGGAAGAGGAGGGGGAAGACGAGGAGGATGAAGAGACTGAAGAAGAGCTGAACGAAAGATTGACAAAGCTAACACAGGCCGCTCCAATAATGCTCTTCATGAAGGGGAGTCCTTCAGAGCCCAAATGTGGATTTTCCAGACAGATGGTTGGCATACTTAGAGAGCACCAGGTAAGGTTTGGGTTTTTCGATATCTTGAAGGATTCCTCTGTCAGAGAGGGTCTCAAAAAGTTCTCTGACTGGCCTACCTTCCCACAGCTGTACGTCAAGGGAGAATTCCAGGGCGGTTTAGATATTACGAAGGAGTCCCTGGAGGAGGATCCGGAATTTTTCGAGCATGCTCTACAGTCTAACTAATAAATCAGAAGTTTCTATTTAAGTCTATACAGGTAATTCGATTTGTGATATTGAATGCTGATGTACGATAACTAATCATAAATCTTCCAGATCGGAGTCGGAAAGGGACTCATTGAGTGGTTTCTCACCGTTCAGATCTCGTGGCTTTTGCGAAAGCGTCTCATAGATAGAATCATCGTCGTCAAGTGTGTTGTTTGCAACAGCTTCTACATCTTGGTCACTATCAACTATGGGGTCCTCTTCGAATTGCTCATCGACATTTTCAGTCCCAACATTTAAGCCAGCATTTGCACCGTATAGTTCAAGTAACTTTTGTAGTTTCGCATCTCGAGTTCGTCTCAATCGGTCAAGGGAATCCTTGGTGCTGGATTGATGATCATCCTCAGAAAGTTCGATATCATGACCTTCTATCAAGTTAATGTCGCCTCCTATACGCGCGATGATGTCTAATGTAGGATCCACCTCCAGACTTTTTATCTGTTGTTTTGCTTCAGATGTACCATTGTTAGCTAATTTAGCTCTATAATGTTTCAATGCCTTTTCTTTATAAAACCGAGTGCTCTTTATTTGGGGATCGTAGAAACCAAACTGCAATGCTATGTTTCGCAAGAGACGCGGTTCACCGTATTTGTAGATTGAAACATTGGTATAATCTTCGCATTTTACTTGGAACTCATTTTGAGCTTTTCTAATTTTCCATTCTGGTGGGAACTTCGCCCTCCCATGAGTATGGCTCCCTCGGCCGATCTCGCCAAAAATGTATCGCACTTTGCGCAAACAAAACTCCAAGGATTCAGGTGTCTTACCCATAGTATTGCTTTCACTTAGACAATCAGTTAGTTTGCATGCTTCTAAAATGCTGAATTTACCTTTGTTGAATGAGGAGTAATTCTCCAAGAGTCCCAAGGAAAAATTGTCATGGGAAAGATGCCCCATCGAATGCAAAAGCAGTTCGTTGATCATCGTGTTGTCATCTGCAACATCGCGCGATCCATGCAGGATTTTGCCGATGGCATGAAAGTAGGAAGCGGAGCTCTCTCTCGCAAAAGTTGGGACGTGCCCGGTAGAGGTTGCCCAGAACTGCAACATTGCAATACCGGACCGCAAGTCTCCCGTAGACTGTGTCAGCCCGTCAATAACGCGGTCCTTGTCATCCCATTTTTCACGTAGCATCAGCTCAGCTTTATTGTCATTGCAGATATTTAGCAAAGTTTTCCTCATCAGCGTCGCATTCACCGGGTTGAACTTTATTCTTTTCAAGCAAACATGGGACAATATCTCTTTGCCCAAAATCGATTCGGCTGTCCAAGAGTAGTCCACACCATAAGTGGTGTAGCCGTCACTTTCGTTCTCAAGCTCGCATTCGGTCAGGCAAATAACTAACGGCGGCAGAGAGCGCTGGGGCATGTACAGCCATTCCAACAGCTGTCGCCGAAACGCGTTTCTGGTTTCCGCGTGGATCACATTCGGTATATCCTCGACCAGCACCAGCGAGAGATTCGACAGAACTCGGTACTTTGCCTCGCTGAGAAACTCTCCAAAACCACCAATGAGCGAAGCTCCATTCGGTGCCATGTCATTTTCATACCGAATAACATTATCTTCTCTTCCTCCCGGTACTCTATATTTTGGCACCAACTCCTTCGCCAACATATTAACAAAAGTACTCTTGCCGCACCCGCTGGGTCCCGTCAGCAGCAAAATCCGCTTCTCACTTCTTCCCTGCAGCATACTCTCTAACTCATCACGTACTTCCTTAGCCTTCTTCTTATGAATCGACACCTCGCCAGCATTTCTCGGACTATACTTTTCATACCACGGAACCGTATTAAAACCACTCGCATTTAACTCATCTGACAAATTCTGGCCTCGCAGATCTGTACTAGACCACCTCTTGCTCCTTTTCCGCGACGGAGACCACGATTTTGAAGCACTCCAGTTACTGATTTCCGAACTTAGCGACGAAAGACTACGCTTTAAATCCAAAACATTTCTCCTTTTGCGGTCCATAAGTAGCGACCCACCCGGCAATTCTTCACAGCGTCAGCGTCCACCAAAGCCATGCTTGTGCTCTTAGCTGGTCTCAAGACCAAGAACCTTCAACCTTCAAGCTTTAATAGGCTTAAGTACTAGTATAAGAGCGTCATTCTACACGACCTCAGTTAGATGAGCTTAAAGCTCATCATGAAGAAGAGCTATATAAACAGCTGTTAAAAGGACTAGGTTGGGACCGCTGGTACTCTAGTTGGTGGTTTTGGAGGCCAAGTTAGCCGGTAGAAGATGTCTGATAGTGAGAAGGAGAGAAAACAGCAGATCCGGGAGATCTACCGGTACGATGAGATGTCGAATAAGGTTCTGCGGGTTGACAAGAGATTGCAGAGTGTCAAAAGTGATCCGCAACGAGATGCGGAACTGTGTCAGCCGAAATCTATGGAGGGAAGGATCTCTGTGAAGGAGATGGGGATAAGTGTTAGGCGGGAAGCCAGCGAGGATAGAGAAGAGGCGAGAGAGAGTTTGGAACGTGAGCAAATGAGGAGTAAGAGGATGACTCAGAGGCCTGTGAGTTACAGAAGTGTGTTAGATTACGATAATTCAGGTTTGGAATATTATCCGACGGATGAGGCGAATAAGGGAGTGTATGAGGAGATATTGAGATGGGTAGCGGAAGTAGTTGGCACGGATATACCGCACGATATCATCGTGAGCACAGCAGATCTGCTGATAAGTACGTTGAAGGAGGATGCAAATGAAGCTGACGGGGTTTTGGACAGAAAGAGGGTGTTTATCGAGAAAGAACTTGAGCTGCCGATTCAAACTGCTAAGTTCAAAGATTTGGTCCAATTAGTCAGGCAGATCACAGATTACAAAAATAATTCTGCGGAGGAGAATGAAAAAGCTGTGCCTGTCCTGCTTGAAGATGAATCCGGAGAGGTCTACGCGGAAGAGGAAGGCAGTGCGTTAGTGAATGAGCTTGAGCAAGAAGTTGCGGAAGATGAGGTGCCTGATTATACTAACGGCAAGAAGGCGGCGCTTACGGATGACGGAGAGCTGGGCCTGGGACGCAATGAAGATAAAATCTTACTTGCTGGAAAGAGTGCCGATGTAATCGAAGAGGTAAGCATAAATGAGGTCGACGAGTTTTTCTTACGAAGAAGGCTGAATGAAGCTAGGGCAGATCTTGATGCAGGCTCCGTCCAACAAGTTTCGGATCAAATTTTAGAAATGCTCGAAAGGAATGACATAAATTCGGAAACCCTCGAGACAGAACTCATAAATTTATTAGGGGCAGATCAGCTTCAGTTCGTCAAATACATCGTCAAAAATTCCCAAGCCCTTCTGTGGGGCATTCGTTTAGCAAGAACAGAGGAAAGTCAAAGGCCCGTGGTCCTTCAGGATATGCGACAAAGTGGCGTACAAGCTTTGGCTGAGCAGTACGACTCGGGAACGCGCCTGAGTAGCAAAAGAACGGCTGAGAATGCCTTAGATACCATAACGGATAAAGAAGGAGATACTAAAAGGCTCCGAGCGAGTGACCGAGAGCCTCTTCCGCCTCTCATCGATCTTGAGAATCTCGCCTTCAATGAGGGCGCTAATTTAATGACCATATCGAAAGTTTCGCTGCCGCAAGGTTCTTACAAAAAAGTTAACCAGCACTACGAAGAGATACACATTCCAGCGCCAAAGAAGCCAGACATTGATTATTCATTAATACAAACGTCATCGCTACCTGTCTGGGCCCGAGACGCTTTTCCATTAAAAGAGACCGAGACTCTTAACCCTATCCAATCGAGAGTCTTTCCCGCTGCATTTCACAATGACACTAATATTCTATTATGCGCACCAACAGGTGCCGGTAAGACCAACGTTGCTATGCTTTGTGTCCTCAGAGCAATTTCCACTTTCATTAACCCTGAAACGAATAATTTGCGAAGTAAGCAATTCAAGATAGTTTACTTAGCGCCTTTAAAGGCCTTGGTTCAGGAACAGGTCAGAGAATTCAGAAGACGGCTAGCATATCTAGGCATTAAAGTGGAGGAACTGACTGGTGATTCTACGCTCAGCAGACATCAGATAGCTGAAACTCAAATATTGGTTTCAACGCCTGAAAAATGGGATGTTATAACACGTAAAGCTGCTGATACTTCATCCTATATCAACCTCGTTAATCTGTTGATAATTGATGAGGTTCACCTTCTTCACGATCAAAGAGGCCCCGTTTTAGAATGCATAGTGGCAAGATCCTTACAGTCACCTTTCGTGAGACAAGTCCCAAGAATCGTTGGACTTTCGGCCACGCTTCCAAATTATCAGGATGTTGCAAAATTCTTACGCGTTCCGGATGACGGATTGTTTTATTTTGACTCATCTTTCAGACCTTGTCCACTCAGTCAGCAGTTCTGTGGAATCACAGAGAAGAATTCATTAAAAAGATTGCACGCTGCAGATGAGGCGTGTTATGATAAGACACTTGAAGCCGTCACCAACGGTCACCAAGTTATAGTTTTCGTTCATTCTCGGAGAGAAACGGCAAGGTTAGCAAGGCACCTTGTACAAAAGTTCCGTGATCAAGGAAATATTGAAAGCCTTCAGAAAGCAGATCCAGCTTCAAAACAGATCTTGCAAACGGAAGCAGAGAAAATCCAGAACCCTCATTTGGCACAACTCTTGAAACAAGGCGTCGGAATTCACCACGCTGGTTTGTCCAGAGAAGATAGATCTCTTTCAGAGGACCTATTTGCCGATGGTCTCCTGCAAGTCCTTGTCTCTACAGCAACTCTGGCATGGGGGGTCAACCTTCCAGCTCATACTGTCATCATAAAAGGAACGGATGTTTATTCTGCGGAAAAGGGCAGATGGGATCGGTTGCCTCCCCAAGATCTCTTACAAATGTTGGGGAGAGCAGGAAGACCAAGGTATGATACTCACGGGGAGGGAATCGTTATTACGAATCAAACTGATGTTCAGTATTTTCTAGCCATCTTGAACCAACAACTGCCAATAGAGTCTCAGTTTGTGTCAATGGTAGTGGATGCGCTGAATGCTGAAGTTGTCTCTGGTAGTATCAAAAGTAGGAAAGATGCTGTTAATTGGTTGAGCTACACCTACCTATACGTGAGAGCGCTAGTTTCACCCGAGCTGTATAAGGTGACAGACGTCGGACCTGATGACAGTTTGTTTCATTTCCGAGATTCCTTAGCCCATTCAGCCTTCAGCGTCCTTCAGGACGAGAAGCTGGTAATTTATAACGCTGAAGAAGGTACGGTGCAATCCACCGAGCTGGGCCGCATAGCTTCTTACTTCTACGTGAAACACAAATCCATGCAAACATACAACCGAGGTTTGAATGAGCGTTCATCTCAGATGGATCTTTTCAGATTAATTGCAATGTCAGGTGAGTTTGACTACCTATCTGTCAGGCCAGAAGAGAGAAAAGAGGTGAGGGAACTTCTGGAGAGAGCACCAGTCCCGGTTAAAGAAGATGCTGACGACCGTTTGGCGAAAATAAACATTCTTCTTCAAAGTTACATTTCTAGAATGAAGTTTGAAGGTTTTGCTTTAAATTCCGACATGACATTCATTAAGCAGAATGCAGGCCGGATATCCAGAGCACTGCTCGAATTGTCTTTGAAGAAAGGCTATTCTCAAACCTCCAGAAGGCTTCTAGATATCTGCAAAATGGTTGAGCGCAGAGCGTGGGTAGCGAGTTCCCCTTTGAGACAAATCAAAGAATGTCCTACTGAACTAATTAAGAAAACTGAGGCTTCCACCCTATCTTGGCAGGACTACATGGAACTTGAAAGCCCAGCACAAGTTGGTCAGGCTGTCAGGTCAGAGAAGCACGGCAAGATGGTGTACGACTTACTGAGGAGATTTCCCAGGCTGATTCTAAAGTGTTCAATTCAACCACTAACTGCTAGTCTACTTAGATTCGAGTTAGAGATTCTTCCCGACTGGATATGGGAATCTAAGTTCCACGGCTTCGGCGAGCAATTCTTGGTCTTGGTTGAGGATACCGATGGTGAGAAGATTCTTTACTCAGATACCCTAGTAATAAGGAAAAATGACTTATATGAGACACAAACGTTAGAAATCACTGTACAATTATCTGCAGCCCAACAGAAAAGACTACCTCCAAATTTCTTCATATCCGTAATCTCTGAGCGATGGTTGAACTGCGAGACGCGACTTGTAGTTGATTTGCAGCAAGTCCGACTGCCGAGAAAATTCCCTGCTCCAACTCCACTTCTCGATACAAAGTTGGTGCCAACATCGGAATTAAATGAGGAAGAGTTTTCAGAAGTATTTGGTTTTGCAGCTTTTAACAAATTTCAAAGCCAAACGTTCCATTCTGTTTACAACTCTAACGCGAACGTTTTCATCGGGGCAGCTAAGGGGACTGGCAAGACAGTTTTAGCTGAGCTGGCTCTACTCAACCACTGGCGACAAAACAAGGGCCGTGCAATTTACATTAATCCAAGACAGGAGAAAATAGACTATCTAATACGAAGCTGGACCAAAAGACTTTCTGGATTAGCTGGCGGTAAAACTATTGACAAATTGGGTCTGGAGACCACTTTGAACCTCCGTATTATTGCTCAGAGCCATTTGATACTAGCCACACCTGAGCAGTTTGAAGTTGTTTCAAGAAGTTGGAGACAGAAGAAAAATCTACAGAACATTGAACTTTTGATCTACGATGATGTGCACGAAATGTCAAATGGATTACATGGTGCCACCTACGAAATGCTGATCAGTCGTATGAGCTTCATAAGCAATCAGCTTGATAACAAAACGAGGATCGTGGCATTAGCATCTTGTATAGCAAATGGACGCGATTTAGGCGAGTGGCTGGGAGTCTCAAAGGGCAACATCTATAACTTCTCCCCCCAAGAAAAGGCAGCACCAGTTGAAATTCAATTAAATTCATTTGATCAACCACCCAACGTCGCATACAATTCGTCGATGATCAACAGCGCACTTGAATTTACGCATGCAAATGCTCCATCCACCAGCATAATATACCTACCAACAAGAACCGCTTGTTTCAAGGTAGCTGCCGATATGGCTAAGTACGGAGGCAATCATGATTCGAATATGTCAAAATCAGAAGGGCATGGCCCAGTCCACCTCCCCGTCCACGGTACTGAGGATCCCTTGCTTGAATCGCCACTCAAGTTGGGAATTGGTATCTTGTACCAGAATATGACAGTCAAGGATAGAAAACTTGTTCTACGACTTTACTCGCAGAATGAATTATCTGTGCTGCTTGTTACACGGGAATGTTGTTTCTATGCTCCAAACTCTAAATCAATAATTATTCTGGGTACGCAATATCATGAGGGGAAAGAACATCGACACATTAGGTACACGGCCAACGAAATTCTAGAGATGGTTGGAACAGCTCAAGATAAACTTAATGGAAGCACTTCGAGGGCATTGATTCTTACAAACACAAATCTGAAAGATTACTACAAGAAATTTCTGCTTGAGTCTCTTCCAGTGGAGAGTTCGTTGTACTTTAGTATACACGACTTGTTGATCGCAGAAATAAGCAACTCGGTTATTCGAAGTAAACAAGATTGCGTTGACTGGCTAGCTTACACTTATTTCTACCGACGTCTTCATGCTAACCCCAGCTTTTACGGTGTTAAAGACGTGTCATCTTACGGCATCTCAGCCTATTTGACTGAGCTAGTTGAAGCTACCTTGGCCGACCTTCAAAACTCCTCAGTGATTGAAATAGAGGATATTGAGAAGCCGGAAGACGCTGATGAGCAGGATGTTGAGGAAATAATAGTACCGCTAACTGGATGCCTCGTTAGCGCTCATTACAACATATCCTTTTTGTCTTTGAATATGCTTTTGACATCACTATCTGGTGGTGCCACACAACAAGATATCTTAAAGATCCTATCAAAGGCGAATGAATTTGATTCAATTCCTCTTAGAGAAGATGAGCTGTCAGTGGTTCAAAAACTGAACCAGCGGGTTCCTTTCAAAGTTGACGATATAAGTGGGACCAATTTACTAAGCTCAAAGGTATACTTATTGTTACAGGCCCATTTCTCAAGACTCAAACTAAGCCCGGAATTATCATTCGACCTACAAATGGTGTTGAAGAAATCAGTTCCTCTTATAAACGGCATAGTTGATATCTTATCTGGCGATGGAAGGCTGAATGCAATGACCGCTATGGATATTTCACAGATGATTACACAGGGGATGTGGGACATTGATAGTCCTTTGAAACAAATTCCTTTCTTCAACGATGAAATACTGGCCAAATGTGCGAATAAAAATGTTGAGACCGTCTATGATATAATGGCCCTGGAGGACGAGGAACGAGAAGATATAATGCCCGCTAACGAAAGCGAGGTTTTCGAAATTGCTAATTTTGTTAATAACTACCCTAACATTGAGCTAGAATATCTCATCGAGCAGACCGAAACATTCAAGGCAGGCGAACGAACAAAAATAAACGTCACGTTAACGAGAGATGAAATGCCAGAAACGCTGGTTGTAAACTCTAAAAAGATGCCCTTTGAAAGATTGGAAAGTTGGTGGATAGTTGTAGGTGAAGTTGCTACAAAGCGGTTGCATGCAATCAAGAAAGTATCTCTTCGCCGTGATGTACAAAGTTTTGACCTAGAATTTACTTTAGAGAAAGGCGATCATCAACTAACAGTTTGGTGTGTGTGCAACTCCTACTTGGATGCAGATAAGGAAGTTTCCTTCAGTTTAAATGTCGAATGATAGATAAATTTTACATAGTACTGGCAATCAGCAGCGCGACTTCAGCAAAACATTAGTCCATTTCAACATCAACAGAATTTTCATTCTGTATCGTGCCACCTTCATTCTGCTGCTTTCTTTTTGATTTTTCTTCCTGCTGATATTGAAGGAGCTCTTCGTATCTCCAGACGGACACACCTTCTTGATCTTTAGGATTCGTGGGCTGAGCCATTGTCCTCAGGAACTGCTTGGCATTAGCGATAGCCATATCTGTTGAAAGGTTGAGATCTGCATCAGAAAGGCCTTGGGAAATCCATTTGGGTAACTGATTTCTTTTCCTTGAAAATCTACGGTCCGCCAACACCATTACTCCGTAATCATCCTTTCCCCTGAGAACCCTACCCAAACATTGCGCAGCATGCCTCATTGCATCAAATGATAAGAAATCATTCTCCCTTATCTGATAGTTTTCCCTGAGAAACTCCAAACGGGCCTTTAATATACGAGATTCGGTGTACTGGAACGGGATACCTATCATCAGCACTGTTCTTCCATATTGATGGTCAAAATCAATTCCTTCTGAAACTTTGCCACGGGCGACCGATAAAAGAATAGCACCCCTTCCATTGGAACAAGCCTTTCTGTACGTTTCCAAGGCAAGCGAAGTCTCTTGGGCGTCCGGGGTTTCAACTAATATTAGCTTGTGTTTCCAAACTTCATCCAATATACCCATCGTTTGCCACATAGATATAATACTTTCCATGTAAAGGTAGGATGGGAAGAAGACAACCATCCCATCTGGCGTTATTTTAGCAAATTCTACCAGCATTGAACCATAATTTCGTACAATACTAGGATCATTCCGAATTTCAAACCGAGAAGATATAGCCACTTGATCTGAACCCTTGGTCACAATCATTGGCAAGAACGACTTTTTAGCTAAGGTCATTGCGTAAGATCTCTGGAGTACCGTGTTGAAATTCAGCATCCTAGGGTACATATCAAGTGGAGATATGGTACCCGAAGTAATTATAACTGATGAAAATCTTTCAAATACAGGTTTTATTGCAATTGATGCATCCAAACATGTGAATCGCATGATAGGATTCGGCACAGCGGCATTCTCTATCTCATAAGGTTCAATGATCAATAAGAAGCCTGTTTCATATGTTGATATCAAGGTTGCAAAAGTAGCAATGTCCTTTAATGCCATGAAATCCTCTATCTCGGACACCTCTAGCGTCCTTACCAAAAGCGAGAGCCGCTCCGAGCAAAACCGTAAAGGTTTTCTATCAATGAAAGTTAATTGTTTTAAATGCTGCAGAAATGACTTGGGTGTCTCTGAGATGACATGTAAAACTTTCATTCTTGTTTTCAAATACTCGATTAACCTTTTAAGAAAAGAGACAAAATGTTCTGCTCTCCTGATATTCCCCGGTATTGCTTCTGTTAATAAATCTTCCGAGAGAACAGGTGTTTCTAAAGCAGCCTCTTCTTCAGGCTCTAATATCTCTGCAGTATGCAAACCTTTGACTAATTTATCATATTCGTCTTGAAGCTTCTGAGCGTCTACTCTTCGAACCTCTTGAATTCTATTTTCCAGGGCATTGGCGCCTTTTGTAGCGCGCTTCAGGACATCATTAGTCAAATCAAGTGAAAGTGATTCTATACAGACATTGTCAATATTGTGCGCCTCATCGAAAATCACAATGCCATCTTTTGAAACTTCTTTCGAGACTCTTTCCGCAATCTTGGGATCCAACAAATAGTGATACGAGTAGATAATGATATTACAGAGTGAGATCATACGACGGACGATAAAATACGGACACAAAGTTCGTTCCTCACAGTATTTTATAAGTCTCTCAAATGAAAACACACCTTTAGGAAGATAATCTTCAACTTCGAGGTTGTAAAGATTTTCGTGGTAATCACACAGTTCAACCTTAGCTTCAGGATCATTTTCCAACTGACGCTTAGCCTGACCATTGGTCATACGGCGACATTTTTCATCAACAACTGTACCCTTTCGTTCCTTACTCACAATTGGATGCAGACAGAGATTTTTTCTCGAAGTTAACCCTAGGCCTCTGAAATCCTCTCGGAATCCTAACTCCTTGGTTCTATAATCCATAAGGTTCTCCAACTCTATAAGCGCTTTCTCAATCTCGGACATAGTACGGGAACAGTATATGATCTTTCGATGTTCAGGGTAGTGCATTTGATAGGCAATGGTCAATGAGAGTAATGAAACAGTTTTCCCAGTTCCCGAGGGCATTTCTAGAATACTATTTCCGCCGGCATCTAAAGTTCTCTTGATATCGCACATATACTTGTACTGCTCTGGATAGATTTTGGGATAAGGGAAAAGTACCGGTAAATCATCGATGTAAAATTTCATTATAACTTCAAAGGGAAGTGATTCCAGCTCCTTCAGATCTTGAAATGCTCCTCAATAGCCGTGGCCTACTTTTCAACATAACCGGTTTTCAGTAATCAGTAAGCCATTATCTGAACTAGATACATATCACGTGAAGAACTCCCTCTGGTAGAAGATGCCATTTGAATCAGTGCACACTGCGGTACTTGTCAATCAGCTTGAAGAGTTTCGGCGTTATGACATCGGATGTGTCGCCGGAGATTGTCTCTAAAAGGCCCCTCTGTGCGTAAAATTCCTTCAAAGGACCTGCGGTCCTGCGATACTCGTCCAACCGTTTCTTGAAAACCTGCGCCGTGTCATCGGGCCTTTTGCTCAATGGCTCCCCAGTGATATCATCGATGCCTGGAGTTTTAGGCGGCTTGTATTGCAGGTTATAAACTCGGCCGCTTGGTACGTGAACGTACCTGTTCTCGATTCTCTCGAGAATAACGCTTTCGGGGACATCTAGTTCTACAACCAGAGTCAAGCCAGTGTCATACTTGGATAGAGCTGCTCTGAGCATCTTCCCCTGCTCAAGAGTTCGCGGAAACCCATCTAGGAGCCAAGTAGCTTCCTTAGATAACCAGCCGGATTGCTGCAGGTGGCCCGTGATCAACCTGGTGACCACTTCATCAGGCAACAGCTTACCCTCGAAGATGTAGGACGCTGCTAAGGAACCCAACGGAGTCTTTTTCTGTATCTGTTGACGTAGCAGATCTCCAGATGAGATTGAATTAAGCTGGGGAAATTTCGTCAACAGTCGCGCAGTCTGAGTTCCTTTGCCAGCCCCAGGAGCTCCAAGAATGAGTAATCGTATGGGGTTCATTGTTTGAGCTGATATGCCACTCTATCACACAGCCTGAGCGATCGCCCGTATTAATACTCTGCCACCGATGTGATACAGTGTTGATTGGGGCTTTTTCGTGGGTCCAATAGGAAAAATGAAACAATTCCAACAACCAACAAGCACCATAGCCCGATATACAACGACTCTAATTCGTTCGTTCTGGCGAAGCCGTAGCTTGTATTGCCTTGTTCCACCCCATAGGCACTTGCATCGGATCTTATTCGCCTAGCGTTGCCCGATGACAGGGGGCAGTTGACACAGCATGGTGGGCATTTGACACAGCAATGCTCACCGCGGTTTGGGCTAACTGAAGGGGCGAATCACCACTTGAAACGCGAGTTTCACGTCACACTTCGCTTCGACCAGCGAGGGCCCACCTGACTAAGTCAAAGAGGTAAACAAAAGGACATTGTTGGTATACTGCTGGATCCCGAGTGAATAACGCCCACCAAGACGCAGCCAGAGAGTCTACTATCTCACCGCGACCTTGGCGGCTAATTCACGCCAATGCTAAAACAACAAAAAAACGCATCTCACCTCCCAGAGAACACTCAAGACGCATCTAAACTCGCCACCAAACATTGCAAGTGATCCAAAATCGACAAAGCACCCGCTGAACGAGGCAATTTCCCGTCAAAACCGCGATAAACAAGATTCTTCTCCAGCGAAACTCTCCCGCAACTCTCCCGTGCTTCCAAACCTACCTCCTGGTGCCAAGACCCTCTCTAGGAGTCCTTGGACGATCTCGACAGCCGGTTATCGAGAATGAAGACGGTTCTCTGGTTCTGATCGCTTATATATATAGCGGCTAAAAAGTCACGTGACAACGGACCGGACGCGACGCGACGCGTAAAGAGATAGGATGCCCATATTTAAAGGTGGGAGTTCCAGGACTTTGAAGGTATAGTAACCAAGAGAGAATCTCTACGTGTCCATCGCTTTGTGTATTGGGTTTCAAGCCGCTAAAGAAAGTTGAAATGACTACAAAGACTCCTGGGTCTGGCCAAAAACGATTGAAGCAGTCAACGTTGCTATCATTCTTTTCCAAGCAAGCTCATAGCCCCAGTCCTGCTGCTAGAAGGCCTATAAAGGAGCTGAAGAATGGTACGAGGACAGTGTCGAAGGGGATTTCTAAAGAGGTAAAGAAACCTACGAACAAGCTCCTTTTTGTTGGCATGGATGAGGAGGAATCGGATGTTTCAGGGTTTGTGACGGCCAATGATAGTATAAATGCTCCAGAAGCTGTTGAAAAACCAGCAGAGGGAAGGACTGAGACGGAGAAAGGCTCAAAGCAGCCTGATATAGAGGAAGACGGCGAAAAGACGCTTTTGAATGTGAACATGCCAAGTAACAAACGTGAATCTAGCGCTGTTGAAGATGGCGAAAGCACGCTATCGTCCAGTGCTAGAAAGACGAAGGGGAGCATCAGCTACGCGGAGTTGTCTGATGAGAGCGACACGGAAGCGACACCGAATGTCCCAAGGAAGAGGAGAAGAATGCAAACTGAGGTTGATGATGACGAAGACGAATACGTGCCCGACAAGAAAGAAAGCGAAGCCGATGTGCTGATGGATGACGAAGACGATGATCTTTTAGAGCTGGCAGAGACTTCTTCGCCTAAGCTTGTGAAAAGGGCAGCTAAACGCACGCCCTCTCGGTCTCCTGGGAATTTGTTCAATAAGTCAAGTGTTGATAGAGTTCCATCACCTCCGAAGCATCAGAAATTCAATAAGCAGAACGAGGAGAGGTACCACTGGCTGGTCGAACTACGGGACGCTTCCGGCCGTCCAGTGACTGACCCGCAGTATGATCCTCGTACCCTTTACGTCCCGCCATCGGCCTGGAGTAAATTCACACCGTTTGAGAAACAGTACTGGGAAATCAAGTCTAAGATGTGGGATTGTATAGTCTTCTTCAAGAAAGGGAAATTTTTCGAGCTATATGAGAAGGATGCTCTCCTGGGCAACCATCTATTTGACCTTAAAATTGCAGGCGGCGGGCGCGCTAATATGCAACTGGCAGGTATTCCTGAAATGTCTTTCGATTATTGGGCTTCTCAGTTTATTCAGCACGGCTACAAAGTTGCCAAAGTGGACCAAAGAGAATCAATGCTGGCGAAGGAGATGAGAGAAGGATCGAAGGGGATAGTAAAAAGAGAGTTACAATGTGTTCTAACTTCGGGCACGCTGACCGACGGTAACATGCTGCAATCCGATCTAGCTACATACTGTCTGGCGGTTCGGGAAGAGCCGGGGAACTTTTATGCGATGCAAGAAGAAAGCAACTCTGCTGCAGGAACTGCCAAGCGGTTGTTTGGTGTTTCATTTATTGATGCAGCTACTGGTGAGCTGAATATGATAGAATTCGAGGACGATGACGAATGCACAAAATTGGATACCATTATGTCTCAAGTGAATCCAAAAGAAGTCATTATGGAGAAGGACAATTTGAGTAACTTGGCTCATAAAATTGTCAAGTTCAATGCCGCTCCACAGGCTATTTTCAATTACATCAAACCAGATACAGAATTCTATGGTTATGAAAGAACATATGACGAACTAACATCATCAGACTCAAAGTATTTCGCAGATATAACACAATGGCCAGCAGTGTTGAGAAAGTATTACGAACAGGGGAAACGAATAGGCTTCAGTGCATTTGGTGGGCTCTTATATTATCTGCAATGGCTGAAACTAGATGAAAGCCTTTTGACTATGGGAAACATAAAAGAATACAATCCTACCAAGTTCAAGAATTCGTTAATAATGGATGGCGTAACGTTACAGAACCTGGAGATATTCAGCAACTCTTTTGATGGATCTGACAAAGGGACTTTGTTCAAGCTCTTCAATAGGGCAATAACACCAATGGGTAAAAGAATGATGAAGAATTGGCTCATGCATCCACTACTGCAGAAGGACAAAATTAATGAAAGACTGGATACAGTCGAGGCTCTTCTGTCAGATAGCAATTTGAGAGATGTTTTGGAGACTGCTTTCGCAAAACTTCCAGACTTGGAAAGGCTTCTTTCGCGGGTTCACTCAAGGAACCTCAAAGTCAAAGACTTCGATAAGACAATTCAAGGATTCGAAACGATCACCGAGTTACTGGAGGCCCTTTCGTCTCATAACCTCAACGGTTCATTGCTCAACTACGTTTCTAATATACCCGAATCCTTAGTTGCTGACGTACAGAGCTGGTCAAATGCTTTCGATCGCACTAAGGCAGTTGACGAAGGAGTTCTTATCCCACAAAAGGGAGTCGAACAAGATTTCGATGAATCACTTGATAGAATACGACAACTCGAGGAGCAGTTGGAGGATCTGCTGAACACATACAAGAAACAGTTCAAATGTTCAACATTGCAATATAAAGATTGCGGTAAGGAGATTTACACTGTTGAAGTTCCTGTCTCGATAGCAAACAAAATACCTTCAAGCTGGGTGCAGATGGCCGCAAATAAAACTGCAAAGCGTTACTACTCTGATGAGGTAAGAGCTCTGGCGCGATCAGTGGCCGAAGCTCGAGAACTGCATAAAGTACTGGAGGAAGAACTAAAGGACCGATTATGCAAAAAATTTGACATGCATTATGGAACAAGCTGGATGCCGACCGTACGGATAATTGCTAGTATTGATTGCTTGCTTGCGCTAGTACGAACTTCAGAATCTCTTGGCCAGCTCTCATGCAGACCTCAGTTGGTGGATGAGATAGATAGCAAAACAGGAGCACCGCTTAATGGTTTTCTCAAATTTAAATCTTTAAGACATCCCTGCTTCAATCTGGGGACGACTTCGGCAAAGGACTTCATCCCCAATGATGTTGAACTGGGAAAAGATTATCCACAACTGGGACTTTTGACTGGTGCCAATGCAGCAGGGAAATCAACCGTTTTGAGAATGACATGTATCGCCGTTATTATGGCTCAAATGGGTTGCTACGTCCCTTGTGAGTCTGCTATATTGACTCCTGTAGATCGAATAATGACACGGTTAGGTGCCAATGATAACATCATGCAAGGTAAGTCGACCTTTTTCGTTGAACTTTCCGAAACCAAGAAGATTTTGGATCTCGCTACAAATAGATCGTTATTGGTTGTAGACGAGCTTGGTCGTGGTGGATCTTCAAGTGATGGATTTGCGATTGCGGAGAGTGTTTTGCATCATGTGGCGACGCATATTCAAAGTTTGGGCTTTTTTGCAACGCATTATGCTTCTTTAGGGCAGTGCTTTAGGGGCCATCCACAAGTGAGACCTCTCAAGATGAGCATTTTAGTTGATGAGAAGGCAAAGAATGTTACATTCTTGTACAAGCTAATCGATGGGCAAAGTGAGGGTTCTTTTGGTATGCATGTTGCCTCGATGTGTGGTATTTCCAAAGAAATAGTACAGAATGCAGAGAAGGCGGCTGAAAATATGGAACATACTTCCAACCTGGTGAAGCAAAAGATAGCTGCTTCAAGCAGTCACCATGAAAATGTTAGCTCATTGTCATTAGGTGTGGAGAGCGATTTTGTGCGCTTAGTATTTGGTGACGGCTTGAAGAATACTAAGCTAGGTACTGGAGAAAACGTTCAAATTTATGACACCAATATAAAGCGCAATGTCTTGATGAGCCTGTTCAGCATGATTGGAAGCGTTGACCGATAATAAAAAATACTGCTTATATACTGTAAATAAGTCCAAATAGAAAAAAAAAAACCCGAAATAAACCAAATTACCAAAAATCATTCACATCCATACGACTAAACGTCGTTGACATATCTATACCGTCCCAGATTGCTCCACCCGACCGCCGTTCTCTCTCTTAGGCGTCGTGGAAAGTCCTTCACCTTCCTGAGTGCAAGGTATCTTTTTATTGAGATGTTGTAGAACATGATCTCTCCTCTTAAACTTCTTGCCGCATTTCGGACAGGAGTATGGTTTCTCACCCGAATGCACTGACTTTTTGTGTCGAGTTAGATGGTGACCCGATGAGAATTGTCTCTTACACTCTTGACAGATGTAGACTTTGCCGTTCTCAGACATGACGATTTCGTTTGAAGAAAACTTTGGCGGTTGGCTACTCGAGCTGCTAATGAGCTCCTGTTTCCTCTTCGTACCGCTTGTTGGAGAGAAGACCTTACTTTCCAGTTTGGGTCGCTTTTTATCTGGCGGCTTTGGAGATGGAGAGCCATCCGCTACACTGCTGCTAGTGCTTGTGCTGTTAAAGTTGTGGACCTGATTCAAAGTAGAGCTGACGCTTGAGGAATATGCCAGTGGATTTGTTGGCGCTAGCGGGGTTCTGTAGTCATTAGCAAAGGAGACAGGGCTTCTTGACGACTCTCTCGATATATTGAGGGTGACAATATTCGGCGATTTAAGTTTCTTGATAAAGGGTAGATTCGAGGTAGTTGGCGATAAGGGAGCGAGTGCTGGATTAGTGGAAACGGGCTTCGCAGTTGCCGCCGAGTAATAAGACAAAGGATTATGGCTGTAGGATGGTTTAGGAGATACTATGCTGTTATTCTGTGCGGAATCCTGCTCCTGCACCGTAGAATTCGCATTGGCACCCAACGATGGGTTAGCGTGCTCTATAGGTGAATTCAAAGACGGTAATGTAAGTCTGGGAGAAGACGCACCACTATTCGCCATTGAAGCTAAGCTTAATGCCAGCATATTGTCATCATTATCATCGAGCAAAGCTGAAGGTGGATTAGAAGCTCCAACGCCCATCGATGGCATCGTCAGGCCATTATTATTGGTATCATTATTGGGTATTATCATGCGCATACTTGCGTTTGGCGAGCCTGAGTTGCTATGAATACCGGTGTTTTGCAATTGTGAAGGTACCAGCTTCTTTTTGAATCGCAAAGTCGGATCTTCAAGAGTCGGTTCCACAATATTCGAGAGGTCCATCATTCGTGAGAGCAAAGGAGACGATATTCTGCTGATCGTTTGATTCATGTTCAAATATTGACTTGAATTTGGTGTTGTAGATCTTATTGAACTACTCTGTGGTCTATTGATTGCTGATCCTAGCATGGGCATCGCCTTGTTCTCTTCTAATTGTTGCAATTCTTGAGAGCTGTGGTTCAACAGTTCACCAAAACTTTTAAGTCTGTTTTCCTGATCCGCAGCATCTGAGACGTGTAATTGAGGCTTGGTTTCCTCCTTTTTAGTGGCATTCCACTTGTCCGCCAGTTTGTCGACATCGATGCCGACAGCATCATCCACACATAAGCACTTCCCAGCCTTCTTGCCGATGGGCAACCACTCTTGGAGAGCAAAGTTAACCGACTCAGCCAAATTATAACCGTAGTTGAACCCTGCATGATAGCCATAGGGAAAAGTGATTATGAATTCTCGTTGACGATGAACAATCTTATTGCATCGTATGCCGTTTTTCCGCAGAAGCTTTGGCGACACCAAAAACATCTTATGTCTCAGAAACTCGGGACACTTGGCAGCCTCTACCGGAAACTGATCCTTCATAAATCTGTAGAATTTATCCTGATCCTCCTGAGGGATAGCGTACCACTGTTTTGGCGCGCCAAAGTGAATGTAGTTTATCGAGTAGAGATCCTGGTCTTCCAGATGCCACGCATACGACGCCTTCCATAGCCCGGCATACAGGTACGAATTATTTACCCCCGGCAGTTTCTGGTCCATCTGGTCCAGCAAATTCGGCAATTTTGCCACGTTCCAAATCTTCAAATCCGGCGAAAACACCGACCCGAGCGTGTCCGCGCCATACATTGGCGCGGTAAAGTTCAAAGTCTTCCAGTAGTACGCCTCCAGGGACTCCAACCGCTGCAAATCATCAAACTCCTCCAGGTTATCTGCGTTGAAATGCTCCCTAAACTCGTCAAAACTCTCCGGCGTGAAACTATCGTGGTTCTTGAGCTTGATCTTGGACGACTTGGCCGGCGGCGAGGGCACCCGACCCTCTCCACCACCACTCCCACCTGAATCAGGTAAACTGTAGTCACGTGACAGGTCTTTCCATTGAATAATATTGTAAACTTTACTCTTTTCCACGTTCTGCACCATAAACACGCCCTGCGCCCCCGCAATATGCTGCTGAATCGGTTTCCGTATCTTGATCCCCTGCAAAATCTCTCTCTTGGGCGGGAAATCCACCATTTCCAGCCACTCCTTCGGAGGAACCACCTTCACAATCCCGCTCCGCATCCCGTGCTCATTAATCGACCTCACAAACGAGTAAAAGTCCCGAAACTGCTCCATACTCGGCCTGAACACCGGCACCCCGTCCACTACCTCTGCAACTTCACACCCGCTCATCCCCAAGACTCCAGTGCAACTATCTTACCCGCTGATCTCTCTAAATCACCCGCTATAACCCACTGATCAACCTTACCGTCGATCCTACCACTCTCTTCCTCTGTTGTTGTTGTTGTTGATCCCTTAGCTTCCCTTCCCGTCCCTTGCTCCTTTAAACTTTTCTCTCCAGAAAATTTCACAACAAGAAACGAGCGCGATGAGCTGAAAAATTTCAGCTAAGAGTGGTAAAAGTGGGTGAAAAGAGGCGAATTGCGGGCCATTGGGGCCTGTTGGCGGTCTGTGGATGGTCGCTAGCGGGTGTGTAGATGTCTTGCGATGCAATTGAGCGTTTTCAGCGCTCAATTTGGGCTACTGGGGCCGTTTTGGCGTAGACGGTTTGGCGAGTAGCGTAGAGATGTATTTAGTGCGATAAGTAGTCGGGAGGGCGGTTTGACGGCGGGAGCGGGCTGCCAGCGGTAGTGGTGGTGCCGCTGGGGCGGTTGGCAGCGGTTCGCTGTCATGTGATGGCGCTCTGGTAAAAATTTGGGCCTGGTCTTGGCAGTACAACTGGAGGTCTGTTGGACGTAGAACTGCGGGAATGCAGGTTGCAAGGCGCCTGTGGAAGTGCAATTTGGATAGGGTGATGAGCAGTGTTGAGTCGTGTGCCGTGGGGATGGGACTTCCAAGTATTAAGCTCGATAGGGTCGAGCGAGGAATCTGCGGTCTGTTGAACGACTTCACCAGGGAGTATAACGAGCGTAACCAGTTGAGAGAGCCTCTGACGTTGCGGATCTCTGGCGGGTGGGTCCGCGACAAGATCCTGGGGCGGGAATCGCACGATTTGGATATCTCGATTAACCTCATGTCTGGGGAACAGTTTGCGATGCAGTTGAGCCGGTTCCTGACTGATAACTTCGACAAGTACGGTGTCAAGCCGCATGCGGTGCACAAGATCGGTATAAATCCTGCCAAGTCCAAGCATTTGGAGACCGCTACGACGAAACTGTTTGGCGTGGAGGTCGATTTCGTGAATTTGAGATCAGAGGAGTACTCGAATCACTCCCGTATACCTGTGACGAAATTTGGGACCGCCAGGGAGGACGCCCTCAGACGTGATGCCACGCTGAACGCTCTTTTCTACAATATCCAGCTCAATAAGGTCGAGGACTTCACTGGGACGGGACTACAGGACTTGAAAAATGGTATACTAAGAACACCGCTGCCGCCAAGACAGACGTTTCTTGATGATCCTCTGCGGGTGCTGAGACTGATTAGATTTGCGTCCAGGTACAATTTCCGCATCGAGGACAGCGTCCTGAAGGAGATGCAGGATCCGGAGATCAATGCCGCCTTCAGCACAAAGGTCTCTAACGAAAGGATCGGCACCGAAGTGGAGAAAATCCTGGAGGGTCCCAACCCTTTGCTTGGCTTGGGTTTGATCCAAAGAACTCACATAGAGAATGTTGTTTTCTCGTGGCACCATGACGTTGATCTCATCAATTTTAACAAACAGCATTGTAAAGATCTACCGGCTATCGACAGACTCTATGACGACGGCCTGTTAAATGCTCATCTACGCAACGTGGTGGAAAATTTCGAGTCGTTTGTTGGTAATTTGGACACTTTATCCTCTTTGCTTGCGGCATCTGCGGAATGGAAGCGATCTTTCATCCTATCTGCATGTCTGATGCCGATGGAGGGCCTAAAAGTAATCTGGACCACGAGGAAAACGATTAACAATACTATCCCGGTTGTGGAAAGTATCCTAAAGGATGGGCTGAAGGTTGGCAAAAACGGAGCGACCCAGGTCTCAAGAGTTGTCGATTCGTTGACTTCCTACGAGCAAATGATCAAGAGGTTTTCTGAAAGCAAGGCTCAGCTGTCAAGGTCTGATATTGGCATGTTCCTGAGAAGCCTCAAAGGTGACTGGCAACTCACTCATTTTGTGTCGCTGTTCAGGCAGTACCCTGGTACACAGAAGCGAGAATTAATCCAGATCATGGAGCAATACGCAGCCTTCTACGATTACGTCTACGCCGAGAATTTGGAAGAATGCCATGATATGAAACCTTTGATTAATGGTAAAGAAATGGTGAACAGGTTGAAGATGAAAGGTGGCCCATGGTTAGGTAAAATTAATGATAGAGCCATAATGTGGCAGTTGGATCACCCTTCGGGGACTTCAGAAGAGCTGCTAGATTACGTAAAGTCCATTTTGCCAGAGTACATATGAGGTCAGGTCAGCGATATGAAAGATAAACGTTCATCAAGGCTAAGTAAGTATATCTAGATATGAGAAAAATAAAGAACTGATAAACCGAGAATAAATGCAATTTATGACTTGTATTGACTTTTTGTTTGTTGCAGCCGTCGTCAGCCTCTGTTTGGCTGGTACACGTAAGGAGGATCAGTCATCTCAGCGCTGATCCCAAGAGAGTCTGTAATGGCCTCAAGGTCATTGTCGATAGCTTTCCACTGACCCATAGAATATAGAGGAAGCGCTTGTCCGGCTTTTGGACGCGCGTGAGGCATAGAGTTGGGGTGAGCGCCCAATCGGTCGAAGGTGCGGTGGTAAAAGCCCGAGTTTCCAACCTCTGCCACCGAGACAGTGGCAACCGTCCCCGGGGAAACGTTCGCAATAGACGTGATCGCTGAATTCTGTCCATTTACCGGAGTGCCTACTCGCTCTTCAGCTTGGCCATTGCCGTTCGAACCTGCAGGAGATATTGCTCTTTGTTTGTCGAAAAAACTACCTGAATTGACAAAATCGAATTCCATATCCACTTGATGCGGCTGTCCATCTTGCCTGTAACCTTGTCCTAGAAACAGTTGACTTTCGAAAGCTTCGTATCCTAAACTTTCAACCGCAGTTGTGCCACCAGACAAGTTAAACGCTGAAGTAGGAATAGTCTTTTCACGAATCCCTTCCAGATTTCTTATATCCGCTCCACCTGGCCCTGCATCGATCAGTGAGTAAAAGCCTTGATCCTGCCAACGACCTATTACCATGTTATCACTGACAGATGAGGTGGATTTCGTCAGGATTGAACCTCCTTGACTACTACTAGTGCTGCCTTCATGAGGTAATAATGCATCCAGGGAATCGATATTGAGATGGCTCCGCTTAAGCGTCCGATCTTTGGTGTTGGATGCATTGTGTGCCGCTTGCGACGGCGCTATTTGTTCTTTGCCGTCTTCAACCTTTGTATCCAGTGCTTTCGACATACTTCTCAGGGCTGGTAAGTTGTCTACAGGTGTTGGAATATCTGATTCTTCGAAAAGCAGTTCCGATGAACTGTCCCGATCTAGCACCGGCTGCGATATGTTAAGGGTGCTATGGTTTCCTGCAGGGTTAATACTGCCGCTGACCAAGTTGCCGAAGCTACCTGTCTGACTGGCAATCGTGAGATCCATGGCGCTGGGAGTTGAAGAAGCAGACGTGGTGGACGGGACTGTGCAGCCTGATGTAAAAGGTGGGGGTGTTACCAGCGATGACGAAGAAGGCGTAACCACGTTTTGATTTCCACTGCTGCTCATCACTGTCGAATTCGTTGCCGATGAGTTGTACAGCCGTGATTCTGAAATCGATTCCTGTTTCCTTCTGTGTTTGGCCGCACTTCCGTTCCTATTCGCTATCTGCGAGTCTAGGAATGACTCAGCTCCTATGAAGCTCCCAGTATCCTGTGAATCTGCTCGACTATGAGAACCAACAGCATGAGAATATGATCCACGAGTGCTTGAGCGCGGCCTTGCTGGTGAGGCCGTCCTTATTGGTGACCGGTAGGAAATCGACGATATGGAAGTCGCTGACATATTTTTTCGAAGAGCTGGAACCATAGTTGATTGTAGTTGTTCTTGAGCATTATGACCCAGAGATAATAACGAAGACTCGGACCCGCCCGTATTCGCTCTTTTCCTGCTGAACATTTTGCTAAATGCTATGGAGGCATCATTCTCATCAGTATGTTTCTTAGCGCTGATTACTGATTCTGAAAAAGATGCCTTATTGTATGGATATGCTCCCAGTTCGACAGCACTAGAAGCATGGTTTGTGCTCAGATAGCGATATGCCACCGGCGATTCACTAGAGTCCACGTTTAGGTTACCACCACCTAAGTAGCCAATTTTACGAGGCGAATCACCCACAAAATGACCCATCGCTGCGGGCTTGACTAAATTCGGGCTGTAGACCGATTTGGGGACGACTTCTTCTGAAAGCAACCCTGGGACAGATTCATTGGCTCTGCTATGTGCTGGTGAACCATGAAACTTTCCATATTTCAAAAAAGAGCCATAAGATCTCTTAGCAGGTGCGCTCGTTGAGCTAACAGCGTAAGGATCAGACATAACTTCATTTTCCGCACACGACACTAAGTTGGAGCCACCTGCAACCGCTGGAGGGGCCTTCGACGAGCCAAATATCTTCAGCATTCTGCTCCTCGAGGATTTTTTCTTTGAATTCAAAACGGGTGCCACAGCTGCGGTAGGAACCTCCGCAGTCGAAGTGTCCTCAGACGCTGAATCCTGAACCGTATAATTAACAAAGACCATCTCGCCATTTTTCTTCTTGTTTTTCCTCGACCGATACACCGGCCGTTTGGTGCCCTTCTTGGGATCCTCCAGCAGCACCTTCTTGGGACTGCTCATAACATTAACCCCCGGTGTACTCGGCGTGCTATTCGCAGTATCCGATCCATTGGACTGCAGCGACGACGCTGCAGACGATCGCCTGTAATAATGCGGAATCTTCCATTTGTTCACAGATTCACCACCGGAACTAGAGATCCGCGGGCTCTGCCTCGACATTAAACAATCTCAGCTATTCCAGGCTCTCCAATTCAACAAGCAGTTCCGCTTCGCGAGAGCCTCGATCAGTATCCCTCGCTGTAATGGCTCAATCGCACCAATACTTTATAAAACTCCTATCTCCTACGGAGAGACTTCAGATACGCTATCAAAAGCAGAAATTACGGATTCAAAGACGAACACCGTTCCAAAATCATGCAATTACGGCTTCTCAGGCCTTCAGAAACCGATTTTTCCCGTTCTTTCGCAGCAATTCAGTTCCTTGAACTTGTATCTATCCAGAAACCGATCTGCTAAGATCTCAGATGAGCTCTTCGACCAGAGATCTCAATAATTAAGACTCTCTCAGATCTAAAAGCCTGCCAAATTACTACAAATCCTGCCTTTTAAAGCTGCGTCAGTTGACGAAAAAACTGACAAAATCCGATCAGATGCAAAGAGGGCTGGCAAGCTTCAAGTCACCAAAGACGTCGTGGATTTCGTCAGATCACGCCTATAAGATTCATTCGGTGGGCGGTGCAGGCCACTGGTGCCGTTTGCCGGTGCTGTACATCGTTCTATCTAGTTTACATAGTCTTTGCTTGTCCTTTTCATCAGTTCCTCTGCGTGTGTGACGCCGGGCAGGTCGAGCGAAGTTCTCGCACGATCGAGTGAGTATCTTGCATCGAGCTCGTTGGAGGCTCTCATGAGCTCCCTGGTGCGGTCAAGCGAGGTTCTGCCCCGGGGAGTTTCGGCGGAGGGTCTCAGTGCCAAGTGCAGTCTTCTGTCCTGTTCTTCTTGTTCCTGTAGGCGAGGGGAGTGTAGGAGGTTCTGAGTTTCTCTGGGCGAGGATACCCATGGTTCGCCTCGGACGATTTGCCTGGAGGAGCCGTTCTGCGACTGGAGGATAGTCATTGGGATCTCTTCGGTGAGCACTGTGTCGCGCGAGTAGTTTTCGTTCAGTGAGCTTTGGAGTTTGCCTCCGTCGCCCAGGGTGAGAACCTGGGCACCAAAGGAGTGGCTCTTGGAGATCTTGGGTCTGTTAGGGTCTGTTGGATCGTAGCCTGTCGGGTACTGATCAAAATCACCGCGTTTCCACATCTCTCTGACGATTTCGACGTCCTTGGGATATAGCATTCGGTTGAAGCAGTCGAGTGTGAACCGAGGTAGCAGACAGAAAAGCAGTGCAACGAAGAAGACGGCCCAGAAGGCAGGCGTGTTGTAGATACGAGCACCGGCTTTCCAAATCTCGTTACTTCTCAAAGAGCTGGTCCAGATACCAGTCCAGCCGATGACAACTATGCATGATAGGAAGACGAAAAACGCCGTAAACCAGTCCCATCTGTATTGGTGGAGCAAAATGTATAGGTTACATGCGAAAACCGCAATTGTCGTTACCATGATACCTAAGTAATAACGATGTTCGAGTCCATAACCGTTTTGGGTCACATACATCGTCTTGTGGTAAATCAGATAGGGGAAGAAGAAACATATGGTCGACTGGTATAAACCGTCAAACATATACCACAAAAACTTGGTTTGATTCCATTCGGTCCTCAGAAGCCCGACACGGTACAGTTGAGGAACTATCATGGATATGGTGTCATTCACGTCCTGGTCCATGATCCCGAGGAATATGACCGGTAAAGAGGTGAAAGCCAGGTTATAAAACATCAGGTAGGTGAATTCAAACAAGTAAGAGCCATCTGAATCGTTGTAAATACCGTACCAGAATAAGGCCAGTGAGAAGATCACATTTTTGTAGAAAAACTGAGGAATCATCTCCGCAAGCCTCTTGTAGGACCATCTTCCGTGCACCAGAACTAATCTGGCGAGATACCTGAATTGACCAATAGCATAATCAGAACACATAACTGCTTGACGACCTTCTTCACCAGCGATACCGATACCGACATCGGCAGATTGAATCATTGCAACGTCATTGGAACCATCACCAATTGCCAAAGTCATGACATCCAAAGATTTCTTCACCAGGTTAACAACAGCGGCCTTTTGAGCCGGTGACACTCGGCAACAAAGGACAGATTTACAGTTCTTGCAAAGAAGCAGGAATTGCCGCTTGATCTCATCGGTGCTTAGTGCCAATTTTAGTGCATCACCATCAATAATGACTGCAAAGTTTCCTTTCGGGACGCCGTGCTCTTTCCGTGCCTCAGCGAGTTCTTCCTCGGAACCGCTCATACCAAACCTCTCCCTTAGGTATTTAAGAATCAAGTTCTGCACCACCGAGAAAGGATCATCACCAAATTCTTCAACGTCGTTACCGCTGTGTTTAATGACTAGCAGTTCCATTTCATTGTTAAGTAGGTTACAAGAAAACCCAATGTTGATGGCGGTCTCGACCTTGTCACCGGTTAGGACCCATAATTTGATACCAGCTTCACCCAGTAAAGCGATAGAATCTGGCACACCATCTTGCAAACGATCTTCAATAGCTGTACCACCTAGTAACACAAGTTCACGCTCTATACTATCAGCAACCTCATCCAGCTGTTGTTCACGGTCAGTTAAAGCTGCAGCTGCAATATCGTATCGCTCATTCCATTCGGTATACTCAGCCCAAGAAAGTTCTCTTTGAGCGATGCAGAGGGTTCTCAAACCTTCGGTGGCGTATTCTTCAAGATGTAAAGCAGTTTTTTCAAGTAGAGTCTCATCGTTAGCATCGCTACTGCGCTTCAACCGCGAGTAAATGACAGAATCCGCACCCTTACATATCAAGAGCGCCTTGGGCTCCTCTTCTGCGCTCGTAGCTGGAATCTTGACAATGCAGCTCATTCTCTTCCTAGAAGAATTAAACTCTAGAATGTTCAAGATTTGAAATTCTTTTTGAACACCCTGAATCTCTATTATTAGCCCGTTCAGAGTTTTTGCGACAAAACTGTAGCCCATATCTCTTGCCGTTCCAACAAGTGCCGCTTCATCCGGAGATTGGGCCTTGAGTTCAAGTCTATTAGGATCAGATTTGTGCGGCTCAACCAAAACAGAATGACAAAGCGCTAAAGCCAACATAAAGTGTTCGCAACAATTCTGCTGCAGTTTTCCACTTTGACCTTGCAAGTCACGTACAAATTCCTTCGAGACAAACGTTAAATCGTCTGGGTTGAACTGGGAGTTATTAGCCATAGCTTTCAATTCATTGATAACGACGTCCCGGTCTCTGGCAATTTCTTCTCTTTCACGTTGGCCTTCAGTCTCCACATCAACACCTTGCCTCTTTCTTAAACCCGCAAGAGCTTCAGTATAGACACGGCCATAAGAAACACCATTGATGGTTGCTTTCTTGAACTCCATTACATTCTGTGTTAAAGTGCCTGTTTTATCCGAAAAGATATACTCAATTTGACCCAAGTCGTCTGAGATGTTCCAACTCTTTGGTGTACATGGATAGTCTAATTTGGCGTTGTATAGTAGGACATCACCGTATATGAAAGCCGCTTGGGCCGTCTTGATGATCTCAACGGAGATATACAACGAAATGGGAACCAAGGATTGATAAAGAATGAGAGCAACCAAAAAGGAGACGAAACCATTAGCGGCAGGATTACCTGCAGGCGTACCGAATTCGAAATAATCTCTCGACACATTCTTCTTTCGATAATAGACACCATTAACGACACCAGAAATGAAACATAACACAAATAACAAACAGAAGTTTATTAGAATGGAAAAGTTAAGATCTCTGGAAATTCTCGATTTTTTCGTTGGGGTGATGCCGGAGTTCAACATTATCTTAGTATCCTCACCAGTGAAGACAACTAAACCCATTGCCCATTTAGTATTCCGCAAAGTACAACCACGCAGTAGAGTGTTGTTGATGGTGACTGGTTCATTTCTCATCTCATTGTTATTGGAATCAATCCACTTCAAATTTCCCTGATAAGAATATAAATTTGAATGAGGTCCTTCACTTTCAAGCCAAAATTTTGTTCTTGTAACATCTCGCGAATTTCTTATCCGGAAACTACATTTCAAGGATTGGCGAACTTTCAGATTTGTTTCACCATCCAGATTTTTCGTCTCAACGTAGCAGGCTCCATCTGCATCTGAAGTTGACAGGAGAACAACATCAGCCGGAATTTCATCATTGTTATGGATACGTATGATATCTCCAACTTTAACGTTCTTCCAGTAGTCTTTGGCAAACCTTGAATCGGGTACTGGCGGCAAACTTCGGTCGATTAGGTTTACATCATCATCTCGACCGACTAGGTGTCCCATATTATCATAATCGAGTGAGGGGCGACCGTAGTCGCCAGAAGGTCTGGTAAAATCAGCAGACACCCTGTAACTACCTATTGAGTCCAGAGAATTACGCGGCATATCGCCCAGAGAGTTTCTTTTCGCTTGCAGCTTGTGGCGTTTCTGCTGCAGCCTTTTCCGTTTCCCTTCCTCAGTCAAGTGGCCCTTACAGAACGCAACAAATCGCAAGAGCAATCTAGTATTGGCTTTCTTGAACTTTCTCCACCAAGAAACATTATCCGCTGAGACATTTTCGTTATCGATTCCTTGAAGTATGTGTGTTCTTGTGTTATTCACTTGCAAATCTAACACTGTACGCCTTGAGTCTTCGATAGCATCTTTGATGGCGGTGATGATAACGATGACGATCAACGGCACGGCATTCAAAGCCGGATTTGTCACACCAAATATTTCAAAAGCACCCAATATGATCAGGACCAAGAAATAAATGTTGGCAACGTTATGAAACTGCAACAAGATGTTCTTGGGAAAGAAATTCAACGGCGTATATTTAGTAGTTCGAATTTTATTACGCGGGTAGTTTGTGATCGGCTTTCCATCTTCGTCTAGCATATCCTCCGGCAGTGGCAAGTTGTAATAGATGGTCCGCAACTCGCTAGCACGGTTCTGCATACCCTCTTCATCTATCTCTTCCTTCATAAACTCTTCAAAAGGGTTATGCAAATTCTTTTTAGCCCATTTAAGCGTTTTCGCCCTACCCACATTCGGTCTGCCCTTCTTGTTTCTTTGCGTCCCCATACGCAGTCTTTTCATCCCGCCATGGTGTTTACGCTCACTTTTATCGCTTGAACTCGGCTCGTCCAGCGTCACATCTTCGAAAACCGCTGCAGGTCCGCCCATTTTCGGCGTAGCCTTAAAAGAATGCGCATCCTCATCATCTTCTCCGTCAAACGGTCTCGCTGTCTCTTCAAACTCTGGCAGTTTATCCTCCTGAAACGCCACTCCCAATCCCGCGCTCTTCGGATTCTTCTGCGAACCATGCTTCTTCAAAATGGATCCTTTTCTTCGCGTGCCGTTCTGCTGTTCTTCAAACTCAAACTTATCATCGAAAGGAGACATCGGAGGCTCATCATTGAACGGGGATCCTGGCACATCAGACATCTTGAACAAACTCTTGGGATCTTATTTTCTGGTCTCCAGCCTCGTCGCCAATTTAAAGTTCCACGACAGAGTGGACCGAGTAAAGAAAGCCGTCACTAAAAAGCGCCAATTTTCGTTGGTTAAACCTCAGCCAGTCAATGGCGTTGCAAAATACACACTCTAGAGCTAGTTAGCCTGCTATTCCACTTAATCTACTTAGTTAATCATGATACTTAAACATATCAGTTCCCGGTTAAGTCGCGCATAGTTAATTACTTGGCATAGCTGCTCGTTCTGGACGACCATATTTAATCAAGACCAGGCCAGCTTCTCATGGGCTTTAATGCTACGCTGGATGCCGTCTAACCTCTATTTAGGCTTCACTGTGACGTGCAGTTTTGGTGGAACATCTGTTTCAGCTGCCTTCACTGCTGTCTTTCTTCTTGGCATAAAGTTCGGTCCATTCGCGGGCTTTTTGAATGGCACCTTCTTCGTTCTTGATCCAGTCCTCTGCGACGTCGTTAGCTAGTGGATCGTTGGGGTTGGGGCTGGCCAGTAGCGCTTGGATCGACAGCAGCACTGTTCTTATCTGCAATGCGGGTGACCAGTTGTTCTTTAGGACGTCTAGACAAATCCGGCCAAGCTTGTCGATGTTCGGATGGTATATCTTGGTCAGGAAGCGGACCTTTGGAGCTTCCATCGGGTAGTCGTCGGGAAGAAACAGCTCTAGTTTGAAAACGCCGTGTTCGTAGGGGGATTGTTGGGGCCCTTCGATGGTCACCTCGAAGTATCTCAGATTGTCTTCGTGCGGTTCAGCAGTGATCCCCGGCACAGGGTCGCTAACAAGCCTTTCTGTTTCCTAAACAGTCTGTTAGTAATACTCCTTCTCGCTCGCAATTCTGAAAGTCCAACATACCTTGATAATCCTCTTGGGTAACGAAGCCATAATGCAGCACAATGGATGGTTTCAGGCTCCCAACTGTTGCCCATCGTAGGGGACTTGACTTACTGATCTAAGAGAAGTACCTTGTTAGTGCAAGTCCGGGTAATGCGCTTTGCCAAGGATAATACCGATGAGCACCTATAATAGATATGATTTACGGCGATTGGCAGTGATTTACGGTCGAGTAAGCCTTCAGATGGCACTGATTTACAGCCGAGTAAGCCTTCAGAAACCAATAATAGATATTACAGCTAGACGATGTAAATAAAGACAAAAGATAGTGAGTTTGTAGGTGATGGCAGCAATTAACCATCCGATTAATCTTCACGCTGACCGCAGTGAAAATTGAGCCAGGACCGGGATACAGGAAACCAGGGAGAGGCAAGTCAGTTAGCTGAGATCAGCTTAGTTTTGTTGTGGTTGTGGTGGTTGTTGTTGTTGCTGTTGTTGCTCTTGCTCTTGCTTGAAGGATTCGTAGGCAGCGAAAGCTTCTTTGAAATGCTGATCAAACAATTCATCGCTCTCCAACAATGGAACAACTTCCTGAGATGGCAAGTCAAGGATCATACCAGTGATCTTACCAGCAGCTTCCTCATCGGAAGTCTTAGCAAAGACTTTCTTGTATAGCTGTTCACCTAGAACTTGTCTTTGCTTTTGCTGGTAGAATTGGTTGGCACCAGCACCGTTTCTCATGAAGTTACCTTGTTGTGGGGCGCCCTGTGGAGGAACGCCGTAAACTGGAGCGTTTCTGAACTGTTGAGGTGGGACACCGTTCTTTGGCATACCGCCCATAGCGGCCATTTGTTGTGGGTTAGGACCGTTGAATGGCATACCTCTTGGAGGCATAACACCGTAGAACATAGGTGGCATGAATTGACCACGCATACCTGCGGCAGCAGCGGCGGCTGCGGCGGTAACCTGCTGGTATCTCATCTGGTTTCTGGCCTGGATCTGTTGAGCCAATTGAGAACGTCTGACATCCTTTCTCTGAGCGATGGCCACGTACAATGGCTTGCCAGCGACAATTTGTTGGTTTTTCTCGGTGATTGCCTTAGTGGCTTCCTCTGGGGTTGAGAAACAAACGAAACCAAATCCCTTGGACTTACCGTTGTCGGTTCTCATAACCTTGGCGGAGGTGATAGTACCGTATGGAGCAAATTCTTCCTCCAACTTTTGATCATCGATGCTGTCGTCCAAGTTCTTAACAAACAAGTTGACGCCTTGGTACTTTTCCAATTTCTCCATTCTGAAGGCCTCGTATTGCTTCTTCAATTCTTGCAAACGTTCATGCTTCTTTTGAGCACGACCAACATGTAGAGCCTGACCCTTGAATTCAGCTTCGTTCAATTCCTCGACCGCCTTGGCGGCATCGGCATGGCTTTCGTAGTTAACAAACCCGAAACCTCTCAACTTACCCTCGTTATCCTTCTCCAAATGAGCGGAAGTGATTGGACCAACCTTGGAGAAAAACTCTTCGAACTCCTCCATGGTGGCCTCAGGGTTGATGTTCTTGACGTAAACGTTGGTGAAGTTGGCCTTTGCCTCCTCCATCTTGGATTGACGGTCCTTTCTGGAGACATGTGGAGCGACGTAAACCTCTTGGCCGTTCAACAACATACCGTTGATAGCGTCAATGGCCTCCTTGGCAGCCTCTTCATCCTCAAAATGGACAAAACCAAAGCCCTTGGAGTTACCAGCCTCGTCAGTGGCAATCTTACACGACAAAATGTTACCAAACACAGAGAAAGTGTCGTGAAGAGCCTTGTTGTCGATATCCGGGTGCAAGTTCTTGATGAAAATGTTACCAGAGCCCTTCTTTCTCATCGAAGGGTCACGCTGCGACCACATGATACGACATGGGACACCCTTGATTGGAGCATAGTTTAATTTTTCAATCGCAGCCTTACCAGCTTCGTGATCATTGAAGTTCACGTAAGCGTAACCCAAGGAAGTCTTGGTGATGGCATCGCGGCACACACGAATGGAAGAAACAGAACCGATTGGAGAGAAGATATCATACAATAGAGCTTCGGACACCGACGGATCTAGCTCTCCAACATACAAAGATGCCGAAGAGTTCTCAACCTTGGAAGTCTCGGACTCAGTCGCACTTGGAGCACTTTGTTGGTCATCCTGGATGTTCAATTTTTCCAATTGCTGGACCGTCTTATCAGTGATATCAGCCATTCTGTGATTTTTTTTGTATTTTTGAACTGTATTTAATAGTAATACGATTTTTTTTGAAAGGTTTTTTTGTTAATTAGAAGCCAATAGTATTGATATCTTACCAAAGCTCTGCTCTAATCTGCCCTTCTTACCTCAAAACGGTATAATAAACGTGAAAAGTTCGTCCTGTTTCTCGATTGACTGTAAAATCAAACTAAAACTACAAAACCTCTATCAGAAACTTCGAACAAGACTTAATCCATCCTGCAACTAAACACTCCAGAGCCGAGAAAGGTATGAAAGAGAGGTCAAAGTGGTCCAAACTAGGTGAACTTTGCGTTACTGAGCATCGCATCGCGCATCGCATTGGAAAAGTTGAAAATTTTTCACCACCGCGATGACGCTGAAAAGAAAAGGCGGTCGTGGTCGTTTTGTACGTTGTGTTACATAGTTAAGACTAAAGTGTCAGTGTCAGAGATTGTGACACCATGGTGACAGTAAATGGTGGTATGGTCGTTTGGAGAGGTTTATGTGTTGATTGAGCTCGTAATCTTGTCGTACATTGCCATGAGTTTTGCGCTCTTGACCTGGGCAGGCCAAAAATTTGCCGTGTAGGACCATAGATGTTTCTTGAACTTTGCGGCGTCTGTCTTGCGGGAGGAGGTCTTTTGCTTCTCGATGTGGTCGCCGATGGCGGTGAGCTCGGTCTTGAGTATACGGGCCCATTCCTTGCGGTCTAGGCCCTTGCCGCCGCGTCTTAGGCGCTTGAGCGAGGCGCGCATGTCGCCCATGCTGTGCATGCACTCTTCGTCGTCCATGCTGTCGTACTCCTTCTCGTGCTTGGGGGTTGGGCTGGAAGGTCTTGCGATTTGAGGGGCTTGTGGTGGCACCCTGCCGTTTGTCATGGCCGCGGGCCCTTTGGGGAGCGGTTTCATGCGTCTGGAAGATGTGCTGGAGCTCGTATCGGGTTTGACCGGCTCGGGAGATCCGGCTTTGCTGGTCGTGGCAGGGTTCTTTCTTTGTTTTTTCTTGGCGGGACCCGTGGGCAGTTTCTCGGCGCTGGAATCGACCGTTGGGGTGTTGGCACCGCTGGGGCTGTGTGCTGCGGGTGTTGAGCCGTTGACTTCTTCTCTCAGGACAGATATTAGATAGTCGACCCTCCGCCCGAGATGAATGGCCCCGGGTACTTTCTTCGATCCTGCGGTTCCTTTGCCACGTTTCTCCGATACATCTTCTGCTGCAGGGGATTCCTCTGCTTTTTTGCCCTTGGAACTTGTCGCCTGTGGTTCATTGAGGAATATCTTGTTTGTTAACCCGAGGAATGGGTCATCTCTTATCTGTGCCCAAGAACCGTATCCGTACTTGTAAATCCCCACGATCAACTTGTCATCGTTGTCCTTAGTCCAGTCACAATTCCAATTTTGTACAGATTTTACTGGCCTGTTGATGTGGAATCTGGATGGATCATCTTTAAAATTCTCGTTGATGTAAGTTTTCAGGAACGATAAATCCTCAATTCTGCTAATTATCGACTCCGCGTTCAAGTTCTTCACATTTTCGTACTCGAAAAGAACAGCTCGCTTCTCCTTTCTCTTTGCCGCCAGCTTTGTCAATGGGTTATCTTTGGGCTGATCATTGGCCTTGATTGATCCGTTTTTTAGTTTGGCTTTGTAAGCCTTAGCTTCTTTTTCCAACGATTCGAAAAGTTGATTTCTCTTGGATTCTTCCTTCTGCAAGTATTCTTTAGCACTGGCTATCAGATCTGCATAAACCTCTTCATATCTTTCGATGGACTTCAATGGCAAGGAGCCGTCAGCGATCATGGTCTCAAACTGATCAGTCAGAACACCGTACTTCAGAATGGCCTTGTATAACGCACGAATTTCACGCTCGTCAATCAGATCCAAATTGTTTGCCTTCGAGCGCTTCCGAGAAGATTTTGCATCTTCATCATCATCTGAGTATCGACTTTCTCCGTCGCCATTTACACTGTCTTTGATTTTTTTCAAAGCGTTGCTTCGCCTGTTCATCAACTGCAACTGCTCTTGGACATACTCCTCATCCTTTCTCTTCTGGTCTTCATCTTGTAATTTCTTCAGTTCTTCTTCCGGTATAATGTCATCCCAGTCCACATCAGCCTTATAATCGGTGACTTCAAATTGCTTTAGAAATTCTTCACCACCGAGGTGAGATTTTCCAAGCTCTGGTGTAGTTATATGATCCTCGGCATGGTTTAACACCTCATCTAAATTTAAGTCCTCAAGCTTTTTCTGGTTGTCACGGGCAGCAAACATATTCCCTGCACCAAATTTGAGAATCTCGGACAGCTCACCGGCTGAAGGTTCATTCTTCTTTGTATATTTCTTACCGTCTGTGACACCAAGAGATATGATGGCGTACTCAAGAATCATCTTTTTACGGGCTCTCTCCAGCACTTCTTCTTCAACCGTATCCTTGGAGACTAATCGATAGACCATGACATGGTTTTTTTGACCAATACGATGGGCTCTGGCCATAGCTTGTAGATCTGCTTGTGGATTCCAATCAGAGTCAAAGATAATAACTGTGTCGGCCGTCATAAGGTTAATACCGAGACCACCTGCTCTAGTCGATAACAAAAACACGAAATCATTCGAATCTGGCGCATTGAAATGATCAATGGAAATTCTTCTTTGCGCAGAGGGGACAGTACCATCTAAGCGTTGAAAATTAAAACCTTTTATTTGTAGATAATCACCCAAAATATCCAGGATTCGCACCATCTGAGAGAAAATTAAGACACGGTGGCCGTCTTTTTTCAATCTCATAAGCAACTGGTCGAGTAAAACCATCTTACCTGAGGACATTATTAAACCTCTCAATATATTTCCGCGGGACCTGCTTCCATCACCAAATTTCTCCAAGACCCTTTCCTCCGCGTTGTCGAATAGATATGGATGGTTAGAAGCTTTCTTCAACTCGCTCATAATATTTAGCAAAGAAAAGTGACCGCCTTTCGCTCCTGCAGCTAGCGCGCTGTAGTTTTTGGTTAATATGTTCTTATAGTATTCCGTCTGCACGTCTGAAAGTTCGACACGTAATATTCTTTCGGTTTTCCCGGGTAGCGACGTCTCCACATCTTTCTTGAGCCGCCTTAAAATGAATGGCTGTAATCTCTCATGGAGATCACGGATATATTCTTCTTGCTCATCATCCTGGTTCTCAAAGTCAATCTCTTGATCAATGGTGAACCTGCCGGGCATTAAGAAATTCACTAAAGCTGCTAATTCCTTGATATTGTTTTGCAGAGGTGTACCTGTAATCAACAGTCTATTCGATACTTTAAGGCTGTTCAGAGACTCGTAAAGAGAAGACTCAGCGTTCTTCAACCTGTGAGCCTCGTCGACAGCCAAGAACTGCCACTTGATGCTGCTTAACTCAGTGCGATCTTTCAAAATATACTCATAAGTGGTCATCAAGACGTTAAACTTGATATTCTTCTTTCCCTTTGCCTGAGGATTGGTATAAAACTCATAATCTCTGATGGTCTCCCTTGATTTCTGGTTTCCCATGTAACAAATACAGTCGAGATCTGGTGCCCATTTTTCGAAAGTTTCTTGCCAGGCAGGCATTGTTGATAGCGGTACGACTATGAGATGTGGGCCATTTTGCCGACGTGCGTAAACCAGCCAACTTATAAATGCCACGGTTTGTACTGTTTTCCCCAAACCCATCTCATCTGCCAGAATTCCGTTATCGTTCTTAGACCACAAGAATGCCATCCAATTGATACCAGTCAATTGAAAATCTCTCAACTCTCCGCCCTTGATAAATGGTGGCTGCGAACTCAGCTTCTCAAATGGAGGTCTTTGCGAAGTATAACTGCTAGAGTACTGAGGCAGTATCTTTGAGTTCGCCCTACCTTGATAATGTTTAACCTGCTCCGGCGCCAGCTCTGCGATCTCAGTTGCCTTTTCCCAGGTGGCTTCATCGTAGTTCAGCCGCCTCCATTTGACCAAGTACTGTAATTGCGAAGAGCCATCCTCTTGCGTCACACGTGAACTATCTATAATTCTCTCCGGTTGCTGAAATTCCTTAAACTCGTCTAGCCTTCTTTCACGGTCCATATCCATAATCTCGAGATCCTCTGCTGTTACGTAAGGATCCAACCGTATTTGCAAATCCTCAATGATGAATTGCTTGCAATAATTGTCAACTCTTTTAATCCCCCGAACATGGCTAAGTGACTCGTACGATTCCCAAGTATTATGCAGATGAGATTCGTCACTCCATTTGATTAAAAATTCGAAATTCTCCTTACAGTCATCAAGCGACGGAACGCTTTTCAGTACTGTCTCACTGGTGCCTTCTTTCAGTCTATGCGTAACTACAAAATCTACCCCATGATCCTCCTCCGGTTGCGGTGTGGCAGAGTATTCGTACTCATATTCCTCCGCATCTTCACTTCCTGACTCTAACTCTCCCTCATCCTCAGGCTGTGACTCCAGAAGATCATCATCGGAGTAATCCACGTTATAGTTAATACTCTTGTTGTTACGAGAAGAAAACCGCGTGGGTATCTTTTCCTCCTTTTGCTTTATCTTCTTTACAGATGGCAGCCGTTTTTTATCTCGAACGACTTTAGTCTTGATCGGAGACCCATGGAAGTCGCTATCTCCCTCATCGGCGGAAAACTCATCCTCTTCCTCGTCCTCTTCCTCTTCAATTTCGTCTATTTCAACGTCCTCGTCGTATGCTTTCCTCCTCCTTCTACGTGAACTCACAACATCCTCATCTGACTCTGACTCGTCGGAATAATAGTTCGTTTGGTTCTGAGTCGATCTATGTGAGCGCCTAAGCCCATATAATTCAGGGTTTTCCATTACTTCATCAGAAAACGCCTTAGAAGAGGTCATCTTTAATACAAAAAAACTTGTTCTTTAATCGATGATACTTTCAATGCAGTAATAACGGAATTCCTGGCGGCTAGAAGATCGATGTTGAAGCAGTATGGACAATTTTTCTTGATGATGACTTCAACGCCTATGAATAGTGCACTTTAGATGCCCAAGTAGCCAGCGGAGTCACGAAAGAGTGTAAATCGTAGCAAGAATGCAACTGGCGTCTGCACTATGACTCCAGAATGACTGTACTTGATATATACCCGATGATCTCAGTGATTAACGGTACTGGTTGTGAGTATTTTAACCAAGAAAGTGTCGAGACTGTTTGGAACGGGGACAATGAGGAAAAAACAAGAGAGAGAGGGTAACTACTAAGTTCATTCAGACGACGAATAGCGGACCATATCAACCAGCATGAACTCATGCTGGCGATGATATTGATTCTTGACATCGGTTGAAATAACATGACAGAGTTTGATCGTTGGAGTTTGGTTGGCACCATTTTTCGTAGCTGTCGTAGGGTGGCAGAATGCTTGGTAGGTTGCTATGCTTGAATTATCGTTTTACAATCCCTCAGTAAACACAATTGAAGCTCCCAAAGTACGAAGAACTTGTATGGTAGACCCACAGACTTTCAAAAAACAGTTCGATCTCAATTGCGCTTCGTGATAACCATAACGGGATACTGAGCGTGCTTCTAACGTAATTGTTTTCTTCTCAGCTGTTGAAGAAGTATGCCTCAGAATTAAAAGCAATCTTACGCCTTCACGCACTGGCGCGCACCAAGGGGAAACGCAAATATTTGACTATCTTTTGTCGTTAGCGCGCTTGCAAGTACCTGTAAAGCTTTAAACCACCAAACACAACGGAGTACCATTACCTATTTCCCACATTTTGACCCTGTACCAGTCAAAAGTCACAAATCTCCGGTACTTTGCGTAATTCGGGTGCCATTGTACTAATTGATAAATTCTCAGCTAGTGAAAACACTTTTAGTATCGTTAGCACGTCAATTGCGGTTTTACAACGCTCCACCGTGCCACAACAGCCAAAACAGGCTCGCAAACGGTAAAGTAGCCCGTCTCGAGGCCTTCCGTACAAGTTCTTATCATTGTTCAAAGACTAGAGTCCCAAAAACGAAACTGAAACACCCGATCTCCCTGGTAAAGAACAAACCACGACGACAGCTCCTTGGAGAGCAAAAACTAACAACTCAGTCCCAGCAATCACGTACAATGCCTACCAACATCTTTCAACCCATATCGCATCCATCAGGCTTCCCACAAACGTCACTATCGTACTCCCTATTTTTCCACCAAGTGGCGTCCAAAGGGAAAGAAATTTGGGAGGCGGCGCTGGGAACGCCGCCTTTATATACTTGGCCCTCCCGTTACCCGTCCTTCGCTTTTAGTAGACTGAAAAATTTTGCTTAGCTCATCACCGCTCTAAGAGACTTGGCATTGGAGGACATCTTCTCGAAGAATTGGAAGGCTAGAGGCTAGACTAGAGGGTTTCTGGGACTGAATTGTGCTTCTGGAGATAGTGGGAAGAATATTTTAAAGATGAGTGATAAAAATACCCGTTTAGCCGTGGTTAATGCGGACAAATGTAAGCCTAAAAAGTGTCGTCAGGAATGTAAGCGTTCGTGTCCTGTTGTCAAGACTGGTAAATTATGTATTGAAGTGACGCCAGCTTCGAAAATTGCCTTTATCTCGGAAGTTTTGTGTATTGGTTGTGGTATCTGTGTTAAGGCATGTCCGTTTGATGCTATCACTATCATTAACTTGCCCACGAATTTAAACTCTCATGTGACACACCGTTACTCGGCAAATAGTTTCAAATTGCACAGACTGCCCACTCCTAGACCTGGTCAAGTGCTGGGTTTAGTCGGTACTAATGGTATTGGTAAGTCTACCGCTCTTAAGATTCTTGCCGGTAAGCAGAAACCCAACTTGGGTCGCTTTGACGATCCGCCAGAATGGCAGGAGATTATCAAGTATTTCCGTGGGTCTGAGTTGCAAAATTACTTTACCAAGATGCTGGAAGATAATATCAAGGCTGTGATCAAGCCGCAATATGTCGATAATATCCCGCGTGCAATCAAGGGTCCGATCCAAAAGGTGGGCGAGATATTGAAGTTGAGAATGGAGAAACCACAGGATCTTGTGGATTACTATATTAAGGTGCTCGATCTGCAGAATGTGATGGGCAGAGAGATCGCCAATTTGTCTGGTGGTGAGCTGCAAAGATTTGCAATTGCGATGTCTTGTGTCCAGGACGCAGATGTTTACATGTTTGATGAACCCTCGTCTTATTTGGATGTTAAACAACGTTTACATGCGGCTCAGATCATCAGATCGCTGTTGGATCCTACCAAATACGTGATTTCTGTGGAACACGATCTGTCAGTGCTGGATTACCTTTCGGATTTTGTTTGTATTCTTTATGGTGTTCCTTCGGCTTACGGTGTTGTCACTCTTCCAACATCTGTTAGGGAAGGTATCAACATTTTCCTAGATGGTCATATTCCAGCAGAGAATTTGAGATTTAGAACCGAGGCATTGCAATTCAGGATGTCAGACGCTAATGATGACTTGAGGGATGATGCCACCAGAGAATTTTCTTACCCAGCCATGAAGCGTACCCAGGGTGATTTCGTCCTGAATGTCGACAAGGGTGAGTTCTCCGATTCTCAAATCCTTGTGATGATGGGTGAAAACGGTACTGGTAAGACAACCTTGATCAAACTGTTGGCTGGTGTTATTGCCGCTGACGATGGTCAAAAGGTTCCTAAGCTGAACGTGTCTATGAAACCACAAAAGATCGCTCCTAAGTTCCCCGGTACCGTCAGACAGTTGTTCTTCAAGAAGATAAGAGGTCAGTTCCTCAACCCACAATTTCAAACAGATGTTGTTAAACCTCTGAGGATTGACGACATCATAGACCAAGAGGTTCAGCATCTGTCTGGTGGTGAATTGCAAAGAGTCGCCATCGTCCTGTCGTTGGGTGTCCCTGCCGATATCTACCTGATTGACGAGCCATCCGCTTACCTGGATTCTGAGCAACGTATCATATGTTCCAAGGTCATCAGAAGATTCATTTTACACAACAAGAAGACCGCCTTCATTGTCGAACACGATTTCATCATGGCAACTTATCTGGCTGACAAGGTCATCGTGTTCGATGGTATTCCTGCGAAGGAAGCTCATTCTGGCAGTCCAGAGCCTCTACTAACTGGATGTAACAGATTCTTGAAGAACTTAAATGTCACCTTCAGAAGAGATCCACAGTCTTACAGGCCAAGAATCAACAAATTGGACTCCCAATTGGACAAAGAACAAAAGGCTTCAGGAAACTTTTTCTTCTTGGACAGCACCAGTGTTTAATGGACGCTTAACCTGGCATAACTTATTTATAAACGCATGGTTTTCCAATGCAGCGATATTACTGACTCGTGTACTGTATTTGCATTTCGTTATTAGAAGAATACCATAGATATACTGTCACATCATTAATCGGTACTTAGGCGAACGGCAGTGACTGGCCATGTCGCGAGGTCACAATTGACAACTTTAAGAAGTAGATATCAAGGCTCTTATCAAGCCCGTTACATCAAGAAGGTACAAGAACCGATATATAACGCTCAGAGAGTTAAAGAGCTCAAAGAGCAGTATTTAGTGTTAAGAAGAACTCTTGATCTGCCAGAATGCCTCTTTATATACTAAGGCTAAGTCGTTAAAAACGATATGTCAAAGAAGTGTCAAGATTTGATATACGGTACTGTTAATCCTCTGTAAGTAAGGACCCTCATAAGGCAGATAGAAAGGGCATAGCTCTGCCAGTCGTAGTTTGCAATCAGGAGATGAGCTTTCTATCGAAGATCTCAAATTTAAGGAAATCACTACCAGCGACAGCTACCAAGAAAGAAGCAGAAACACAGAAAAAGCTAGAAAATGATGAATATTCGATATTGCCAAAGAATTATATCAGGGAAGAAGACCCAGCTGTGAAAAGACTTAAAGAACTAAGGCGGCAGGAACTTTTAAAAAGTGGTGAATTATCAAAAAAAGCGAGAAACCAGAGCAAACCCAATCCTCAGAGGAAGAAGAAGGAAAACGATGATGGATATTCTGCAGGCACCAGATTCAAGAAAAAGATAGGTTCCTCTACGAGTTCACCTAGAGTGGCCTCTATTCCAAAAAGATCCGAGCCGATCAAGAAACTCAGCTTTGAGGAGTTGATGCAACAAGCGGAAAGTAATGCACAAAAGATAGGAAGCGATGAGACGTCGCGATCGGAGATATCTGCAGATCAGAAAGCCAAAGAGCGACTGCCTTCTCGAAATTACGATAAGAAAATTGGGTTTAAGAAGGGGATTGATGGAAACAGCAGCACCGCGACGTCTTCAAGGTTAGAGAAACGAGAGCCAGTGCCGAAGAAAGGAGAGCCTGAGGCGGTCAGGATTCGAACAGTGGGTGCAGGACTTGCTCAGCCCAACGAAAAGATTAGACGACAACTAGAGCAGAGGAAACGACAGTCGAGGCAACAGACAAAGGAGATGGAATATGAGAGCGATCTGGATGACTTTATTGAGGATGACACTAGCGAGATGTACGACAAAGTGTCGCGAGGCGACGGTCAATATGATCGTGACGAAATATGGGCTTTGTTTAACAGGGGGAAGAGGCGTTCAGACTTGATGTTTGATGATTGTGACGACGACGATATGGAGGCAAATGAAATGGAAATTCTAGAAGAGGAGGAGAAGGCAGGCAAGATGGCAAGATTAGAAGATAAACGAGAACAGGAGTGGCTGAGAAAGCATGAGCAGCAGAAAAAGCGGCGCAAACAAATGAAAGGTTAAAGAAGCTTATTTAAACTAAGCCAGCACACGTTCCAGCCCAGCGGTCCTTTCATCCTGCTGTCTGGCCTATACAGTTAATTCAGGTGCCCTGGCATCTCTTCGATACTATTTTGCTTCTTGCAGCAGCTACGATCTTGTGGCATCCATTCTTTCTAATCTGATAAGAAACCAGGAGTGAGGTACAGGGAAGGAGGCTATAAAAAACCGGATCTGGAAGATATGCATTTAGCACTTTAATATTTAGTCGGTGTAAGAATGCATTCTATCAGAAGAACGCAGTTCTCAATAAATTCCTGAAAAAAAAGTTAGCATAGCAGCCTATAATCTGAAATCGACAGCACAAAGGCCAGTCTTATGATGTGGGTATGTGAATATCCAAAAACGACCGTCTATATACAAATGCATATTAAAAGAATACTTCGATGAACCCGTAGCACACGGTAAGAACTACCAACAGGAACAGCACAAAACAGCTGATGTAATGCCAAGCGGGTGCCAACTTGAATCTGCTGACAAGCAGCACGAGACTGCTGCATATAAGCACCAAAGATAGAACCAACGATAAAGATATCATGCATATTAGGAAATCAGCTACTTCCAAGTCGTCAGATTCTTTCTTGTGGAATAATCCTAATACAATCCCAAATGAGATTCCCGAGGTGACACACGCGGCGAGTAAAGATGACAAGTACATGAAAGTGATCACTTGATCGTGTTTGTATTCGTAAACTTGACCAGACTCATCATCTTCTTCAGTAAGATAAGCTTCAACGTCATCAATGGAGTTAGCAGAACCATTACTAGTGAACCCATCTATGGAACCATATCTGCTGACATTCGCCGTTGCCATTTTTCTATCCGCCAGACCGAACCATCCGCTTACTCTCTGGCACAGCCGATATGTATTTTCGATAAATCGCTTGTTGAACAGAATGAAGCCGCAGCCAGAATTTGGGTTCACTGTATCATCGTCTGTTGAACCGTGAGATCCATCAATGTAAAATCCATTATCATTATAAAACTCGGGGTCATCGTCAAACTCATTCCAGTACCTTACTCTTGGTTTTTCAACGCTTTGTTGCTCTTTTGGTGTAACATGTATGGTACTGCGTCTTTTATTTATGTCTTTTGACTCGAACTTGGATCTGAATTCGTCAGAGCACTTGTTGAGTATGGAGCTTTTACCCAGTAGGAAGAAATCCTCGCTGGTTGGACTGTCATCCTCCAAATCAAATTCTTCCTTCAGTATTGTATCGAATAAATCCGCTTGCAACTTTTTAGAGTGTCGAAGCTGGAGACAAAGCTTCCAAAGAGTCATGTTAGAAGACAATGGATAAGCCTGGGTCTTATTGTCGATGAGGGCTTCACATAGATCGACTAACTTGTTATCGACGTCATCCGAGGCAAGAGGTGCAGGTAATTTCCTTATCTCGACAAACGCATGTGGTAGCGTACCCACATTGTCAATAGTTATCTCTTCATCTAAAGCTATCAGATAAGTTTTGTCGTCCTCATTGCAGATAAATCTGACTCGCTTGAAATAAACCTTTGGCTCTATAGGTCTCAAATGGCGCGATTGTATCCATTCCACGGCCAGTTTGGCCATAGGCGGCCGCTCCTGCATCTCTTGGGATTCTAGATCTGTGGTTTCGCCGTCCCAGATTTGAGTCACTTCTCTGTAAGAGAGATCTGCAGTCTCCAAATGGCCTCTCAACCCACCGACATGGCACATCACCATGCAATGGTTTTCGTCATTACCAGAGACCATTACGAGGTTCGGATGTTGATTAACAGTGTCATCCTCAAGAAGAGAAGGTCTTTCCCTGGAGTCCAGTATGGAAAGACATAAACGTGGGCTCGTCGAATGAAACAATGTGGCAGAGGTCGCTGATTTCCTAACAGGAATCTCTTGCTCCTGTAATACCGACACTGGAGACCCGCTGAGGTTAGTTTGCTGCTGGCACATAGCCGCCTGTTGTAAAGCTTTAAAAGACCTAACAGACCTGACAGAACGCGTTTCCGCCGTCTTCAAGCTTTCGCCAGTCTCCCTGATGCTTCTTGAAGTCGAGATGATCTCGTCTGCGACCACATGGAACCCATGGTACAGAATCATGAACTTAAACTCCTCGAGATTCTCCGCAGAGATCAGAAATTTCTGTAAACTGACAAAACGACCCCAGAATTGCGTATCAAACGCCAAAGATGACTCTATATTCCCCTTCGCCGACGTCGGCACAGCGAGCCCGGGCTTTCCCTCGGACAACCCCAGCCGCAGATGCTGCAGTATATTAACGATCAAAGACACCTCCAGAAGGTACGGATCCAGATCCACCTTCGTGAACGAGATGCCGTCGTACCCGTCGACCAACTCAGGCAAATCCCTGATTTCCTGAATGTACGCTCTAGCCTGCTGAGCGCCGCCGGGATAGTGCTTGATGAGCTTCTTGAACAATTTCCCCACGGCAATCTTCTGAAGAATCAGATACCGCGACAACCGTTGCAATTCGCTGCTGCAATCGTCCAAATGTGTCGAGATCAATTTAATCTGTCTGCTGCGTAATTTCCTATTTTCGTCCCCATCAGAGAACCGTTTCTTAAAATTGATAATAGACGCCTCAATGGCAATCAATCTAGAGGAAATCTCTTTCACTTTCAGCGAGGTAAACACATTAATACTGCCAAACTGTTCCCTAAACAATTCCCTACACTTTTCCAAGTCGCTCCCATCACCGCTGGACACAGTAGCCCGTTTAATCGCTTTCTTGAGCTTTTCGTAATCAATATTATGAAGCTTCCATTCCGGAACTGACTTATTCAAGATTTTCGTCCCAAATTTCATCCCAATGCAATTCTTCCTCCTAGAGTTCAAAACTAGGCAATCAAGAAGGTTGCTCTAGCAGCCTACAATTTGTAATATTGCCAGTCAGGCCCTAATTGTCGACAAATTTTTATTCTTGAGCTTAAAGTGACTTCTATTCTCTGATTCCCAAGTACAACGAATGCTCTAAGAATTAGCACTAATTAATTGCACGACCCAATCTAGTTTCCTTCATCTAGCAGCGCTGCCCAGTATCTGTCGTGCCAGGATTAACCTAACATGGTAATGCGCTGCCGCTCGAGATAATGCATGGTGTGCACAGTGGGCCCTGGCTGCAGTCGCCAAGTCCCTGATTTGTGACGCCACATTTGTTGATATGCACGTGTATCTTGGGGGGATGTATGTTTGGGTTTTGAAGACAACTGAGCAAAAATTTTGATTCCTCGTGGCCCAATGGTTACGGCGTCTGGCTACGAACCAGAAGACTCCAGGTTCGAGTCCTGGCGGGGAAGTTTATCTTTTTGCATTACGTAGCTGGGTTACTACTATAAAGGAAGATGAGGTATGTAAGATGAGTGCCAGGCGACTTCAAGAGGGTGTCGCTATGGGGAAGGATTCCACGTCTGAGAATGTACACATTCCAAGGTATATAAAGAACCAACCGTGGTTTTACCAGGACGGCAAGAAGCAAGAGGCCGAGAATGACTACTTGGTCCACCACAGACAGTTGAAAAAGGGCGGTGCGTTGGATATAGACAATAATTCGGAGCCAAAGCAGGGGCTTGGTATCAGGGATGAGTTTGAGACTGTAAGGGTGGTTCGAACGTCGAAACGTGGCGGGAAAGGATGTGGGAACTGCGGTTCCGTGGGGCATAGCAGGAGAGACTGCTTGGAGAGGGCGAGAAAGGTGCCGAGACTGGCTGCCGATGCTGGAGAGGCTATCTCCGTGCGCAAGGAAGCCGGGTCGCTGGATTGGGACGCTAGAAAGGATAGATGGTTCGGATACACGGGCAAGGAATACGACGAAGTGCTGAAAAAATGGGCAAATAGGCAGGAGACTGCGGCCCAGCCGGACCAAGACTGGTGGGATACGGACGAGGAGGCGGAGTTGACGAAACTAGGGCTGTACAAGGATACTGGCGGAGTTCTACGCGCGGAAGAGTTCGGAAACACCAAACTACAGCGGGCGTCCGTGAGGTTGAGAGAGGATCGGGCTGCGTATTTGAACGATCTGAACGCAGAAGAGATCAAGTACGATCCCAAGTCGCGGTTGTACAAGACCGAGAGTCTCGGCACGGTCGACGAAGAGTCCAAGATGTTCCGAAGACACCTCACCGGCGAGGGCAAAGCGTTGGAGGAGTTGAACAGGTTCACGCGTGCGCACGCAAGGAGCGAAGGGATCAGAGACGAGATAGAAAGCGATGCCAAGGCGAAGCACGTGCTGATCGCAAATCCTACCAAGTACGAGCGCTTGTTAAGACAGGAACAAAGCAAGGAGCCACCGAGAGTGGGCAAGATCACCGACTTGGAAGCCAGAAGGTCGAGCGGAACCGCTCAATCGGCCAGGACCAAGCAGGATTTGAAGGATTTGTACGGTTAAAAGCCACCTGCTTAAGCTGTCGTCATGCGCGATGTGAAAAATTACAAGCTCATCGCTTCAAAGTATACGACTTTTGGTCAAAGAACTACAGATTAGCCGTTGTACTGGCGGACCAGGATCGTTGGCGATGGATACCAATGCCTTTGTGAAGCAATTAGCTTCGAATAACCGGAAAGTTAGAGAAAACGCCCTGGAGACGTTACAGAAATATCTCAACACAAAGCAATTCAAAGATGCGAGTCAGATGCAGTTCAACAAACTATGGAAGGGTCTGTACTTCGCCATGTGGTTCAGCGACCGGCCCAGACCACAGCAACGGCTAGCGAACGAGCTAGGTGAGCTGCATATGATCTATTTTGATGAGCGTGACAACAAAACAGCGTCGAAGCAGTTATCCCTGAACGACGGGGCGTTCATAAAGTTCAGCAGGGCGTTCTGGAAGATAATCTGCATGGAGTGGTTCAACATCGACCGCTACCGCATAGACAAGTATCTTATGTTGGTCAGAAGGGTACTGTTCAACCAGCTCAAGTATCTGAAGTCGCGCCAGTGGGATGAGCATCTTGTCGCGACGTACATTGAACGGGTGCTCAAGTGGCTCCCACTGAGCGCAAGCCCCAAGGTATACAACGGCGTTCCCCTGCATATCATGGACATAATACTCGACGAGTGGGAGAAACTAGTAAAGAGTGACCTGGACGACCAAGACGACGAGATCCCATCCTCGGAGATGGCCCACCTTATCGAGGAAACTCCCCTGGTCCAGTTCCTGGAGATCTTCCGAGAAATAGACTCAGACGTCAATAACAGCAAAGTCCTGAGAAACAAGATCAAGAACGAGCTCCTTGTCGACGCCAGATTAGCGCAATGGGGCGTCGCAGCGGCCTCACAGGAGCCCGAGACAGAAACGCCAGACAGCGACGACAACAGCGACGACGAAGAAGTCGAGGAATGGCACGGTTTCTAGTGCTTTGTAGCGTATTCTTTGTAGCACCATATAATACTGAGATTTTACCCGGCTCGCAGCGGCCAAGGCTTGCAAACACGCCAGCTATACCTGCAAAGAACACAAGAGATCAAAGTACCGGTCCAGATAGCGAAGTAAGACCCCAATTGCATTCTTATCTACCCCCATTCGTGCTCACAACCGCTACCGCAACAATGGCTAAGGGAAACGAGAAGAAAGAGGCCGGCAGCCAGATCGAGAAGCTAGCAGACGCTCCCATGGAGTTTATCAAGGATGGCCGCCAGTTCCTGTCCAAGTGCAAGAAACCAGACGTCAAGGAGTACACCAAGATCGTCAGAGCCGTCGGAATCGGTTTCGTCGCGGTCGGCATCATCGGATACGCCATCAAGCTGGTTCACATCCCAATCAGATACCTGATCGTCTAGCCCAGCTCTCCACGTGTATAAACCTCTGTAGTTTACTCTTTATAGCGGAACAAGCCTTCCCATAGCACGTTCTCTGTCTTCAGCATAAGGCGAGAAAGCCAATCGATGCTTACTACACTACACTCGCCAGAACGGCCTCACCAGCAAGACAGCAGCCTATTCACCGCGATGGACGACGAAGTGTTAAAGCAAGATACGATCCCGGCCCCAGAGCCCGCTACAGTGCCTCTCACCGAGCTCCAAGAGGTGTTCGACAAGATCAAGACCCACTTCCCCCCAGCCAAGGTGAAAAAGATAATGCAGACCGACGAGGACATTGGCAAGGTCTCACAGGCGACTCCCGTCATCGCTGGCCGCTCTCTCGAGTTTTTCATCGCTCTGCTCGTCAAGAGAAGCAGCGACGTCGCCAGACAGATTGGCTGCAAGAGGATCAGCGGAGAGGTCATGAAAGAGACTATACTGAACGATGAGAAGTTCGATTTCCTACGGGAGAACGTGTGTGGCGAAGCCCAAGACCAGGAGTCCGCTCCGGACTCGCCAGCGGACGAGTGAGATGTGTAAGATAGTATAGCTAAGAGTGAACTGATGGTGGGCAGCGAATCCAGAAGGCTTTCCCTGGTGGTCTCGTTCATCGAGGCTGAGGAGCGAGCTGCTGGCTGAACAGAAAGCTACGCAGGGAAGTGAAAAATTACAGAAGAAAGCTAGCAAGGCAATGCATCAAAGTGGGCAAGTAGGACCCTGAGATGGGTATTTAGAGGAAGGAGTTTGGAAAAGGCGGTGAGATAGGTTGTAGTTGGGCTAGGAAGGTAGGCAGGATGGGTAGTTTGTCTTTTGATGCTAGTCATGGTATTATATGGCCGACTTATGCGGTGATGCTGATCGGATCGTCGGTATTGGCGTACTGGAGACACGATAGTAAGAAGTTTTTGAACGCTAATGGGACTCAGAAGGCCGTGCCATTGGCTTTTAATTTTGTAGCCTCGGGTTTGGGGTGTGGAGTGCTGTCTGCGTATCCGCAGATGGCGAATATCGACGGATTGCACGGGCTGCTGGTTTATGCGCTTGCCAGCGGGCTGCCAATGTTTGTTTTTGCGTTTCTGGGGCCTATGATCCGCAAGCGGACTCCGAACGGGTTTGTGCTGACGGAGTGGGTGTTCCACCGGTTCGGGCTGCTCACAGGTTGGTATCTCGGGGCTTGTACGATTCTGACGGTGTTTCTGTTCATGGTGAGCGAGATTGCGTCTTTGAAGTTTGCTGTGGAGACCATCGCGGGGATTAAGGCGCTGCCGGTGATCATCGTGGAGTGTGTGGTGACTACGATCTACACCAGCATCGGTGGGTTCGATATCTCGTTTTTAACCGACACGGTGCAGGTCAGCGTTGTCTTTGTGCTGCTGATCATCGTTGCGTGCGCTATGGGCAAATATGTCGAGATCGACAAGTCCAAGATCGGGCCTTCTGGGCTGCTGAAGGCCAACAAGCTGGGCTGGCAGCTGGTTTACATACTCACGTTTGCGATCTTTACAAACGACTTCTTTATGAGTGGGTTTTGGCTCAGAACGTTCGCTTCGAGGTCGAATAAAGACCTGCTGATCGGTTGCTCAATCGCGTGCTTCATTCTCGTCACGTTTGTAACCGCGGTCGGTGTCACTGGGTTCATTGCCGTTTGGGCTGGTCTCATCGAGCGCGCGGACCGCGAGAACTCATCCTCTGCATTTTTCATCCTACTCGCACAGTTGCCCTCGTGGGTCATGGGATTCGCGCTGGTCTTCGTGGTGGTTCTGTCCACCTGTACGCTGGACTCGCTCCAGAGCGCTCTCGTCTCCTCGATCTCCAACGACGTGTTCAGAAACAAGATCCCCACATGGTACGTGCGCGGCATTGTCGTCGCCGTCATGTTCCCCGTGGTTGTCGTAGGCCTGGTCGCTGAAAACGTGCTAAACATCTACCTAATCGTCGACCTACTCTCCAGCAGCGTCGTCCCCGTGATGGTGCTAGGTCTACTGCACAAGCTCGACGGCTACTGGACCGGCTGGGAAGTCGTCGGCGGCGGTCTCGGCGGCATCCTCGGCGTCTGGATCTTCGGCACCGATTACTACAATTCGGGCAAGGAAGGCGCTCGCTTACTGCTAATCTCCAACGGTCTCTACGTCGACGACTGGAGCACCTTCGGAGCCTTTGTCGTGGCACCATTCGGCGGCCTCGCCGTCGGTGCCATCATCATGGTCATCAGACTCACATGCACCAAGGCCTACCGCAGGGAAAACAGCCTGTTCTACCGGGCCGTGAAGAGACTCGGCTGGATTACCGGTATTGCATTCCTACACAGATCGTACAAGCGCCTGGAGGCACACTTAATCCCCGACTACACGCTCTCGCTCGCCGCCGCTGGCGCAGACACGGAAAGCACGCTAATGCAAGAAACTGCAACGCTAAACAAGAACAAGTCCGGCAACACATACCAGACTACTGACTACACCGAGTGATGTCCACAAGTCTCGGACAAGCTATATAAAACCAGATATAAAGTATCAACACATTAAAGTTAGAGATTCTTAGCATTCTTGAGTGAAAATTTTCTTTATTTATAGAATGACATCTTATAAGGAGAGAAGGAAGGCCCAGCAAAGTTAAAGATTATACGTTAAAGTGCAACAGGAAGGCTGATGCTGAGCTGGTTGGCGGAAGATCGAGAAGTAGCCATTGAACTGTTTAATACCTGTTTGCGCCGCCGATTGGACTCTTTGATGAGGTTAAGGACTGCTGAAAAACTCTAATACCGACTTTGACACTTTCATTCGCTTAAGAGGAGTCTAGTTATGTATTCTAGTGTCTCCAATAACTGCAAGGACAACTCGAGTGTTTACTCTGGAAGTAGCACGAATACGAGAATACCGAGATCGAACTCTACGTCGGATCTGTACGAGATCCCAGCGGCGACAGGTAGGAGGAAGAAACATCCACACGCATCCAATGTTCTATTAGGGTCGCCAGCGTTGGGTGGCCAAATGGCTCGCCGAAATCGCAGTCAGCCGTCTCTGCTGGGTTCTAACCGTGCTGGAGCGGATCAGTATCTAGCAAGGGGTCTGTACAGATCTCAGAGCAGGTCCAACAGCTGCTACAGCTTGCAACAACAGAATTTGCTGAAATCAATCCCTGAGAGGCGCCAGCCCAATTATGTGCTAACGCCGTATCAATTGCAGAGGAAGCAGATGAAGGATTCGTTCCAGTTCCCGAACGGTGAAAGTTTTACCCCAAGAAGCAGGCTAGGCAATGTACCTAGATCCAGTAGCTCAACAAATCTGAGTAATCCGGGCAGAACGCTGTCGCAGACTCTCAGCCGATCGCAATCTATGAATTCGCTGCCATTGAAATCACCAAAGTTTCAGAAACCGTTGGTTACGATCCCCTCGTCCTCTACATCACCCGTGGGGTCTCGGGAAAGCAACAGCAGTTACAATAGTATGCGAGATCACTCCAGCAGTGGAAGCACTAACCCGAGTAGTGATCCCAGTGCACACAGTAGCAACACTGCGTTACATTTGGCGGCAGACGAAAAAACCCAGTTTATTTTAGCTGCAAGATTAGCTGCTTCTGGCGATATCAAGCGTTCTCCTTTACCAATTGATGAGAGAGGTGCGGAAAAATCGACTAATCTTTCCTCTATCCACCCGGAACCAAATCGGGAAGAAGGGCCTTCTGTCGTGCCAGTCTCGTCGCCTCATAACGACAAATCAGAGGCTAAGAGAGATGAAGAAAAGGACTATGAGAAGGAGCACGATTTATCGATTAAAAGGCAACCGGGGTCTGGAACAAAGCTGGGAGCTTTCTTTAAAAAAATCTTCTCGATATCATCTAGTCGTAATGCCAGCCCATCTTCTTCTGCTTCGTCGTCCTCAACTTCACTAGTTTCGCTGTCTCAATTGTCTCCACTGAACTTGACGAAAAGGAGGAAGCGTAGACGAATGGACAACGATATTTCAGGCTCACCCACGGTGAGCTCCCCGCGGTCTGAAAGGCCCGCATCCTCGAAGCCAAAATTGGAAGCTTCTCAACCTAAGGCCAAGAGTGACGGTAAAGCCCAAACAACTGTAAGCTCACCAGAGAACGTGGACGTTCATATACCTACAGATGACGATCAGAATGACGAAGATTGCGACGACATCCTCATGGACACAGACCTCGTTTTTGACAGTTTACTCTTGAAAGCCGACATGGGTCGACCACCCTACCAGCAGAAGCAAATTGAGCTGCGGCAAAAACTAAAAAACCCGCCACACTCTCGTCCCTCTTCAGCCGTCGATGCGATAGACGCTAGACATGAGGAGACTTCCAAGGAAGTGGAATCAAACATTGACTACGAGTTGATCTCGGAGTTCTCAAGATTGGGCACTTTTATCGAGCGTTCGTCCAAAGCCGCCCACGCAAACCTGCCCCCAAGGTCAGCAAGAAGACCTACGCTGCCAGATAAAGAGTTGGCGAGATCGTTTTACCATCCGGTTTATGGTGAAGCTGATTTCGATCATTATCTGATTAAGAGGTTGTACCAGGACTGGAAAGTTGTTCATTTGGATGAAGCCCTCCATAAAGACGACACGAAAGGAGCCATAGAAGAGAAACGGCTGAGATTTGCCGATGAAATCTATGTTAACGACACATGGTCCCAGTACGATTACCAAAGAAGCGACAAAACGTTCATCAAAAATCGTCGTCGCATGATGCAGCTCGAAAAAGGCGCCTTTATTCAGGCCATCAAAATTGAACTTAATGAATTCAAGAGGAACGAAATGGTGGTTCATCAAGAAAGTGTCCGGTTTACACATCTATTTTCATGAACTTTTACCACATGATGGACTCTGATTCAAAATTATACTACGATTTTTAGACCTGATATATCTATCTTAACACAGAAACAACAAATTGCAGTCTTTAATTGTCTATCAAACTGACGAACCGGCATCCACCGAGTAGTTACGCAGGTGAGAGTTTCGACTCTAGTGCTTGTGTATCAAATAACAACAAGCTTGCTATCTACAGAAAGATATTGAGCAATTGATGAGAAGTGATAGTTTAATGCTTCTCAATGGTTCAGAAGCTACTACTCTATAAGGCTTGAGACTAGGAGGTATATATACTGGGTAGATTACCCACTCAAAGTACTTCATTAAGTTAAAAAATCCAACTAAAAAACATCCGATGTAGTGTAACGGCTATCACATCACGCTTTCACCGTGGGGACCGGGGTTCGACTCCCCGCATCGGAGTTTTATTTTTATCACTAATGTAAGTGGCTGTGGATAGCACTTCAATGGCATTCATCTGGGCAGTTGATATACTCAATTGACAGTTAATCTAGGGACGTTCTTCGCCAAGTCAACGTCTAACGATTGTCCAAGCATATCGTCATATTCGCTTAACGCGGGTTATTGGAAATATAAACTCGTTACGGTGTTGAAGGACATTAAAAGGGTGATTGCGCTGGACTGAACGGTCAATTGGTCATAATCATGGAACATGTTCGTACTTTTTATGAGACGATTTTGAAGTCAAGCCATCCGCTGATGCTTTCGTTGCATTTGGGAGCTAAAGCTGCCCCTATTGTTTTCTATATTGTTGGCTCATTCTTTCTGAATTTTACAGCTCAATTCATACTAGTTGTGCTGCTACTCACTGCTGACTTTTATTTTACCAAGAACATTAGCGGTCGAAAGTTGGTCCAATTGCGCTGGTGGTACGATCCTACCACTGAGAATGCTCAGACTTTCAGATTCGAGTCGTACAAGCAGTATCCGCCGGGTCCGCCGATAAATCCTATAGACGCCAAGTTATTCTGGTGGTCAATGTATCTGACGCCTGCAGTATGGGCAATTTTTGCGCTGCTCTGCGTCCTACGGTTAAAGATTTTTTACTTGCTGCTTGTTGCCGTTGGAATGGCGTTAACTGGCTGGAATACTTACGGATTCAGAGGCTGCGATAAATGGGACCCGAATGGAGCCGCAGTGGAGAGTTGGTTCCAAATGCCAGCCATCCCAGGTTTGCAAAATTTATCTAGAGTCGCTGCTGTTCAATCATTCTTTCAAGGCCGTTCATGATTAGTAGCCCAAGAGTATTGTAAAATATTATACACCATGTCTAGACAAAACTACTACCTCCTCTTGTAAATGCACGGCTTTAGAAGCCATTTTCCCTCAGAAACTTTAGCTCTTTTGCTTTCTAGTTGCTCTTTCTCAGTTTCAACTTCGATAAACTTGTGTCTTCTCTCCAGCTTTGCCTTCCTCTCCTCAATAATATCCTGAGGAGGCTTGAAGAACTCAAATCTGGCAAACATCTTGTTTTCGTTATCGGTTTTCTTATGGAAGAAGCCCATGAGCTTCAGTGCATTGACGAATTCGTCTCCCTTCTCATCTGCGAATCTAGATTTGATCTCGGCGATCCAAAGTTCTCCACGAGGAGCTAAAATCCTGTAGGCCTCCTTGATGAAATCCAGGAAGTTGGTGCCCATCAGGGCGAGACAAAAGATGACGATAGTACAAGAATTATCCGGAAGAGGAACGTTTCTTATGTCTGCGACCGTGATTCTTTCGTTAGCTTTCTTCAAGTCGAAGCTATGGACCTCATGTAACCGCTGTTTGTGTTTCTTTGCATTCTTGTTAAATTTCTTGAAGAAATTATTAACCTCCAAAGCTAGCTGAGCTTCACCACACCCCATATCTGCAATTACAATTTTTTTCGAATCTTGCAACCCTGGGAGCCCGCCGGGTGCATTGACAGGCTTTTTCGCTCTCTGCTGAATCTGTTCCACAAACACATTGACTGGGTTTTCGGGCCAAGAAGTGACTTGAGAACGGAAGCCTTCATGGTATTCATCAAATAACTGAGGCTGATTTTGAACCATTTCTAAAGCCTTATCGGAACTAATCGTGTAAAGCTGTTCGTTGATCCAACGAAATCTAGATCCCGTCAATTTTGCCATCATTTTTTGTTGCAAAGGGGTTAATGTCTGTTGCGAGCCCACTATGGGTTGGGGCACTTTCTGCTTTTTATCTGGCGTATTGGATTGATCTTGGCTATCTAATGGACGCTTATTTTTCTTGCTCTTCTCCTTCACTCTTTTGCTTTCTGCAGCTTTTGGCTCCAAATCATTGGCACTTAATTCCTGGTCATTAAGCTCGTTATCACTGGGTTCCTCGATTTCATGATTGATAGCCTGGCTTTTCCTACTTTGCCGATCCTTTTTCAGCTTATCCTTCTTGGCTTTCTTATCTTTCTTCTTTCCCTCATTGGCATCGAAAAAGGCGACTTTGTCAGTCTTGAGATCCCAACCATCGACTTGAAATAACGACATAACTATCTCACAACGTCCTCCGAGGCCTATTCAGCTAGCAGTTCTCTATAAGCGATGAGATGAGCTTACCGATGAATAGCGATGAGCTGAAAATTTCCAGATCGTCGAGGACGAGGCCCGTCAATGCTATGATAGAAAGGCCTTCAACAGCCTGACAGGCCCTCTAGCTCAGTTAGTAACCTGCTCTTCTATCTCATTTCATGGTCGAATCACTGGAATATTCCAAATGAACGTGTATTGACTCTTTTTCTTTCGTTTCAATCCACCATCCTTTGATGGCATTGGGATACTTGTTGATTAAAACTCTCAACGCCTCTTTTAAGACTTCTAGGATAGCCTTGAGCGACACATCAAGCGATTGTTTCTCGCGGATTTGACGAATTTCAATGATCCCGGAATAACACTGCAGTTTCAACAGGCCCAACAAGCGATCTGTTAAATACTTGTACAAGCTCTTCAGCGGCGTAGAGTTTATCACATTCTCACTGCTGTATCTTACGAGACCAGATGTGACCAGCTTGTGGATGATTTCGAAAAATGTCTCTGATTTCAGTAGTTCCAACGGTTTGACCAGGACTAGGTTTTGCCTGTTGAATATGATGGTACTAATGTCACTGACAATGTCGTTTATCTGCGAGGTCTGGTACAGCTCCACTACTGGTACAGCGCGCTCTGCACGACTCAAAAGATATCTCAGTATCTGCACTCTTGCCTCTGATTCGGTGCATGTAGAGATGCTCCTATGGGTGAGATTTCTCTGGGAGTTGTCCTGGAAGCTTTCTGGGTGCAGCAATGAAGATTCACCAGCTTGTGGCACGGAACTCTCGAGGACAAGATTTAAAGACTTCGGTTTCAGACTCTCATCTGAATCCTCGTCGTGGCGTTGTGAGCCATCGCGGTACGGGCTCACTATTTCGAGCTCCTGTTTGTACTCCTCCACTAAGAGCGCTTCGACGAAATCTTGCTTATTTCTCGGTTTGAGAGGCGTCGTGAAAGCACCAACGCCCTGATCGTCGCCGAATAGCCCGTAGCTTTCCTGTGTAAGAAGGTCCTCGCAGACCTGTCTGTTCAACTCCCAGGGACGGTTTAAATCTCTGCGCTGTATCAAGCAGAGCTCCCAATGTTCGATCTCAGCCACCAAATCATTACATATCCCAACATCGTCCACGGACAATTCTCGACGATGCAGATTAATCTCGCCAGACAGCCGCAACCTCTTGCCCACTAGCTGATTTACTGACAGGCAATAACTCAGCAAAATGTCTTTCCGGCATTTACAAGTCAAAAACCTGCTCTGATCGTCCGGTCTCGACGAGAAATCATCTATGAACAGGAACACGTAATCTTCCTGGTCGATCCATCTCCACCTAAACCCCATTACAGTGCCCAAGACGCACACTCTGCGGATCGGATGGTTATTCCAAAACAGACACGACACTCGGTACTGATAGTACTCAACACATACACTCCTAGACCTCTCAACACATTGCCAAAGATCTCCGATCAGCAGTCTAACGGCATCTCCTCTATAGTACCGACTATGTGAGAACAACGGCGGCACAAAAAAGCTCACATCTCCCTCCCGGTGTGCTACATGGTCGTAGCTACCCATCACCCAGCTGCTGGCTGCCTAGCCTAGCTGCTACCACCTTCCTTCGGCCTCTTCTTCTAGCTACTTGTGGTGTAACTAGTGGTAAGGCTGATCCTTCGGTTTTATCCGACCCATCGATAGGGCCAATACTGGACAAGGTAGAGATATAAAGCCTGCCATCTGGGCTCAAAAGCGACTCCCAAGCCATTGGACGCCAGCTGATTCCACTATGACCGACAGACCTCCTCTTACGTGCCACGTTCTCGACACAGCTACGGGCAAGCCCGCTGCCAACGTTGTATGCTCCGTCTACAGGATCGAATTAGCTGAAGAACCCTCCTACGCTGGAATTGAGCTCGTACGCGAGACTGGCACCCTCGAACCCTTCGCCATGGCACGTACGGACGCCGACGGAAGAGTCCCACGCTGGACCTTTGATCCAACGCCCTCAAGACGCCAGCAACTGGAAGAACTGGGCATCGTGCAAGATACAGCAACTGGCCACCTTCACTGGGAAAACCTCCCACCTGGCACCTACAAGATACGGTTCCAAGCGGGCCAATACTACAAATCGCTGGGACAGCGCAGTTTCCACCCGTTCGCCGACGTGGTGTTCACCGTCGAGGACTCCAGACACTACCACATACCCCTACTGCTCAGCAACTACGGCTACACCACCTACAGAGGCAGCTGAGCTGCCTCTGCCGATACATACGTGTGTACGTAGCAAGAACCCAATCTTCGCGGAACTGGTGGGACTGCAATCCTGCTATCCCAGGTCGATACTACAGTAGTCTACGGGACCTTGAAGCCAGCAGAATCGCTAGGTCTAGAGCTTTTAGCTGGTTTAACTGGTCGTTACTCTTGATTTTTTCACATAGTTGACTACCGGGACCTCGAACGTCGCTAGACGTTGGGCATCTTCGGAGAAAAGTGAGTCAAAGTCATAGCAGTTGCGCTATTGCAAGGTTCTGTAGCCGTTGCGAGTACCTGTGGGTTTAAATATTAGTTGCATTTGGTACTGTGAAGTTTTTGACGGTTTTTGCAGGCTTTTCCAGTGTGAATTGGCGAATTTGGCTGAACATTGATAGGATTGAACAGTAAAGAAGATAGATTGAATATACATTGAATTGTATTAGAGGTTTGGAAAGAGAATAAAAGATTATTGGCTATGCTTTCAATTGAACAGAGATACAATATCTGTCTTATGGCAGAAAGACATCCAAAATGGACACAGCTGGAGTTGGCAAGATGGGCGTACGAAACTTTTCAGTTGCCCAAGATTCCATCACAGGGCACTATTTCACGATTGCTTGCCAAGAGAGACGTGTATATGAATTGTAAGGACAACGAGAAAGCGGCAAACCGGGTTAGAAAGCCGAATAACGTACTGGTACGTCTGATCTTGCAAGAATGGGTGTCGCAGAGCATATGGAATGGGATACCGATCAATTCGCCGATTATACAGGATACAGCACAGTCAGTTTGGTATCGGATCCCAGCGGAACACCGCGAGGGCAACGGGTCGTTCTCTTACAAGTGGATTAATAACTTTCTCGCCAAGATGGACATCAACATATCGAATTTGGACGAAGAACTGCCCAAACCGCCAAAGATCTGGACTTTTGAGGAAAGAAATGCTTTAAAGCAAATATTTGCAACCATTCCTTCGCAGGATATCTTCACTTTGGATGAGACATTTCTGGCGTATAATTTGCCATTGGATTATGCTCAATACGAGACCAGTCAGATTCAGAGAATGATAGAGGTGGCCACGGTGATGCTTTGCTCGAATGTGGAAGGAACCGAGAAGCTCAAACCAGTAGTCGTTGGGAAATATAACAGCTATCGAAGCTTCAGGAACTACTTTCCTGAAGAGCCATCAGATCCGATATCACAATCCTTGTTAGGCGAGAAGATGGCTCGTAGGTTTGGAATATCATATCACAGCAACCGGAAATCATGGCTTACAAGTAACCTGTTCCACGACTGGTTAGCAAGGTGGGACAAGCGACTGGCGGCAGATAACAGAAATATCTGGATTATATTGGACGATTCCTGTTCACATAGAATAATAAATCCTCATCTGAAGAACATTAAATTGGTCTACACGTCGGCAAACTCTAGATTTCTACCATTCAACTGGGGAGTTTTGGATGAGTTTAAGACAAGATATAGAATTCAACAATACCAGGCACTGATAGATTTACAGAGCACACTTGAGAAAAAGACGAATAAGAAGCTATACATTACATTCGAACAGAGTCAGTTGACAATGTCCAATGCTTTTAAATTCATTAAGAAAGCCTGGATGGGCATACCAGTTGAAACAATCAGAGCGAACTGGAAGAGTTCGGGGATTTTACCTCCTGAAATGATCCGTTTAGATGAAACGGTAAGCATGGCTTTCAAGAAAAATGAAGCGCTGGAGGCGGAACTCAATAGTTTATGTGATAAGTTCTATTGTGAGAAGAAGTGGGATCACGATATGCTACTGGACTTGAATATTGAGAACAAAAATACAAACTTTTTGAGTACAGAGGAGCTAGTAGAGAGTGCGATTGTCGATCTTGTGGAGCCAGATCCTAGTATTAGCAAGCGGTCAGCGACTCCAACACTGAACCAGGTAACCGATTACTCCAATTTTGATCTGCTCAACGACCGCAATCTCAACCTTAATCTAAATCAAGCGGGGAATGCTGCAGATCTCGAATCGGAATCTGATGAGGATTTGGGCAGAGAAAATATAATACCCAATGCGAACGATCCTCATAACATCGCCACATTACACAACCCTCATTCCAGAGGAAACACGGAAAACAACTATGACATGAACCTTGACAAAATACTGGATGGCAATTACACAGAAGAAAACGCAGATAAAATTTACAACGTCAGTACTTTGATCGATAAACCCAACCTTTTCACGGGAGAAAATGGAGTTCTTGATTTAAGGGTTGTTGGTATCGATGCCTCCATTGGGCCATCCGATTACTTCGATGATATGTTTCCACCGGCAGTTCCAGGATCAGCTGCCTCCAACGTAGCCAATGGTACTACCGATGGTTTAAATACACAGCCCGGGCAAGCAGAATCATCTTATACAAATACGGCCGTCCCAGTTAACAGCACTGCGGCTAATACTGCACCAATCGTGCCATTTGGAGACCCAGCACTAAATCATCTGCTCGATAGTGCGGTAGCTCCAAATAAGGAGGTTACGCCACCACCACTGCCTGATTTCCCCATAGGATCAAATCCAGGTGCAACTCTTCAGTCAAACATTAACGTCGCAAAATCTTTGGGAAACATTTTAAAGCATACTGAAACTCGCGAACTAAGCTTCTCTGATGCTGCAATCGCTGAAATAAAGTTCAACTATGATAATCTATTGAAGAAGATAAAGAAGGTCAGAAAGCAGAAGCATAACATGAAGACTAGAAGAGGCCAAGTCCAGTTAGATCGATATCTTGGTGGATCTCCCTCAAGCCCAAATAACACGAACTGCTCTCGGAATTTAGATGATTCCGTAGATCTACAGTTGCCAGGTAACTCATCATTCTTTTGACTACCGATTCGGCTGTAAGCATATAATACTATATACACGTACCAATGACAAACAAAGGCATTGCAGACATTACGATTTCTAATTATCAATTATTCCTTTCTTCGACATGGAAGACCTTACCCATAGTCATATACTTCAGATATTCCAAGCCGTATTCTCTTGTTTCATCGTCGATTATCTTGAAAACATTGCTACTGACCTGTAAGTTCAAGGCGTTATCCCTGGAGATTCGAACGAGCGTCGATTTAAGACCATTAACATGTAAAGCAGGGGGCATTGCCCTGATCACTTCAAGGTACGTTTTTCCGAACTGATCAGGAGAATCTAACAACGCTTTGATGAATTTAGGCTTATCCATACTGTAACTGACCATAAAAACCCATAATTCAGCATCACCCCAATTTTTCACAAATTCTATTGCTAAGTTAGGATCGTTCAGTTCGTCAATTATCAGCGATAAAGCTTTCTTGTTCTCGCCAATCTTACCCCAGAGGTATATCAGTTCGTTATGAAAACCTTGACGATTGGAGCAAAATTCAATGGCCTTCTCGATATCATAATTAGTCCTCCTTTTCAGGAACCCTAGTAGCTGATCTTTTTCAAACTCAGCATAAAGGCCAATTAAATCATTCTCGTACTTTGCGGTCAAGTCAGGATCGATCACCGACAGTCTGCTTAAATAAAGGAAGAGTATGAGACCCAACTCTTTCGGATTTGACAGAGTGTCAACCACTTCACTGGTTTGGAAGCTGTGTCGATTACAAACCAACAAGTTTATTGGCTTCTCGAAAATCTTCTGAGCATCTTTTATTGACAGCTTAGTCAAGCTTTTTATGTCATCATCATACGGTAAAAGGACTAAATCAAGGATTTTCCATGTCATTTGTGAAGCCAGGTTGTGGGTAAGAAATATGTCTAGTACTCTGACGTCCTTTCTCTTGATCATGTGGGGAATGGCTTTCGTGTAGAGCTTTTGAATCAAATACAGATGAATAATGGCGTCTCTATAGGTATTTTCAAACGCATCGTGTTTCTCAATTTCCTCTTCTAGCCGATCTTGAAGGCTTTGAAATGAATAAACACTTAACGGCCATTTGTGAATGCAATTCATGAATTTCTCTAAATTTCGTTCTTCCAAATAGTAGTTCAGTATGGAATCATAAATTGATTTATCAAGTTGCGGCTCTATTGGAATACATTCTGCTAGACAGTCCACCTTCCCATTCTCTATGAAAATCATGAATACCTTCCGACTTCCTTCTAGCAGCCCATCCATCTGCTGACCCTCTTTAGCATTACTGGTGATCAATGAGGTGATGAAAGAAACTGCAGATTCCCACTCGTCATCATCAAGAAGCTGATAGACATATTTAAAGCCAGTGGTCAGTCGTTCGTCCGGGCTGGTGGCATATTTTCCTACTTCCCATGCTTTCAGGTAATCACCTTTCTTGAGATACCAATTGTAATGATCATTCAAGGAGAACACCTGTATTCGAATACTATCCTTGGCACTAATGAGGAAATACTCCGGCGAAGCTTGATTGATGTGCTTGCCCAAGTGGTAATCGTTAAGTGACAGATTTTTGTAGTTTTTGGTTATCACCTCATCGCTGTAAACATCTAGGCCGCTCACAGCATCTATAACTTGTAGTTCTGGTATATTCGAGTTTTCTTTACTCTCCGTATCGAATCCCAAACACAGAATCTGATCATCCTTGAAAGATGCAACGCCCGCTATCTGTAATCGCAGCTGAAAGTAATGCTCCAATTCAACTTTCTTATCGGGAATAGCCCTCAAGCTCGATGCTGCGCTGGAGAGAATAGAGCCCAGATTTCTTCCGTAGTCGATGCTACTTTTCAATGACACTTTGAACATCCAAATATGTCTTCCCCAACCCACAAGTATTCTATCACTCTCCGGGAAATGCACATGGGGCTTATACAAAGCCGGTCGAACGTCATCGCTCCCGTCATCTGGAAACTTTACATTAAAAAGCTGAGTCTTGGAATTAATGCTGCAAAAAGTGATTCCCGCATCGTTCATCCACAGGATTATATCACCTATTGTAAAGATACCCATAATAGGCCCCTCACCTTTCACCAAGGTTGTATCCACTCTATTTCCTAGCCAATTCCTCTGAGAAAGAATCACTTCCCCAGCCATTCCGCCAGAAACAAAAGTCTTATGTGTTGCATAATCTTCACTCAGAACAACAGCCTGAATTGGCCTCTTAAAATCAAACGAGGTTATGTTAGAAGGATCTTCTAAAAGTCCAATCGCCACCGTCCCATCAATGGAGCCTGTAGCGAAGTATGTGTTATCGGAGTGAATCGAAAGAATCGACGACCGATGCAATTTCAAAGTTTGGATTGGAGTGAAATCTGGCAATGTTAGGTGTAGCAACCCTGAGTGAGTGCCAAATGCAAAGAATTCCTCTTGAAATAGGCACGCCGATATTGAATCTCGGTTAAAGAAGTTGGTCGGCAGCTTATTCAGTCTCGTATATTTGAGCAGAGGCGGAGCCTCCTCCTCATCCGAATCACTCCCACTGCTTTCTTCAGCTCCATTTGGTTGCTCTTCGCTACTTCTTGCAGGTTTCTCAACGATTCCCTCCGAATATTCAATATCCTTCTTACCAGTGTCAGTTGCTCCCCTTTCAAGCTCTATTTCTGATGGTTTATCTTCAATAGGCACGGGCTGGACCCCATTGTATCCATGATTACCTTCCATAAGCTTAATTTGAATACCTAAAACCACACATCCGTCACTATACCTTACCTTACCATTCAAGTTTAGTTGTTCATAGACGTTAACACTACGCTTACTTCATACTATTAACACGCGATAGTGGAATTGGCTAAACAAGACCCATAAAGGAACCTTCTAGGCTCCGTGAGGTCGCTCCTGATCAACATCTTGCATCCAGCCTGTCATCTCAGTAGAAATAGACAAGGATGTCCACCGTTTGACGCCTGTTGCGCCAGAACTGGCCGACTTATCTCAAGAGTCATGGAGGAAAAGTTGCATCAAAGTACTAATGACTTGTAGACGGCGCTGTCCGATGCTGAACCACGTATCGTGGCTTTTATCTTTGTAAGGACGAGTCGTTGACAGTATTATAGTGAGCTATAGACACTTTTTCAAGCAAAGGACAGTCTTTCATGCTCATCACTAATACAGGTGAACTTACTGGGACTTCAAGGCCTCTACCGGTTTCTTCCAACCTTATCTCCAATCTCAATCCAGCGCTGAGGCAGCTAGGAGATTTGAGCAGTCAAAAGGCGTTGTGCAAGACAGGATTTGCTTGAATCATGGCTAGAGCTAGACGTGGCTCTTTAATACAATGTGATCCATCGATCAAGGCACTGATAATGCAAATCGACGCTGAACAAAGTGACATTATTCTGGAAGAGCTCGATGATACGCACTTATTGGTTGATCCAGCAAAAGTGGAATTTATCAAGCGAGAGTTGAATAGGTTACTGTCCAAGAATATATACAATCCTATGGATGAGGACGAAAATAACTGATATGCATTCATCGCGACATGCCAGTCTATACAGTTTAAATAAATTGTGAATCAACGAGTTGACGACAGGAAGACGGGCAGATTTCGCTCTGTATTTATAGCTCTTGGTCATCTTTCACTCTTTTGGTTAACCTGCTGACAATGTCATTAATAAAGCCAGAAAAGACATCATCGTACATCAATTCAGATATTTCAGATTTATCAAGGACGCCTTTCTCAGCTGCCTCGCTCATTTTTTCGTAAAATTCACTATATTGTTGCGCTGTGACCTCTTGAATCGCATCCATCAGGCTTGCCACAACGTCTCGGTCGTCGATGAAAGTCGAGATCTGGGTATAGATTCGCGGCAGTTTTTCCTCCAGTTGCGACCGAAGAGCGCAGTTATTGTCCACAATGGTTTTGGAATCGCAATTTTCGATCTCAAGAGTGCCGCCAAAGAGCTGAGCAGAGGCTGTTTCGGTAAACTCTCGAATAATGGTACGCAATTCGTTAAGCAGCTCTGAGCGAGCATCAACCATGTTATTGACTACTCTAGGCACCAGCGCCTTTGCAATGCCAAAAACTGAAGAGTCTCGGTCTCTCAAATTCAGCCCGGTCTTGAAAAAGGCTTCTACGCCAGAGAAGTCGAGGTACGTCTCATTCACTGTGTATTGGATATTGAAACTCTGAATTTCTTGGCGAAGGAGCAGCAAATTGCTCAAGTAGGACAACTTAATATCCAGATTGTTAGTGCCACCAGGAGAGGTTTTGACTGTGCTGTAGGCCTTCCTGAGGGAAAGTATACAGTCGTGGACGATGTGATGAGCCAGATCGTCAAATACAGCGGCGTTCAGCATTTCATATATTTTTGAAAGAAGAGCCAACGACGTGACTAGAGGAGGATAGTACAATTCGAGCTTATTGACCACAGCTTCTTTATTACCATCAGGAGAATGCTGAGTGATATTAGACAAATAAGCTTGGACAATCGGATCGGTTTTAGTTTCACTAGCATTGACCTCCTCTGACGATTTGCTTTTCCTCCGAGATATGATGAAAGAATCCTTCGACGGCACATAGCCCACAATATGTTGTTGAATATAGATTTGTACCCTGAGTATCAATCTCGCCTGCAACTTCTGAACAATTGGTTCAAAAATCTTTTCGTATTGTACATCTGGAAATTGGCTGCGGTATTCTTCAGAACCATCTTCGAACTGGTAATATTGACTAAACAATGTAACAGAGTCACAAAGCATCGAGATATCTGTTTCCCGCAGAATTTTCGCTCTCACAGAATCGTACAAAGGATCGCAAAGCTGGCATAACCATCGCATAACTTTCTCGCGGGTATGCTCTTTGCCATGAAACTTCGTAAACAGAGCAAATTCATCGCTGCACAATCTTTCGAAATAGGTTTTGCTGTTTTGAATAAAATAGACCAGACTCATCTTATCCTCATCAGCTGTCTCATCGAGGTGGTGACGGATGATTGGGGCCAACAATGCCGTGCGGGTTTGGAAATAATTCTCAAAGCAATCATTCAATATGGCGCCAAGCTCGTCATGATATTTTATATGTTTGGCACTGTGAACTCTCGATATAAGCTCTGCGATCCTAGTGGAGTACTCTTGGGAAAGCTGCTCAAATTTGTTGTACACAAGCGCTTCTCTTGAAATTTGCGATGAAGAGGACGCCGATCTCAGTTTTTCATTTATATCATTGCAAGTCTGCCTCAGGATACCACTCAGATAGTTTGCAATCAGCTCGCATGCCTTAATGAGGCATCGCTTGAATCTTATGCTGTAAATCTCCGCTTCAGCTAGATCCTGATGATCTTCAAGGAAAAACAGAGACTGATCAATTGTATCAAGCATTTTGATAAACGAGTTCTTCCTGACGAGATTTGGCGATGATGCAGAGTTCAATCGACGCATTATCGGATCGAGGGCTGTGAAATACTCCATCAACCTCGGGATATCTCTGTGCAACTTGGATAATTGTTCATATTCCACGTAGGTACTCTTTGTTCTTCCAATGAAATCGGCAGAACCGGAGGAAATCTGCCCAAATGTGTCAATCGATTCTTCCAAATGGTCTTGAACTTGGGATGCCTGTTGTAAAATAGTATCGTACTTCTCGACTTTGACATTCAATTCTTGCAGATAGCGATTGTACCGATCATACCGGTCCGGCGTTGCGACTTTCTCGGCAGTTTGAACAGGCTTATACGCCTTAGGACTACCCTGAGCCACCAATGCCAGCTTTTCCAGTTTGTTCAACAGATAACTATCATCAAGTAATTGCGGCAATTCTTGGTAATCGAGGCCCCCGGTCCTTGAAGCAATACTAGAGACTATGGAGCTTCTTCTGGTCCTATTCATGGAACACTATCGGCTCTACATGTCTCACAAGAAACCATCAACTAGTAAACAACAGTTAACGTCCATCAAGTATTAACAACAATCGAAATCGTTGATTATGACCTATATTCCAACTCTACGAGCCAAGAACCTAATTTGATGCTTATATATGTGTCGTTTATGTCTGCTGCAATCCTCATCACCCGTAGGTGTACCTCTAGATACCGGGCCCTGCCTCTCTAAGGCTCTATGTACATGCAAGGGTTTCTTTCTTCAGCTGGTCTCTATGTTGATTCACTAGCCAATGCAAGCTCTTCCCTTATCTTTGCCTTCTCAGCCTGAATATCAATTCCAAGCTCCTCTTCTAGCTTTTTCTCCAACCGCAGTCTCTTCTCGAGCCGTTCTTTCTTCATTCTCGCAAGCTCTGCCTTGATCTCGTATGGCTCCTTGGGTATCTTGTTTAAAGTTTCAGGGTCTGGATAAAATCCGGGAACATTAAGCTTCTTATCCGTATCAGTACCGATGTAGTACATCACCGCAACAGGGGCAAGCAAACAGAACGAAAACCTGAAAATCTCTAGCTGCGATCTGGTATACCTAAACGGGAACTTCATGGTCACTATAGTCTCGATCGAGGCCCAGCACTCGTATTGGCAACTATCCTCAACTCTCAGGCCATCATTCAAGTAGTAATCCAGAGGAATCTCCGCTAAAATGCTGTAGTTGTTAGATTACCCGGCTTCACGTGACATTTCACTAATATGAACCATTTTATTGACAGATTCCGCCGTTATGCCTATCGTGAACTCCACTGATCCATTGAACGCTTCTCTGACCTTGCTCTTCCATGTATGTCTCTCGAGCACCGTCTTAAGACGATGGCCTTCTTCGGCTCTTGAAAAAAAATTGAAAAATAGTCGATGACCTCGATGAGATGAAGAGATTCACTTGCGATCTTGAGCTAGATGTCCAATTTCAAGCGATTGAAAGTTGACAAAATGGTTGCCCAAATCTGTACCCACTCGGGGTCCTTCCACGCGGACGAAGCACTCGCTGTTTACATGCTGAAATTGTTACCACGGTATAATGACGCCAAAGTCGTAAGATCGAGAGTCCCAGCTGACTGGGATCAAAGCGATATTGTAGTCGATGTCAGCGGAAAATACGACGGAGTTAAGTTTTTCGACCACCATCAGCGGGAGTTCTTCGAGACGTTCGACGATAACCATAGGACAAAACTTTCTAGTGCCGGCTTAGTCTATAAGCATTTCGGGCGTGAAATCATCAAAACTGTCCTTAGCGACGTCAGTGATGGCGATCTCGACATTCTGTATCTGAAGGTATACAAGCAGTTCATCGAGGCCCTGGATGCCAATGACAATGGTATAAGCAAATTCGATGCCGAGGAAAACAGCATCAAGCCAAAGTTTTCAGATTCTGCTATCACTATTCCCGGTATCATCAGCAATATGAACCCTAATTGGAATGATGATTGCTCGCCAGCAAAGTATGACGAACAATTTTTCAAAGCCAGCGCTTTCATCGGTGGTGTCTTTGTCGATTTAGTCAATGGGTATGGGAAATCGTGGCTACCGGCGAAAAGTCTGGTTCAGAAAGCTTTAGAGAGCCGTATGGATGTCGACAAGAGCGGGAAAATCATCGTGTTGGACCAATTCTGCCCGTGGAAGGAACACCTTTTCGAAGTGGAAAAGCAAATGGGCATCGCCGATGAAATCCAGTTTGTCTTGTTCGAAGATAGCAGCAAGACTTGGAGAGTCTCGACAGTACCAATCTCTGCGAACTCGTACAAGTTCAGGAAAGGGCTTCCAGAACCTCTAAGAGGCCTGAGAGACCAGGAACTGAGCGAAAAATCAGGAATCCCAGAATGTGTCTTTATCCATGCTGCTGGCTTCATTGGCGGAACAAAGACCAAAGAGGGAGCTCTAAAAATGGCCAAGATGTCTTTGTAAAGGCCGGCTGTTATATTTTAAAGTAACATAATATTGAATATACAACTGCTTGTCTTGTATGAGTTAGTAACTTTAAAAAGCCGGTGGCGCTTGCCGTTTTTCTTAGTATTTAGCCGCCGAGGTAATAAAGCGTAAACAAGGGAAGACTTTAAGTCGCACAAGCCACTACAAACAAACTTGTTGACCATCGTCGCAAACCCTAGAGACATCCCTCGTAAAACTTAGTTATTGGGATTTACAAAGGAGTGATTTACTGACTGATTCCGACAATAGCACTAGGAATCCAGGAATCTAGGCAGACCGGAAAAGATGCAGCAGCAAAGAAGATGAACTACAAGAGGTGAGCCAGCGAGACGTTATCTCGATGCCTAAAGTCACTAGAGCTAGGAACTTCGAAAGTTGCTATGCCCTAGCAGGTGAAAGAACGCACCAGAAGAAAGAGAGAACAATAATCGTCAAGATATCTGCAGTGTTTGATGCAATACGAGGATTCATTAACATCAAAAGACCGCAGATGCTATTGAATGCTCTGGCCCGGGTCTACGTTCCGGAGGACAGTGTTCGGTGCGACAGCTAACCCTGCAGCGATGACAACCGACAAAGTGGTGACTGTAGTGCTAGCAGCCTTAAGTCGAGCTGCCTCGTATTCCATTGACCTACTATCCATCCAAGTAGCTATAGTGTCCAATATAACGGTTAAGGTGGCTACTCCCGCTGAGGCCTTTAGAAGGCGTGCGTTGACTTGATACCCGCTGTATTGAAAGGTGGATAGTGATACTGCTATTGCTATAACTGTGCAAGTACCCTGTTGTAAGTCCCTTGAAAGGATCGGGACTGACCTGACTAATGTAGCCAGGCCAAAAATAGTCAATGGTAGTAATCCTTGAGGAATTTGCATGGTTAACTGTCTTTTGGTACTATAATATTTCCTCATTCTACTAACTATAAATGGAACTTATTACTTACATTGAGAAATACTGGTTCCTTTTATACTTTTGCAAAATACTTGTCAATGTCCGCTCGTCTGTGGCTCATTAAGTCTCTCCGGTTACGATGGTTACCATCACGGTAGCCATCACCCTAACCAAGATGTCAAATGCTATTGAGTTCCTTCGTCCAGTATGTTTCAGGTGTAAGCGAAACATTCCTTGTCGAGCAGTTCTTTGTCCTAACGAACAAAAATGCATCGCCTAACATGGATTTGACATGAAAATGGTGAATTACCCTCATATGGTCGATCAACGGAAAGCAAGTTGGTTCCACTATTTACCTATTTGGACTTCGCGTGGTATTAGCTGAAATCGCCTCAAGGAAAAAGCCGTTCTCCTCGTTTCAATCAATAGCAGGAATCGATTCGTCACAAGCTTGAGTTTCTAAAGGGACTACACTCATTGTTCACCACGGAAGAGCTGAAGGTGAAGAGACTATGAAGGGATTAATATGGCCGTCAAAGAATAAGAAACATTCCGGTCAGGGCAGTCATTCTTCCAATGTCTCTTCATCATTGAGTCGTTCGAAAAATTCATCATCTACACGCTCTCTTTCACCCTCAGCGTCGACGTTACAACCGAAAAGGAATAATGGTTCGGGCAGTAGTTATGGGCCTTTGGACAAGAATGCTAGCGGGAACGAGCATACGGAAGCTTACGGAAATAGACGCAAGAGTTCAGCTACGCTTTCGCTGAGAAACCATTCTAATTCAAACACTAATCGGTCTTCGGGAAGCGTTTATTTGTTAGATTCTAATAGCAAGTCAATGAAAAGCATAGCATCTTCCGGTCATCGCTTTGAAGAGTCGTCAATGTTTTCCTCTGGATCGATTGCCCGTGGTTCTTCTTCAGAGACTGATATCAACACCAATGCTAATGAACCTGAGATAGACCCTAGCCGAAACCAAAGTTCAACGAAAGATGATCATTTGGCAGAACAGCCTAGTTATGTTCCGAATCAGAATTCTGAGCAAGATGGGGAGAAAACCGTTAGACGATCAACAAATACTGGAGTATCAACAGAATACAGGGTTAGCCTTAATAAGGATAATTATGACTCAATTGTTTTCAAGTCAGGATGGCTCAACAGATCGAATCATATGTCGACCTCGATTTCATCTCATCAGTTAAGATCCACTGGTCATTCTAATAGGGAAAGTCGATTTTACCATGATACTTCAGAACCACATAATAATGTCCCAGAGTATCGTGTTCATCGGGCCCAGCTAAAGGGATCTGTACTGAATCTTTATAAAAGTGGTCTGCCTAGCAACGTGAGATATTTTGATCCCGCTGCTCATGGTTGCAGAAAAGATGTCACCTTACCTTCTGCGAGCAGCTCATCTGGAACCATTACCGAGAAACAACCTGAGGAACAAATATGCTCCATCGCATATTTAAGTGATCAATATCCCCATCCTAAAGTCAAACTAGACAGTGGCGGTAAAATTGTCTCTGGAGATGTAGAGAGTTTGTGCCATACAGTACTTTTTGCTCACTCAGGAGATACAGCCAATGATATTAAGAATCAAAGGAGTATCATCAATCTCATACTAATTCTGCCCCTGATAGACCACTTCAACAAGTTTCTACGAATGTTCAATTATTTTGGGCTAACTTTCACCAAACATGCTTCGAAAGTCTCTAACAGTTCAAACCAGTACTGTAACGTCTCGCCTCAAGTTGATAATCTGATGACCGAAAGATTAGGTTTAGTGGTTAAAACGATTCTAGAGATGTTCCCAAGCTTTTTATTGGATGATGAAACTTTCCAAGAAGTTATAAAGCTATTGGATACTATCTCACTGCATAATGACGAAATTTCAAATTACCTAAAAATTGCTGTGGCTGATAAGCACAATGAACTCAGTAACCTTACCGCCTTCAATCGAGTCGGATTATCGCAGGACAATTCTAGTAAGGAACTAGAACATCGGAGAAGCAAACTTTTAAGGGATTTGATGAGCGTTGACGATTTCCTAATAATGGACCTTGACAAACTAGCAAGGGAGGTTCATGAAATCAATTTGAGGTTTGATGCAGTATGGGCACCTCGGTTTGATTATTCTCTTCTTTATGATTGCAAATACATCAACAATAATATCGTTGCACTAAATCCTTTGACCTTTAATAACCAGAAGAACGTTCACTTTTTGGGGAGACTTTTGAGCTGTCACCTTTTGTCAAATGACCGCAAGGCCGATCGAAATGCAAAACTTGGCGCCAAGGTTCTCACTAAATGGGTTGAACTTGGAGGAAAATTTGAAGCTTTAGGTGATATGGTCTCTTGGCTGGCTGTTGCAACAATTGTCTGCTCCATTCCTATTCTGAGACTGAAGTCTTTATGGACCCACGTCCCTGAGAACATACTTAGGACCATTTTTAAAGATTGGATCCCCACTATCGCTCAACTGAATAGAAGACATCTATCTTCGAAATCTACCGCCAGCGTATTCATTCTAGCACCACCAAACCTGGATAATCCATTTATCAAGTCGAATGTCATCTCATATTTTGGCGATCTCATGATTCACGCAGATGATTTGCCTCCGGACACAAAGTTCAAGTATTTGGAAAGAAAAGTCAATAGAACCAAAAATGCCTTTTTCAAATGGCAGGAACGTTTGCAAAAACTAAAGTCTGCGGATGACAAAGCTAACTTGGAGATGAAAGACTTCAATCCCGATGAAAGCAATATATGTCAGTTTTGGAGATACCATCTATCTCAACCCTGCTTAGATATTGATGACATTATGAAGCTAAGTCTTGCTTATGAGCCACCGGGAATAGACCAAGAAAGCTATTCCAACGTTGGATTTCAACGCAGTCCACTTTCAAGTGGTGGCTTTCTTCCCATTCTATTCAATGAGGTCTGTCCAAGTTACTCACTTTTTCCCCAAGATTCATTGATAGGCGCAGCTGGGGCTTCAGATTTGCAAGATCCATCTAGTGACCTTTCAGGTCCTTCTGAATCAAGCTTACACACATCTGGAGAGTTCTGCGCTGATTCGTTATCAAGTTTGCCCAGTGACTTCAGTAGAATTGTGCCGACGGAGAACCACATCACGGGGCTTAAACAAATCGATGCGCCATTGATGAAGGAACTCTCTTCGAAACAATCTAATAGGCAGCATATGCTGAAATGCATCCGTGATGCCTTCAATGTTGACAATGACATTTTTCATGTCGCTGACGATATAATTTTCAAGTCATTGAACGATTTTGATGTTAACTCGAGACCTTCCAGTATGGTAATAGAAACCCCTAAAAGATTCTCACAGCAATCTTCAAATAATGGCAATCATTCAAGCCAGAGGGACACGGAAGATACTCCCAGCAGGTTAAGCCGGACTCTTGAAAATATGGACTTTTTCAGTAATATCGGAAAAGTTTCTGAAACTCTGAGAGAATCTGTTATTGAGGTAGTGCTGAAATCGGGTTCCCTAGAAAGACTATACGATCTTCTGGTTTTGACAGCCAGTATATTTTCCAAGCTGATAGATACCAAAGACTTAGAAAAGTATTACCAACATAAGAAGCACCGGACACAATTACGGGCCAATCGGAACTCTTTCATGGAAACAGACTCTATAGGGCTTCTTGATTATGCATTTGTGAAACTGACCATGGACATGGACGTTTACACGGAGACATTCTTCAATTCATACAAGAGCTTCGCAACTACAACGTCGGTGGTTGAGAATTTAGCTAGGCGGTATGTGGGGGCCAAAAGTTGTGCCTTCTCAATATCGCAGTGTTTGAGCACTAATGGTGGGTCCAAGGCTCCGCAGTTCGAGAATATTCAAAATGGCAAAAAATTCCCGGTTTGGGATGCAAAGATAGGTAGCGATGACGGCGTTAGCGCACTCATTTGGGTTAAAATACAAGTCGGAGCGGCCGAGGCATTACTAAATCTGGTGGAACACCATTACGCTGACTTCACTGACGACATGAAGTCAAATGCAACTCTCCTGGATTTTCTCAAAGTCATGGAACAAGATGTCACTACTGAATGGCCTAAACGAATAAAGGAGGTAAAAGAGAGTGACCATGTCGAAGAGCTAGGTGAATTAGAGAGCCTCGTCTCAAGTTTGCATAACCTTTTCAATGCTGTAAGAAGTTGCTACCAAAAGCAGTTGTACAGACCTTTGGGCATCGATAGGACTTTCAGAAAAGTTACAGGCCTGCTTAACTCTTTTCATAAGATGTCGCTCATGGATTATAACAAGTACCTCACCTCCAATGATTTTGATGATCCGATGATCACCAGCTTTCGGCAATTGAAATTTGATCAATATGAGAGCATCATAAAGTGGATTTACTCTATGGACCACTTTATTTTCAAGAAGTTTCAATTTGTCACCAAGCAAGATTGGTTCGCCACATTTCAAAAATTAGAAGCTACTTCATGCGAGTCGCTCACATCGTTATATTGCTTACCTTTGCATTCCGTCTCGTACAATCTTATTACCTCAGGATCAGCGCGGTTAGACGATTTGGAAGTTTCCAATGTTTTCGCATGGATATCCAATCTTGCTGATGACCCTGCGAACGGAACTCAGCCGATGCTCAACAAATTACCTGAAGCAATACAGCTTCTGATAAAATTGCATATGTCCTTAACGGTGTTCTTTATGATACAAATTACAGACCTCGAGAAATCTGTGGAAGATCGTATTAATACATGTGCAGTCGTGCTGCAAATCCTGAAGTACGTGCGATGGAAAAATTCAACGCTTGATCTCTTTAAAGCAGATGGCAAGGATTCAGTTTCTCCTCATATCCCCTCGTTTATCGAGACTGCTATCCTTAATGCCACAGTATCACCTGAATCTCGATATTACGAACATGCCTGGATCTCTGCCCATGAATTACTTACATCTTCCCGGCACCCATCCCCAGCAAAGATAAGTACATTGCTGATCGAAATTGATGAGGAGAATATAAAATCATTCGCTGAAATTGATGAAACCCAGATGTCGAAACCCAAAAACCTCTGTCCGTGCCCCGGTTGGATTGTGCAACGTCTCCTGGAAATTTCCCAGTTTGTTCCAAATATGAGTATAATGAATTCCAAACTTATCAACTTTGATAAGCGAAGATTTGTTAACAATTTTGTTTCAAATACTCTTGATCTCACTAACTCGCTTGAGGAAGACACTAAAAGCCATGGCAATATCCCATTCAGTATTTCACTTTTCCAAACATTTGTCGATCCAGCAAAAGCTTTCAAGAGAAGCGCAAGGAACCTCGCAATGACAGAAAGCAAAATGTTGAAGTACCAAGAGAAAGGACTTTTCAACGAGATTCTGGCACGGGAGGTAGACAAAACTAAGCGCGATCACAAGAAAATCGAGGTCTTGAGTGCGCAGGAACGCGATATAAAAAGATCGACAATTCTTCAGCAAATGATCCAGCGGAAGCAGCGAAGCTCCGTTATTATTCCAAGCCTACAAAGAAATGATGTGGCTTCTTCGCCATTATCGAAAATGCCTTCTTCAGCTATGTCCTCTTCATTATCTAACTCCTCCAGAGATAAAAGAAGCTCTACGGCTTCTCATGGCTCCAGAAATTCCGTCATCTCAACTTCGGGACACAATCATGTGGGAAAAAAAATTGGTGGGTTCTTCAGAAGACCCTTTTCCATTGGAGGATTTAACTCTTCCGCCTCAAGCAACTCCCTGAGTAGCATCTTAATTCCTGGCATTCAAGATGATGGCTCCGTTTCTCCTGATAATTTACCAGCTTTTGATCCGTCAACAATGCAAGATCAAAAGCCTGTTCTTTCTATCAAAACTTTTGAAATCAAGTCTATTATAGAGGTTATTAATCATCAAAGAGTTCCAACACATCTTTCATCCTTCAAAATTTTGATGCATGATGGGCGTGAGCATATGTTTCAAGCTCCGAACAAAAAGGACCTGGTTGAGTGGATCGAAATGATAAAAGCTTCGAAAAGGTATGCCTTTCACTCGAAGAAATATAGAAGTCAAACGCACAATAAGCTCTTTGGAGTGCCGCTTGAAGATGTGTGCGAAAGAGAAGGTACGAATATTCCTACTATCATAGTGAAACTACTGGAAGAAATAGAGATCCGAGGCCTGGACGAAGTCGGGCTTTATAGGATTCCGGGTTCGGTAGGAAGCGTAAATGCATTAAAGAACGCTTTTGATCAGGAGGGGGCTGTCGGTAATTCGTTCACTTTGGAAGATGACCGGTGGTTTGAAATCAATGCAATAGCGGGCTGTTTCAAGATGTATCTGCGGGAGCTGCCCGATTGTCTATTTTCCAATGAGAGAATCGATGATTTTGTTCAATTGGCCTTCCAGTTGAAGACCTCGGAGATAAGTGAAGAAGCTTACAGGACTAGAATGATAGCTCTGTTGCAGGAGCTACCATCGTGCTATTATCATACATTGAAATTGATCTTTTTTCACTTGAATAAAGTTCATCAACACATGCATAAGAATCGTATGGACGCATCGAACTTAGCCATTGTATTTTCCATGAGCTTTATTAATCAGGATGACCTGACGAACAGCATGGGCTCCACACTGGGGGCTGTACAAAGTATTCTTCAAAGTTTCATCAAGTCGCCTGGCGACTATTTCAGTATTTGACTTACGTTGCATGATAGCTTCTCATTTTAGCATTGGAAGAATGAGCTATCTCACTCTTCCTTCTAATAATGTATATGTTTATATGTACCTGTCGTGAAGAATTTGGTTACATTCAACAGTTTATCCGAAGTATGCCTTGATTGGAGAATTGAGATCATTATGAGATCATCTAAAGGTTATTTACAAGAGGCTAATACGGGGATGAGATCTGGCTAGTTCGATCTTTTGTTGAAATCTGATTTGTGAACAATTTTGATCTTGGAATTTTTCTTTAGCTCTTTCGATAGCTTTTGTAGCTCCTTCTCTCTGTCTTGCATGGCCTGTCTCCTTTGTGCCTGCTCCCTAGCTTTGGCCATGTTTTCTCTGAAGGTTTCAATAATTCCCTTAGGAGGACCATCAGATGTTTGAGGGTGTTTCACTACATCTGCAATGTTTAGCTTGTTTCTCACCCACTTATTCCTCAGGGTTAAGGTCTGAAGAACTGAGAACATACCATTAACAGCAAAGTATAGCACAACTGCTGCGGAAAGATTCATTGTTGCAGGAATAGAGACTAATGGCAATATTGTAAAAAACCTCTTCATAGCAGGAGAGAATTGTTGAGCACCTGTCTCTCCACCAAGCCTCGTGAACGAGATGAGAACTGCGGCAGTAATAACTTGTAGACCAAGGTAGGGATCTGCCTGCGACAGATCGGTGAACCACGCGACACCTTGGTTAACAAACCCATCCACAGGATGATTTGCCATGGCTCGTAAACCACTAAAGAAACCCAGAGCAACAGGAACTTGTAGCATAGGCGCTGCCAACCATCTGTTCTTTATTCCATGTTCGTTGAGAAGCTTCTTCCTCTGCAGAGCGTATTTCTGACCTTCAGATAATTCAGTACTGGACATTAGCTTCGAGTTAATAGCATCCAGTTCAGGCTTTATATGAGAATTGCGAGCAATGGTGTCAGAAGACTTCACATACAGCGGAAACATCAGCAGACGAACAGCAATCGTTACTGTGCAAATCGTCCCCCACCAAGGTAAGCCTGTGTAAACGTGAACGGTTTCCAGCAGGTGCTGAACTAAATCCGGAGGCCACCACCAACTCTTGGCTAAGCCAATACTCTGCAAATATCCAATATGATTAGATGCCTCGCCAATCACCTGAGAAGCTTGCTCAGCTACGTTGCTTGCAACATTGTTCAAATCATCGATAGAAGGCAGCTGGGTCTGAATTTCCGATATTGAAGATTTACTAGCATCTGATGAATTATAACGCACTGATACCAAATTTGATGCTCTGGACACAACAGGAACTTGAACTAAGCCACTTCTAATTGTCTAAATCATTGTCAGTAAACGGAACAACCAAACATGTTAAAATCTCGCTAACAGCGTGGGATACACATACAATTCTCGCTGTAGAGCGTAATATCGAGTTTCGCAACATCTTAGGACCTTCAATAAGCCTCCAAACGGCCTTCTTCTGTTACCTCTTCGCCTTTTAGCAGTTCATCTAACGTAAGTAAATTTCAAAGGCCAGATTTTTCACCTCTATACTCATAGATGAACAAACTCATCAACTTAGAGCCATTGCAAGGCCTTCCAATCGTTGATCAGGCCATCCAGAAGAGCTCAAGGCTGACCTTGATGATTAAGAGTGAGCTGAGCCGGCAATGCCTGAGTCCCGCTGCCAGGAATGCGCTGTATCTGGATTGCCTTAACAGAAAGTTCGACAGTGTGCTGAAGACGGTACGATCTATCCCTGCCAAGAACATGGATTACGCCTTTCTGCAGATGTATCTGGCGAGAAGCTGCCATTGGGGTCATATGGCGTCTGTTTCTTATATATGGTATCGATATGTGCTACGATCGAACGTGCTGATCATCAAGCCACCATTGCTGTGTGACATTGGGAATCTATCTCTGAATGAAGGGAATTATTTCATACCACCTCACTTGCATGAGTATTTCTCGAGGATCTACGGCAAGAGTTTGCCCATAGAGGAACGGCAGTCGCTGGACTACGAACTATCGCGAATAAAAGTGGAAAGCTTTGCCAAGGGCACCATGAGTAAGACGAGTTTCCGTGAGAAATGGAAAGTGTTTTTGGAGGATATCGATCATCGATTCCCTGCACAGATGACATTCAGAGCGAGAGATTTCCCCAACCTGGGGAGAAGTCTGCGACATGAAGAGGAGGACTTGTTAATGATGCTGCTGTTTGGTCAGAATAAAATCGCAATCCATAACGTCAGCACTGCGCCCTTGCTGCTTAACTTGATTCTACTGTACTCGCCACAGAGCATATCCTATAAGATCGGCTTGTTTGAAAAGTTTTATAATACGCATCAGCTGCTAAATTACGACGATACATTGACCATTCTCTTCCGATTATGCAAAGGCGATTCTTATAATCTAGGCAGGCTCAACAAGTTTGCTGACGATAACCGAATGGCGTCGCTCTCGTCAGCATCCAAGACTATCACAAACGATGGTGCTACTTAAAGCAACGAAGGCCAGCATATATACGTTTAATTAATGCATTATGAATAACGAAAACCGAGCTTCGCCGGCTTAGTCTTTGATTTTATGGCTTCTGAGCTGTCAGCGACAGTATTTAATCGGGTGACACTTCGAGGTTTGATAGCCCATACACGATAAACATGTAAAAGCAGCTGAAGAATGAGTATGGACCAGCCTGTTGCCATCAATTTATTCAAGGGACATCCATCATTCAGACTATTACCTAACAAACTGGTGTCTGAAGCAACAGCGGAGCTGCTTGGGAGCGATTCGCGAGACTATGATGAAGATACAGAGAATAGGCATCCGTTGACCTATGGTTCGGATGAAGGTGCCCTGTGGGTTCGTGAGGCTATCACAAGATTCAACAATGACGAGACTTTCCGATTTAGGCCTGACGACAAAGCAAGATCGAAGCCAGAGTTCCTGAACTTGAACTCTGGTGCGTCATATGGAATGCTCAGCATCCTGCTGCAGACTACCCTAGCTCACACTGGTGTAACAAGGCAGGCATTCGTCGTTACACCGACTTATTTTCTGATCAACGACTGCTTTGCAGATGCTGGATTCTGCTCTAAAGTGACTGCGATTGATGAAGATAGCGATGGTATGATTAACTTGGACCTACTGGAACAGAAACTGGAGCAATTCGAGAAGGAAGCAAGTAGCGACGATGATGAGGAGAAGCTGAAGGTTATACGTAACCCAGAGAAATCGATTCCAAAGAAAGTGTACAAATATGTGATATACTGCATCCCGACGTATTCGAATCCCAGTGGTGCTTCGTATTCGATCGAAATGAAGATGAAGCTGATAGAGATAGCACGCAAGTACGATATGCTGATCATAGCGGATGACGTTTACGATATGCTTGACTTCTCTCCCCCGTTCAGCTCACTTCCCCATCCTCAGAAAAGGCTTGTTCATCTGGACAGAGAGACCCTCGACGACCCTAATAGTTACGGGAATACGATCTCGAATGCCACTTTTTCAAAACTGATCGCTCCAGGGCTCAGATTCGGGTATCACGAAACTGCTACGAGCAAGCTGGCGTTGCAGCTGTCCAAAGGAGGAGCTAACGTCTCTGGCGGAACGCCATCACAACTGACCTCGATGATCGTAGGCACAATGTTGAACAATGGTTCCGCAGCAAAGATTATCAGTGAATTGCGAGCCACGTACGCCGAAAGGGCAGAGGTCTTGACCAAGGCTGTGAGACTCTACATGCCAAAAGGTACTAAATTTGACAAGCCTGCCGGTGGCTATTTCAGCTGGCTGACTCTGCCACAAGGCTACAATGCCAAAGAAGTAGGTCAAATCCTTCAGCAAAAACACGGCGTTCTAGTGGCTAACGGTTCCAATTTCGAAGTCATCGGCGATGTCAGAAACTGGGGAGAATCATCGATGAGACTATCTGTAAGTTTCCTCGAAGCCGACGACATTGAAACTGCCATCAAATACATGGGCCAAGTATGCTCAGACTACGCCAAGGACAAGAATCTTGAGTTCTAACTGTCTATCTCTTGTATAGTGACTACTATAAGAACGCTTACGCGTTCTTATAGGAATACAGACACGTCCCCAGACTGAAGACTGATGAAAAGCGATCGAACTATCAACTATTCGAGGCTATTCTGTCAGCTAATTGGCAGAGATGGCCAGATGGACGATACGATAGCGTCGTTCCTCTACTACCTTTTCCCCAGAGAGCTCTTCGTGAGGGCGCTATCATTGATTGAATCCTGCGACATGTTTATTTACCTGCTAGACACCGATCGGTGCGAGAAGACCCGCGGCCACACCAGTTCGGTCAGCACTGAGGCTGACAGCCCGTCCGAGTCGAGCTCCGAGGGCAATTCCGGCTCCCACAGCACCTTTGGGCAAAGATCCAGCACGAACAAGAAAGAGACAGATCCGCTGGTCAGTATGGCATACGAGAGCGGACCAGACTATCTACATCGACTAATTGTCAAACCCGACACGGACGGGAAAGCTCCCATCTTTGTAGATTTGCCCAATTGGTTCTGCTCCTGCGATGAGTACACCGAGCTATTTGCCAAGGAAACGGCAGCACAGCCGCACGACTACGTCTCGTTGCTCGTCAGGGACATCGACGACATGCAGGACTTCTCAGACGACAGATTCGCCCAGCTCGACGCCCACAGTCTCTGCAAACAGCGATATTTTCGTCACGACAAGGTGATGTGCGCGCATCTTCTCGCGTACTCGATCCTTTTGAGATCTTCCAAGGACGTCCTGACGTACTTCACCACCGTGAGAGCACAGGTACCGATGATATCGGTCTCCAACATGGACGAATGGCTCAAATTACACATCAATCTGGTCTAGAAGCCTTATGACTACCGTCAACACGTGACCACTTTTAGTATACAATTTGAGTCTTAAAGATTGAAAAATTTTACAACTGGTGATGGATTTAGATCTAGAATTAGTGGTTTTAGACCTTGGGATCGAGCCAAGACGGTCATTTTGGCCTGGAATTCTAGTGTCAAAGGTTCTGTAAGACCGGGCATTCTTTAAGTTGTCGATTGTAAGATGTCAGCAGTCAATTCGCGCGATGGAACCGAAGAATCTTACTCGATGTATCCCAAGACGTCGTCGCCTCCTTTGCCTTCCCAGGGAACGATGCATTTTCCTGCGTACCAGCCTCCTGTTCCTATATATGCGTATCCGCAAATGCCGTACATGTACGCCGGACAGACGCCAGGATATCCTTTCAGCATGATGAATCAGAGCCAGATGATGTATCAGGGGAACGGCAGCATGCCGCAGGGCAACGGTGGTTCGAAGAAGAAGTGGAATAACAGCAGCAGTGGCGGGTCCGGGCTGCCTAATGGCGGCGTATCGTCCGGCAAGACACATAATTATCATCACCACCAGGGAAGTGCCACGTTTCATCCGTCAAACGGTGGATCGCCGGCTGCGAATACTGTTAGTTTGGCTTCCCGTGCAGACCATTATAAGTTTGAAATCTCGAAATTGGACGGCTCGTCGTTGGCAGGCAGCGAGCTCAAATACCCGTTGTTCTTCAACAGCACGGCGGACGAGTATGCTGTCGCCAGCAGGAGGAGAAATGAGCTCAGAATGAAAGCGCTGGGACTATGCAGTTTCCCATCAGCGCAGAAGGCAGATGTTAAAACTGTTGAAGTTGAAGATACTGGAGCTGCTCCGGTTCAGATCAATGACACGAAAACTCCCTCCGAGTCAGACGTCGCCGATCAGATGATAAGTGATGTCTCCGAGGCCAGCGGTGCTTCGACACCTAATCTAAAACCCGCCGTTGTCGCACCAGCTAGTGTGAAGACAACTCCGAAATCCTGGTCAGCAATTGCTTCGGGTGCTATTTTGAAGAGTAAATCTTCTCCGGGGCCCACGACAAGACAGGACGCTTCCAAATCGTTTCAACAATCGGCATCTGCTCTTCCCCCACAGAAGAAGGATAAAAAATACGTTCCTCCATCGACAAAAGGCATTGAACCACTGGGATCCGTTGCATTGAGAATGTGTCTTGACCCAGACTACATCGATTACACGTTGAAGAACCCTATCCTCGAAAAAAGTCTGCTTGTAAAGTCCATTGCACCTAGGGGTATCATCAATAGGGCTAACGTCTGTTTTATGAGCTCAGTTTTGCAGGTGCTGCTATATTGCAAGCCTTTTATTAACATACTGAACGTTGTCAGTGCTAGAAAATTGAGCCCAAAGGCGGGACTGTCTCAATGCACTCTGCTCGATGCGTGCGTTAACTTTTATAAACAGTTCGACAAGGAAACTTTCGAGCAGGAGAAAAGTTCATCGCCAAAAGGGAAGCAGCAACCTCCCAATTCCGTAGCCTCCTTAGCAGATGCTATCAAACCGGATGAATTTTACAGTGCTTTATCGACTATCCCCAAATTCAAAGACCTGAAGTGGGGTCACCAAGAAGATGCTGAAGAGTTCTTGACTCATTTACTTGATCAACTGCATGAAGAGTTCATCTGTTCTATCGATTCTTTAACTGACAACGAGATTCAAAACTTGCTGCAAAGCCTGAACGATGAAGATATGAAGATTTTCTTTATTCGCAATTTACCCAGGTACAAGAAAGCTGAATTTATTAAGAGTCCATCACCAGCTTTAAAAGAATTGATGGCTAAATACGGTACTATTAACGAGGATAACGATGATGAGGGGAACGGATGGCATGAAGTAAGTGGCACAAGCAAAAAAGGCAAGAAAAATAAAACTGCCGCCAAAAGGACTGTTGAAATGGAACCTTCCCCCATGTCCTGCTTGTTCGGTGGGCAATTTCGCTCCGTTTTAGACATTCCTAATAACAAAGAATCACAATCGATCACTCTAGATCCTTTCCAAACCATTCAATTGGATATCTCCGAAAATTCCGTTAATGATTTGGAGACAGCGTTCAAGAAATTCAGCGAATACGAATTGTTGCCATTCAAATCTTCTTCTGGTACTGATGTCCAAGCAAAAAAGCAAACTTTTATCGATAAACTACCTCAGGTATTATTGATCCAACTAAAGAGATTCCAGTTTATTAGCAACCCTGATAAAGATAATAATATGGTTAACTACAACGCATATAATGGTCGGATCGAGAAAATTTGCAAGAAAATCAATTACGGCCATGAACTCATAATACCAATCGAGTCGATATCCCACAAGAATGCCCAAAAAGTCGATGAAAACCAATATAGTTTATCTGGCATAATTTATCATCATGGTTCGAGTCCCGATGGAGGCCACTACACCGCGGATGTTTATCACGATGAGACAGACAAGTGGTATAGGATAGACGACGTTAATATAACCGAAGTACAAAGGGATGATGTCTTGAAAGGTGGAGAAGAAGGTCCGGGATCGAGAACCGCATATATACTGATGTATCAAAAGAAGTAATTGCATGTAATTTTAATGGAATATTCTATGAAAGATCTGCTCTTAATATGGTTCGAGTTTATACCAGAAGGTACTTAAGCATAAGATGCAAAAAATGATTTCGCCCAGGATCGAACTGGGGACGTTCTGCGTGTTAAGCAGATGCCATAACCAACTAGACCACGAAACCACGAATTTATGAATTTTTAATCGAATGATTTGGATATACCAGCTTAACAAGACAGAGTCACTGCTTCGCTGACAAGCGAAGCCGAACGAGTCAACGAGAGGCCCAAACGAAACATATATATAGGGACCTAATTGAGAGCTATTAGAGAACGACTCAGAATCCAAGCATTAGTTATTTTAATAGTTATAAGCACTAGCGGAACCATAGATGAACCATCTCGCTAAGTATTAGATGAACTAGCAAGATAAGTACTGTCTGTACTATTACATGGATGTGGTAACATTACAACTGTCATATTCCACATGAGTTCGCCAGCCTTGGAGTGTCACCTGGCACCAATCAGAACGACACCAAAGGTTCAGAGGACACGACGTGAGGGAAAACGGTGGTTTCCAGAACCGTAAGTCAAAAAGAACTAGATCTCTAGATAGCCACCGTTTCAACAAACGATCAAAGGTATCTTCCAAAGAAGATTGCATAAAACAAAATTTGTGCTTTTATTGCAAGGAGGCAGGCCATTGGCTAAGCGAATGTAAACTTCGAGAAGCGAGGCCTAACCGACTGAAAACTAACAAAGGTTCAAGAAAACAACCTTCAGATACTGGGAAGCAGCCGATTGTACATTACATTTCCATCTTAGAATTGGATGATCCGGCTGAGAAAACGCAACTACTCTGTTTTGTAGTGGAAGCCCACTCCATTCTTTCGATCGGATATGGTGAGATTACTGAGTCCGAGGACTTAACAGACACCACCATTCCGATTTAAAGGATTCATTCCAACAAATGAGTCTGCCAGCAGGTCGAAAGCCGTAAATTTATCATTTTAGGTTGAAAACGTTCAGATAACTGTAGCGGCCTATGCCCTCGAAAACATGAATTATCAATTGCTAATTGGTAATCCCTATTCCTCGCCGCTCCTGTCAGTCGTATTGGCAAGAAAGCCAAATGTAAGGTCGAGCAATTCTCGTGACAAGGTTAATTACCTTGAATCTGACTCCGCTGGTAATGGTGGTAATTCCAGAAACTCTGAACTGTCTTTTGCTACCACTATTCCTGAAGTAATTGACCCGAATTCTGACCGAAACTCTGACTCGACATCCATTGGCAATCGTGGTAAAGCCAAGTGCGATCTTCCATCTCCTCTTACCACTATTACCGACAATCAGGATGCGCCTGAGCAGCCTGACTATCCAGGTGATCCGGAGCTAATCGTCCAAGAGTTATTGGAACAGATTAGGACTCCTCAAGGAGGGCTTTCCTACAGGAGATTGGTGAAACCCGTCTGGTTGCAAGCATAAGAGGTTTAGCCCTTGATAAGAGTACAAAGAGTGTGAAAGACACCTTTGATACGCTACCCTTGTGGCTTCAACGAAAGTATGGCGAAACGATCAGGAACGATCTTCCGCCAAGAACCTCGAATCTAGACGATGCTCCCGTGAAACACGAGGTTCACATCAAGAAGGATGCTCATCTACCAAGGTTCCAGCCTTACCAGACTATACAAAAGGATGAACAAGAGATCGACAAGATTGTCCAAGATCGGTTAGAAAAGAAGTTCATTGTGCCCTCCAGTCACCGTGTAGTTCTCCCGTTCTATTAGTCAACAAAAAGATGGTTCTTTCCAATTCTGTCTTGATCACAGAGCACTGAACGAAATTACCATCTCCGACCGGTTCTCACCACCAAGAATTGACGACTTATTAAGCGGAATCGGAAACGCTAAAGCTTTCACAACCTTAGATTTACACAGTGGTTACCATCAAATCCGATGAATCCAAAAGACACCTATAAAACTGCTTTTTTGGCACTACCTGGGAAATACGAGTACAATGTAATGCCTTTTGGCCTAGTCAACGCACCCAGTACGTTCGCTAGGTACATGGCCGACCTTTTCCGTGGTCTAAAGTTTGTCAATGTCTATCTCGATGACATTTTAATATTCTCGGAAACAATTGAAGAGCATTGAAATCATCTAGATGCGGTACTGGAGATCCTGCAAGATGACAAATTAATCGTGAAACGAGAGGAATGTGAATTTGCTTCAAAGCAAATCGAATTCTTAGGTTATAAGATCGGAGTCAACAAGATAGAACCTTTACAACATAAATGTGAGGCTATCCAGAAGTATCCGACACCTAAAACAGTGAAAGAAGCTCAGAGATTCGTGGGCATGATTAATTGCTACCGGAGGTTTATTCCGAACTGCTTTCAAATAGCGCAACCGATCCAACTGTTTATTTGTAACAAAAGTCGTTGGACCGAGTTACAGGACAAAGCAGTGGATAAATTGAAAGAAGCGCTGTGGAGCTCGCCGGTACTGGTTCCGTTTAACAGCAAAGCATCTTACCGACTAACCACAGATGCCTCTAAAGTTGGCGGTACCGTGTTGGAAGAGATTAACTCCAAGAATAAAGTCGTTGGCGTTGTTGGTTATTTCTTCAAATCTCTAGAAGGTGCTCAGAAGAACTATCCTGCTGGTAAATTAGAACTGTTAGGCATTATTAAAGCCCCACATCATTTCAGGTATATGCTGTATGGTAAGCATTTTACCTTGAGAACGGACCACATGAGCCTGCTGTTGCTCCAGAATAAAAATGAGCCAACCCGGAGGGTTCAAGGATGGTTAGGTGACATAGCCACCTACGAATTTACCCTAGAATATCTGGCCGGTCCTAAGAATGTAGTCGCTGATGCCATATCCCGTGCGGTCCTCGCTGTAACAACTGAACTCCTGCATCTGGAACAATGGAAATTGGACTATAAATCTGACCCACTACGTAGTGGAACGCTGATTCATATGAAAGAATTATCGAGTCACAACGTTAGTGTCCAGAATATGTCCGCTTTCCACAAATACCAAAAAAAAGGTTTCGCTTATCAGCGACCTTCCGGAACAACTACACCACGAGTGATGGTCTATCTACTACAAGGACAGAATTGTTGTCCCAGCGAATCGGCAGAACGACGTCAAGAAACTATCTCATGATCACACGTTATTCGGCCAACAATTCGGTGTCACAGTAACGTTCGGGAAAATAGCGCCGATCTATTATTGGCGAAGCTACAGCATTCAGTGGCACGGTATATCCAGACATGTGTGCAATGCCAATTGATAAAATCACATAGGCCACGACAGCATGGCTTGCTTTACCCGCTACCCGTAGCGGAGGGAAGATGGCTTGACATATGAATGGACTTTGTTACCGGATTGCCGCCAACGGCGAATAATCTGGATATGATCCCAGAAGTGGTTGGTCGTTTTTCCAAAAGGGCTCACTTCCTTGTTGCGATAAGATGTGCGCGTTTTGAGAACCGGTCGACCACTACCAGTATCATGTCCTTGTTGTCCGTTGTTATTGGCAGACCAGTTACGAAATCCATCGAAATGTCCAACCATCTTCCCTCCGCTATCGGTAGGGGTGTCAGAAGGCCTTGGTTTCTGGGTCGATGGGCCTTATTCAGCTGGCACTGGACACATGTTTCGACGTATTTTGCAACGGAATGTTGCAATTTAGGCCAGTAATAGATCGGACTAATCTTCTCAATCGTGACAGAGACACCAAAATGTCCGCCGAATAACGTGTGATCGTGATATAACTTCATCACATCGTTCTGACGATTCACTGCAACCACAATTCGGTTTTTGTAGTAAACTATACCACCGCTCGTGGTGTAATTATTGCGGAAGGTCGCTGATAAGCGGAACCTTTTCTGGTATTTGTGGAACGCGGACATGTCTGAGGTACTAATATTATGTTGCTGTAATTCGTTCATATGAGTCAAGGCAGCACAACCTAGTGGATCAGACTGATTGTCTCTTTCCCAGTTTTCAGGATGTAATGCATCGGGTAGTACTGGTGTTATTACGTGCACGGCACGGAATATAGCATCAGCTACTACGTTCTGGGGACCGGCTAGATATTCTAGCGTGAAGTCATAGGTTGCTAGGTCGTCAAGCCAACGTTACATCCTTCTTGCTGGTTCCTTACTATTTTGTAATGATGGTAAGCTGATATGGTCGGTTCTTAGCGTGAAATGTTTACCATATTGGAACTAACTAGCAGTTCCAATTCGCCAGCTGGATAGTTCTTCTGAGCACCTTCCAGTGATTTTGAGAAATAACCTACAATTCCGATGAGCTTGTTTTTATCAGTTATCAGGACTGGTAAAGTGCTTTACTGTTGAATGGGACTAAAACGGGAGAACTGGAAGTGCTGTTTTCAATTTTCCAACCGCTTCACTTTGCGATTTACTCCAATCTGACACAACTGTTAAGGCAGAAGTAGCTTTAGCTTGATTGACATATCGCTAGCTTATACCAGGCTGTGATACAACATTGGATCTATGCTATTTCGGTTTAATAAATCAACTTAAGGACTCGCAAGACTGATATCCATTATTACTATTACACACTTCTCTGTCCGCAAGATTACCATTTGCTAGTCGATAGTTTCGCTCAATTGAGTGGTACCATCCTATTACTGTCCCAGAAAGCAGTACCGTTAGTTGTATTCACACTTGCTATTCTTGCTTAGTTCATTGCAACATGGAATTCACTACATGTCAATGGATCAAGACGTAGATAGAGAAGTCGTTCCATTGCAACTGAGTCTTGCTGAGGGCCGCTTCTTGTCTGGAAACCACAAGTCAGGTTGACAAGACTGTTGCATTACAGCTTTTAAGTAGAATTGCAAGGCATGGAGCATCTACTAGTGGCTTACAGAGTCTTTAACTTCAGCTTTTGTATTTAGTATTCATTGTAGCACTGTTAGTCAACTTAGTACTTGGAAGATAAAAACACATCAAGAGACACACCATCAAATACCGGTCAAGCGGACTGATGTACCGGAGAACGCCTGTGGAAATCAATGGTGATGTTGCTGAAATCTCCCTACCAGTGGTGAAGTTCCCACCCTTCAAGTTGAGGGCATTGCTGATTGAAAAGGACCCGGTCGTTTGGTTACACTGTCTGGAGACATATGTCAAGTATATGGACTACCTACTGATCGAGAGTAATATAGAGAAGGTGGATGAGATCACACATAACAATATATGTCATTTTGTCAAGAGTTATCTGCATGAAATGGCAGAGGAAAAGGCAAAAGTTTTGAGTCTCGGTATGAATAGCGACGTTGCTGAGGTATTGAGCGTTCTGAAGGATAGGATTTTGATTCTTCTTCGAAAATGTGGACTTTTGCATTTGCAACTGCATAGCCACTCTCTTTGGGATTTGGTGAAAGTCTACGTGGATCAGGAAACCTCAGTGGTAAGAGCGTTGCTTGATGGTTCATGCAAACCATCAATAAATACTCAAAAAGCGTCATTGAATAGGATTCCTCAAGTGCAAAAGGTTCTGAAACATCTAGTGGAATCTGGTGGTTTCACCAGAGTGGATCTTAAAGCTTTTGAGAGTCTACTTAGCGATAAGCCTCTGGAAACAACGCCTTTCGCGAAGCAGTTTCTAACTACAAGTTGGCTGGAGGCCTTGGAGCTTCTTTGGGCGAAAGGCCGAGGGAGGTTTAGTACCTTTGCCAAACAACTTGCAATCATTACACTGTGCTCGGTTTCTGCTGAGGATATCTCCCACATTGCAAAGGACATGGGTCTAAACACATTGGACACTGCAGAGTTATACCCATTGCTGGGGTCCTTGCTCCTCAGTGAAAATTTCAGGCGAATGAAACCAGGTTTGGCTTCCTCGCTGCCACAGTTCGTTCTCAATATCGAAGAAGTCGATTCACCGCTGGATGAATCAGCCCTGGTATCAATTGGGGAACTATTCCCGCATCTAACTAAATACCAACTGTCATATCTATTGCGACAGTTCGAAGGCAGCGTAGAGATGACAACGAACGCTATTTTTGAAGATCCAGGAATCATTGATGCGATACCGAAACAGGCGCCTGGCGAGGCCGACCATGGTTCGCCTCTTAAAGATGAGAACGAAACCAGCGAGCAGCTTGCGATTAAGTCATCGAGAAACACTCCATATAGTGCTGTCAGCCAAGAAGTGCCTGATGAACTGCGAAACAGGACTTTAACTCGGGCTATGCAACTGATATATCAGGCCGACGAAGACGAGCATGATGATACCTATGACGATGCTGAAGTGACTCGATCAGTGGGTAAAATATCGATTGATGATGAAAACGAGAATGATAGTTCTTTCAAATCAAGTAAAACAGCGATCTTAGAGGAGGATAGACTTGAAGGATTTCTCTGGGATCTGTTAAAGGAGGAAAGAGTTCTCTTTGATAGATCCTCGAGAGGTAGCAAGGTAAGGAAATGGATGAAGAAAGAAACAAATTGGTCGGACGAACAAATAGAGGGATGGGCTCGCATGTTAGAAAAGTCGCCGCACCGTGCTAGGATTTTGGAGGAGAAGTTCATGTTTAGAGGAAACGTCAGGAAGGGAAAAACGGCTTATGTCAAGAATCGAAATGATACCGAGATCAATAAGACCCGAAGTGATGAAGAACCGCAAAAAGTTTCGGCAAAGAGTTCCACAAACTCGACGAAGAGTTCCGCAACGCCGGCAGATAAAAAGAGGCAGCAGGCCAGAAACGAGAAGAAGAAGAGCTCGAGAGCGAATCATAACCGGAAAGCAGCGCACGATAAAAAGTTATCTAGAGCTACATAATCTTGTATTCAAAATTTCCGTCCCGCTAAAATCATTTTTTGGCCTTCCGTACTTTCTTTACACTTCCTCCATTCTCAAGACGCTCCCAGAGCTCATCATCTTGGTCTATCAGAGTTTCCTCGTCGTCGACTTCTAATTTTCTTTTTGCGACTTTCGAACCGCCATCGTCTATCTTACCAATTTCTTCACTGTCGAGCATTACAAGAGAATTTATTTTACTACCTGTGTAGACTTTGACGAGTCTTGAACCAGTAGCCAGATCAAAGACGCGGATATATCTATCCAGGCCTCCCTGTAACAGGTATTTCTGCTTGTAAATTCCCAGGAACGAAGAAGCACCAGTGATATCGCTTTTGCCAAATTTCATTATAGGTTTGCCATCGATGTCAAATTTGTAAACGTTATGTTTGAGATCTGCGGTTACGAAGGAAAACTTGGCGAAATCTGCCACTTTCAAGTTTCCCAGCTCCGTAATTTCTTCTCCAATTAGTTCCAATCCTGTCAGAGGTTCTCTGTTGGGCAGTAGATCTATGTATGCAAGCGGCTTCCTTCCATGCTGAGTCCTGTAATGGGCCAAATGGGACCAGTGAGTAACGACAACGAACTGATAATCTGGTTTACTTGGATCTGGGTTTGGCGGAGAGTAGGCACTCAAAAATTTCAAACCTATTGGCCATACGGGCACTCTCAAGTCTAATCTATCATTCTTGACATTCTTTGCTTCCCAAAATTGCGACAACGATGACCCATCTCTCTTTAACCGCACCAATTTGACTAAATTCTCCTCACCACCATAACCAAACACATAGTCTCCAGTATCATTCGGTTCTGTATCGCACAGCTGTGCAAAATCAAGCGGAGCATTCACTTCCAGAGTGTTGATCTTGCTCAACGTCTTTAGATCGTCCCCCAGCCGGATTATACTGATAAGTCCAGATCTCGTAGCCACAAAGAACTCGTTGTTCGAGCCAGGTAATGCACATATACTAACAAAGCCGTCGCTTAGTCTCACTCTCTTCTTTGACTTTTCGTAAAAAGGCTCCAGCCGTGAATCGTCCAGCATCCCAACTATCGAGTCCACAACTTCAAACTTTGATATTTCAAACTCAAACTTATCCTCCTTACTTCCAGGTTGTGAATCTTCTTGTTCGCTCACATGCGGTGTCCTTTCCACGCTAACCAACTCCACATCCCCGTTATTCCTCCCCAAAATCATCAGACCTGTGGAAATCACACATATCCTATCAATGGAGCGTTTCAAACCCTCTATCAACGAATTCTTCACACTCAACGGTTGCAAAGCTGTTTTCTTTGACGTGTCGGTGCCCGAATTGCATAAAACTTCGCCCAAAGACCCGTTGTCCGCGCAACCAGCGATCAATCTCATCCCAGCCACCACTCTAGCACAATATCCCAGCTTCCAAGCGGCCAATGACCACTATAATCTACCCAAATACCCTCTAAAACCGACTTATTTAGCTGCGATGAGATGCGATGAGCTCTAAAATTTTTCAAAACATTACCCGGCTTCGAGTCTTAGAAAAAATTCACTTTAAAATGGATAGGGGCCCAGTAGCTCTTTAAGATGAAGAGATGGGCCTTCTAGTGGTAGAGAACTGTTCAATTGACCATTGGTATTAGTCGAGAGTCTCCTAATGTCAGCATCATTCGGGAATAGATCTGTTTTGGCCGTTTTCAAGCTTGTAAAAGCGCCAATTTATTCGCACTGCTATTCGAGCGACAAGTCGCTGTTGGCAATCACCTGTGACACCAATTGCTATGTCTATAGACTGGGAAGAGATGGATCGTCGCCTAAACTGGTTGCTACGCTGGCGGATCACGATAAAACTGTCACTGCGGTGGATATTTCTGTTCATGGACGTATCGTTACGTGCTCGCAGGATCGGAATGCGTACGTTTGGGAGCCTTTGAGTGATGGATCGTACAAGCCTACTTTAGTGTTGTTGCGTATCAACAGGGCTGCTACTTCGGTGTGTTGGGCTCCAAATGGGTACAAATTTGCAGTGGGGTCCAGTGCCAGGATCATCGCTGTGTGCTACTACGAGCAGGAGAACAACTGGTGGGTCTCGAAACACATTAAAAAGCCTATTAAGTCCACGATCAACTGTCTGTCGTGGCATGCGAACGGCATTCTGCTGGGATCCGGTGGGACTGACGGCTACGTGAGAGTGTTTTCTGGATTTATAAAGGGTTTAGACTCGAAGGATATCATGAACGGGTCGCCCTGGGGTGAAAAATTCCCGTTTGGAAGCCTTGTGAAGGAGTGGTACCAAGGTTCCTACATCCACGATGTGGAATGGCGAAGTGGTGCGGAAAAGATAGCCTACGTTTCGCACGACGGGCTGCTTAGCGTCGCTGACTCCGCTGGGCAAGTTGTAACCGCACAAGCGCCGGAAGGTTTGCCCTTCCGTTCCCTGCTGTGGATTAACGACCAGGAAGTTCTGTGTGGTGGCTATTCCTGCCACCCGGTCATGTTCACAGAGGGCTCCGACGGCTGGAAGTTCTCCAAGAACCTCGACAAACCGGGCAAAAGCCCTCAGACCCCCGCATCGCCAGTTGACAGCGGCCAGGACGCCGATGAGCCCACTTTCGGCATGTCCGCGCTAAGAAAGTTCAAAGAGCTCGACCTGAAGGGCAAGGTCAGCAGCGATGAGCAGGAAAGTGCGCACGACAACACCATTGTCCAGCTAAGAGTCTACGCGGAAACCAACGGGCAAGTCACCCAGGTCTCTTCCTGCGGCCTAGACGGCAAAATCGTGATCTACTCCGTGTAATCCATTACCTAATCATAGATATCTAAGTTCATTTCATCGTACGCTCAAGCTCTTGTCTTCGCTGCAACACCAAAGAATACACACTTCCCTTCAGCAAAGTACCAACCAGACCAATCTTGACCTCGATCTCCCGTATCTGCTGCAGTACTACCTCAGACGATACATTCTCAGCACTGTCGTTGAACTGCTTCACCGTACTGTCCAGCGAATGCAGCACTTGGGCCAGTTTCTGGTATCTTTCCAGCACATTCTGCTGCAACAAGCTCAATTCCTCCCGCATACGGTCCCAGACGGTATCTTGGCCAGCCTTGGTAGCCTCTTGTAGGCCTCTTGGTGTAGTACTAGTAGAGCTCCAGTAGTTAAAGAAAGTGAAAAATTGGCCTTAGTTAAAGCATCCCAAGACAGAGCAAAGGAGGTCTATATAAGCTGCTAGAGTCCGTCCGATAAGGTTGTTTCGATGTCTAATCAACAGCAGTCATATACCATTTGGTCGCCGCAAGATACGGTGAAAGATGTGGCAGACTCGCTGGGTATAGAAAACACCAGTGATGATGTTCTGAAGGCGTTGGCAATGGACGTTGAATACCGTATTCTCGAGATTATTGAGCAGGCAGTTAAGTTTAAGAGACATTCGAAGCGAGAGGTTTTGACGACTGATGATATTTCGAAGGCGTTGAGAGTGTTGAACGTGGAACCGTTGTATGGGTACAATGATGGTTCTGCTGTGGGAAGTAACGTGTCTTTTAAGAAGGTTAACGCCACTGGTGGCCAGACGATTTACTATCTGGACGATGAAGAGGTTGATTTCGATAAGTTGATCAATGAGCCGTTGCCGCAGGTACCTCGTGTGCCCACGTTTACTACGCATTGGCTGGCGGTGGAAGGAGTTCAGCCAGCGATTGTACAAAATCCTAATTTGAATGATATCCGGATTTCGCTGCCACCGATTGTGAGAGGAGCTATAGTGACGGCTTTGAACGATGACAGCTTGCAAACATCACCTGCTGCTGCAATCTCACTCAATGAGGAGAAGCAAGCTCAACATCTATCTACCGTGAAGCCGGGGCAGAACATTGACGTGAAACCACTGGTAAAACATGTTCTTTCAAAAGAACTGCAGGTCTACTTTAACAAAGTGATTGCAGCGCTAACGTCCAAGAATGACGCTGACGAGAACGCCCAGCACATGAAGAGTGCAGCGTTGACATCCCTGAGGACAGATAGTGGGTTACATCAATTGGTTCCTTACTTCATACAATTCATTGCTGAACAAATTACGCATAACCTTTCCGATTTGGAACTTTTAACCACAATACTCGAGATGATTTACTCGCTGCTCAGTAACGAGTCCATTTTCCTCGATCCATATATACACTCGCTGATGCCCTCGATTCTCACTTTGCTTCTGGCCAAAAAGTTAGGTGGTACTCCCGCCAATGATAGCCCAGAGGAGGCCAGCATAATGCTGGAAAAGACAAACGCACTACGTGACTTTGCTGCATCGCTGCTAGACTATGTGCTGAAGAAGTTCCCTCAGGTCTACAAGTCATTAAAGCCTCGCGTTACAAGAACTCTATTGAAAACCTTTTTGGACACCAACCGGGTCTTTGGTACTTATTACGGCTGTCTGCGAGGCGTCTCCGTCTTGGAATCCGAATCAATAAGATTCTTTTTGGGAAACTTGAACAATTGGGCAAGATTAGTCTTTAACGAGCAAGGTATGACTTTGGATACTATTGACGAGAACAAGAGCATCAAGTTCTCTCCCCAAGAAAAGGATCTTCTGGTTGATACTGTTATCAATGTGCTTGTCGTCCTAAAGAGCGACCTACATGATATGTATGACGGGAAGGATAAAGAGGTGACTGCTGAGGACAGAGAAAAGCTTGCGGATAGATGCGGCATAACGATCGCAAGTAGGATACTGAAACGAGATGATGCGAGAGAACTTATTGATGCAATATTTTTTGGTGAATGATTTGTACTATGCAAAAGTCCGTATTATTCTGTTTTAATTACGATAAGGTAGAATCTGATGTCAGAAGCCACATCTTTTAGGCGAAGAGGACTATTACTCAAGGCGCGAAAAGTTTTCTTCTCACCCTTCTATTAGCTGGTCCCTGTTGCGTCGATATTTTGTTTGTGTGTCCTTGCTCTTGAGTAGTCTCTACGTTTACATCGCTTTTTTGAGTGTTCATAGGACTCTCAACGATGTTGTGTAACTTAGCCCTTTTCTTAATAGGAGGTTCGTCTCTCTTCAAGGGCGTGCCCATAACTTGGACGAGGCTTGCCTCGTCATCAGTTGCAAATGTCGAAGCTGAACGAGATATTTGGTGTAGTTCCTTGCGCTTGCCAACTCTGCGAAAAGATTGCTGAGAAAGAAAGGTAGAATTGGAGGTATCATTCGTCGTGTTAGCACTGTCCTTGGAAGATGAGACCGCTCTTTGTAAACTAAGCTCAGTGACCGAGAGTTGTCTTTTCTGCAAATGATTCATGGTTAGATCTGAAGTGGTCCGAGATATAGATGCAGGGTATCTTCTGGCGACTGTGTTGACCTCCAAAAGCTCCTCGATACTTGAGTTGCTCCTGAAGTCCAAATGCTCTGCTATCAGGCTTCTTTGATGCCGAAGCCCGATCGAAGATGTGGGCGAAGAAACATCGGTGTTCGCCTGTGGCAATGATGGAGTAGATGGGGGCTTGGTAGTCTGTCCGGCAGAACTCCCATTGACTTCCAGGGTTGTATCTTTTCTTCCTGGTGGCTTCCGCTTTCGCAGGTTGGGACCCTTGAGCTTTCGGATAATAAAGCGTATGGCATATGGAGTTTTGCTTGTGAAATGCGGTATCAAAACATAGTTTACAAAGCCTAGAGATGAGGCTTCCTTATTTTTGCTTAGCATATTTCTTTTCAGCTCATGAATAGGATTCGTCACGGTATTCGTGGTGGCAGGCTCGCTAGCTAGTAGAACATCCAAAATGCAGAGTTTATCCAGATAGAGATCCAACTGTTCGCAGAAATCGGATGTTTCTTCAATCTTCTGCTTCTCAGAGTGGACATGCTTCTCCTTTCTGGATCTTCGCGGTATCCATTTCGTCAGGTTTAGCGACCTCGCCTTGAGCTTTCCACTATACTTGGCATCAAAGTCCTTGAATGCCATATCTAGATTTTCGATATGGACACTTTCCAGCAGGAGTATTATTTGCAGCTTAATCTCACGTACTCTCAGTATTAAACAAAGGTCGCTTTTATCTTGGCGATCAGTTTTTATGTCAAACTTCCCGAGGCAAACCTTTCGTTTAGTCTCTGCAATGGGATTGTTCAGGTCTTTTTCCACTATATTATCTTCTTTATGACGCCTGTCGAAATGCCTGGTCTCCAGTAGCATATCTTTTATACATTCCTTGTAGACTTTAGTAGTGTCTTTGACAGAGGTTGATCTGCACATGCTTTTGAGCCTCTCTAAGTTGGATTTAAGGAAGTATGCTAACGGCACATGAACGAAGAATAGTGACTCGTAGTACTTTATTTCGAGATAATCCTTGAGTGAAATGTTTTCATAACTCTTAGCATGATCGGTAGAAGTTCCGGTAACTTGCATATTCAATTTGATAGGAACACTCAAAGATCTTTCCTCTTGGTCCTCTGCCCATAGCTCAAGCATATCCTCAAATTTCAACGTGTTCCATCCTTTATATGCTACATTGTTGTCAGTCTTCCCCAGCTGGTTTGATTCTTGCTGTAAATCATCGAGATTTAAACCATTGACTGGCCAGTAAACGCAATAATCCGCTCCATATCGCTCTAATAGATAGATATTCCCTGCTTGACCGCGAAAGAAGTGCTTAAAAGTGGTTCTATATTCACCAATTTCCTGCAGTAGCTCGGGTGCCAGTTCGGATGATGGGACTGCTTTGGGTTGAGTCAAATCGATGCTAGTAGTTCTTGGAAGGCGCTGTGTTGATTTAAGCAGCTGCCATCCCTCCATAGGTTCGCTTACTGTGCTTTGTCTGTTCGATTTGTAGTTGAAGTTGAAGTTAACACTTTATCTGCCAAGCGATGACCTCCATCGGCTCATCGCTAGACATGCTTAGATAGCAGGCTTCATGAGTTGACTAGTTTGGGCCTGTGGGCCGCCTGGGACATTGTTATTCATGCATATATAAATACAATATAGATGGCCTATCGATATGTTGGAAAGTTGTCCTCATTTGGTCGGAGTTTTAACCTGAATGTTCTATCGCTCCAGTCCATTGTATCACTTCTGCCTCTTTTTGTTTACTTTGTCGATTTCAATCTTGTTGCTTATGAGCATGATTGCTGCTTGGGACCCCATTGGTGTGCCTTTGACTGTCAATTTGCGCTCCGGGGACCCGCTTACTGGGTCTGCGATGTAGATCGAGCATCCCGTTGCCTCCTTGATCGAGTTTATGTGCTTCCCATCCTTGCCTATGATATTACCGACGAAATTCTCGTCAATGTATATTTCCTGTTCCATTATTGTCATTGTATGTGCAGTTGACGTGGCCACTGACTCGTCGACGAATCGAACGTTTGGGATCGTAAAATTTGGAGTGAATGCAGTCGCGTTCGCTGCTGCCGCTGCCGTGTAGATCGCCGGCGATCCGCTGCCCGTTGACGGAAGCGATTGAGACGTTGTCATCGGCGATGACCTGGACACTCTCTTGTTGGTGCGGCTGCTTGTGTACTTGTCTGTTGGATGGTATTGATGGTGCTTTTGATGTACGAACCCTACATGTGAGGCTCCATTCACCAACACTGAGTACACTGGACTGGGCTGATAAAATATCGCTTTCTTCGCCTTGAATCCCTCGTTGCTATTCATTATTGTCTGTCCCACGTAGTAAGTGGCGATGTGTACAGCATCCGCGACACCGATGATGCTCAGTATGCGGTCATTCGACATTATCAACTGCTGTGGAGACGCTGACAGCCTAGCAGCGCTCAATACTTCGATTTCCCGTAGACGCGACCCATGCTTGCCGATTACACACCCCATCAAATGATGCGAAATCAGCAGATTGACCGTATGTAATACGTTATTCTCGTCAAACATTGCATCTCCATGTCTATCACTGATTGATCTCACGATCATCCCAAATGCCTTGGCAACGTTCTCGCATGTTCCCCTAACGTACACAACCCGCTCTGGCACTCCTCTCACATTGTCTGACACATTGATCCTCGTCGAAGTAGCTGCCTTGATACGCGATATATTCTCCCCCTTGTGGCCTACTATCATCGACGCCTGCTTCACCAGACACAGCATTCTCAAATGTACGTGTCGGCTGGCGTTCTCCCCGTCTACAGAACTCAATTCCGTCTTCTCACCATCGCCAGTACCATTCTCCTTCTCAAGAGCTGCTAACTCCGTATCATCCTCCAGTGCTACTCTCTTTATCTCAGCCTCTAGCTGTTCCTCTGCACAGTCTTCCTTCTTCCGCTTCAGCACATTGGGAGAAGTGACTCCCTGACCGTCAGCGCTGGACATCCTAGACCTGAACTCGACCAATGAGACCCCAATCGACAGCACTTGGCCTTCCACTAGTGGTTTGGTCGATTTTTCAACTACTCCTGTTCGCCCTCCTATTGAAAAGTTGTCCATACTTAAGCACCTTATAGATACACCAAGGTGATTGAGCGTTAGAAGGCTTGCTGGTTGCTGAGATCGATGGTGGTTCAGGTAGACGATGAGCAGAAGGCTCAGGAGGTGTTTGACGAGGAGCAGTATAACGAGGAGGAGGATGAAGACTTTAGTCCAGGGCTGAACAGGCAGAGTGAGCAAGAGGATGAGGATGAAGAGGAGGATTACCAGGTGGAGGATGATGGGAACGGTTCTGTGAAGGGGACAAAAGGTAGTTATGATTATTCTCACATCGAGAGCGAGTCTGGAGGCTTGATTCGGACCCGAAGAGGTAGACTGCTGGAGGAAGAGCTGAGTGCGAAGAGGAAATACGAGGGATTGCAGGCTGGCAAGGTATCTGAGTCTGTGAACGATATTTGGGAAGATTTGCAGCAGTTAACTAACAAGAGACTCAAGGATCGAGCGTTTTGCGGGTCTGTGCTGGCGGATGGCGGTGATATAGGGCGAGTAAGCCAGCAAGAGGAGCAGATACTGATCAAGAGAGATTACAAATTCGCAGGCGAAGTTGTTCATGAGGAAAAGATGGTCCCGATTTCGAGTCCAGAGGCACAGGAGTATCTGAAGAGCAAGAGGGCCAAGGAGGCTGAAGATAAGCTGAAGGCCGAGGCGAACGAGCAGCTCCGTGGGTTGCCAGATGGTGAACGGGACCGTAGACGGCTGAGAAGGCCTCTGAAACGGCCGCCGTACCTGGAGCAGATCATTGCAGGGTCTTTGAAACCAAAGCTGACGACCTTGGAAAAATCAAGCTTGGACTGGGCTGCTTATGTTAACAAGGAGGGTCTTACCGACGAACTGACCTTGTACAACAAGGACGGTTACTTGGCAAAACAGGATTTCTTGAGCCGTGTCGAGATGGTGAAAGAGGACAAGTATAGAGAACTGCGACAGAAACAGTTGGCGGCGCAATTACAAGAACAACAGTGATATTTTATCAATTAGCGTTGTATAGGCACATATTATATATTAGAAGTGAGGAACGCTCATATTGGTGAAAAGCATGTCGAATATGCTGCAAACACCTTCTCCTAGGATTAATCCTGAGCTAAAGACGGTCATCTTCGTTTTAGCTCCTGCGTCTGCTCTGTGCTTATGCAGCCAAACGTATGACAGCAATCCTCCAACAAAGCGTGCAATTGTGAAGCTGGGCGTGTTGTATATCCCGACACCAACAGCGACACCAGAGGGAATGTAGAGCAGCCATTTGTAGCCAGAATCACGATAACAGTTCTTGATCAGCGAAAGTATGCCGAAAATGCAGCCTAGAGCAATCGAACACTCCAAGGCTTTGTCTGGAAGACCTTTGCCCGTTACAAGCCTAGCGCAGTCCACCCAAACAATAGCGGTTGGAATTCTGAACTGTTTGTCGGGAATGTGATAAACCTTGTTATAGCAGATGTACATTATACTCGACATCACGACAGACCAGCTGGCGCCTAACAACTGGGCAACGAATTGAGCTTTTGGAGATGCCCCTAGTAGGTGACCTGTCTTTAAATCTTGCATTAGATCTCCAGCCTGCTGGGCCCCGGCTTCAGCGACACCTCCGGCAACAAGGTTCAGCAGCACAGAACCTGCCTGATTTCGAGGGGTTATCACGGCAAAAAACAGCTGGGACAATTTACCAATTCCGCTAACGGGATTCAAGTCAGTCTCTCCCAACGCTCTGATTCCTAGAATTGAAAGAAACAGCGCTATCAAGAGCGCTGAGACCATAGCATAAACTGGTATGATTTCAACGCCAAACAGGTAAATCACCAGTACAATGCACAAGATTGATGATAAGATTAGACCACTGATCACAGTTGTGTATTTGACCAAGTGTTTCGAAGGCACCTCGTGATCTTGATCAGCATAAACAAGCTTGACGGTGTTGCCGGGCTTACTAGGCTCGGTGTTTCTCCGGCTATTAATGATCCTCTCCTCTTCTAAAAGCATTGATTGAAATGAGTCTTCCCACACATCCGCTAGTAATGCAGCCTTATCGTCTACTAACCAAAACTTGATTATGGATTTAACTGTCACGACAATGAATCCCACGACGCTATCTGCAACCATGATCGATAACGAGCACCACAGAATCCAACCATGAACGCCCTTTTCCCAATCGTCAACGCTCGCATCCGGTGGTACCCAGCCGGCGTGACGGGCCATGGGCGCCAGTATAGCCCATCCCAACACGCAGCCAAAAAGCATGTAGGAAACAGTTGGAAGACCCATAATTATCCCCTGCCCAATATATGCAGGAGACGGCTGGATGTTCCACAGATAAGTCTCGGACAGGTATGTTCCAAAGACGGGAATAGACCGCACTATGGGCAGAAAATACGATCCGATGGTATAGATGGAAGAAGCGATGAAAGTCTTCGAGAGTATGCTAATATTTTTGTTGTACGACTTCGATTCTCCCGCCGCCTGGTTATCTCCCTCGAGAAGCCCATAACCACCAGAATTCCTCGCCGCCGGTAGCGAAGACTCGTCTGCTAACAGAAGCTCAGAGCACTCGTCCAGCCTCCGGCTCCTCATTGCAAGCAATTCCCGACGGGAGACTTCCTGCAAGATCTCGGAATCATTCAGAACCGCGATCAGCACCGCGGTGGCACTTCCACTAGGAAACGGCAACTTCTCTCTGACGATTACTTGCTTCCTCAACGGCACAGCAAAGAAAACCCCAAAGAAGGCCAACGCGCAAGACCAAGCTAGTAACTGGTACAGACTGAACAACTCGCCTTGCTCTCTAGTCCCACCGCTTTCATCCCTGGTAACAAACTTCTCGATGGCCGGGATGACTCCGACAAAGCCGTAAGCCAAAGGACCGGTTCCTACCGCCACAGCAATGCTCTGAACGTAAACTGTCTCGACATCAGTGAATGGCGCATCCTTGGGATATATCACAGGCCATATCTTCTTGAAGAAAGCGCACGCCAGCAACGCCGACGGCATAGACATCATAGAAACCCATCCTGTCTGCAGTCCAAACTGGAAATTCGACACCAAAACCAAAGATCCGATCGCCAAACCAATGAAAGTAGCTCGCAGAGTGATCTGCTTGATATCTGGTTTTTCATTCCATGCAACTGGCGGAGGAAACTGCTGATCGTCGCCCTCATCGACTGATAAAACCTCTGACATATCGTCTACCACTCTTACTCACGGATCCATTGACTAATCTAAAGTAAAATGCCAATACAAGCAAATATATGCCACCCAGGAGGCTAAGCGAACGTATATGTTCGCTTGCTATCTTGACGATTACTAATGGCGACGCTGATAAATTTTCAGCTATCAGCAATCACTATACAAAGCAAGGCATTATGAATGGATATTGTGCCATTCCCTCTTGATATGCTGGCTCAATGGCTGTGGCAGCCGATATATCTTATACAGTTTACATATGGTGGTGGTGTTGGGCTGCCACTGCCAAGGCCGATCTTTAAGCGATGTCTATGCGATCAGTTTTCGCCCAGAAGAATGTACTTGAGGAGATCGCTCAGCGTTAGAACGCCGACCAGTTTCCCGCTGTCGTCGGTGACAAAAAATCTGTGTACTCTTGACTTTCTGATGTTGTCCATAATTGTCGATAACTTGTCTCTTTCGGTGCAGGTGTATACGCCTTCGAAGTCGTCGCTTCTTCTCATCAGTGCCTCTCCGACTGAAAGGGAGAGGTCGTTGTAGATTCCGCCCTTGATTAGACCCAGCACGTCTACCGCTTCATAGACGTTGATGAGAGTTCCTTCATGGTCGACGATGGGTATCGACGCGACGTTGCCCTGGCTGAGCAACTGAATAACGTCGATGACCGGGGTGGTCATCAGACAGCTTGCCACGTTGTTTTTCGTGATGATATTTAGCTCTCCGATCGGTCTCCTTAGGAAATGAGTCTCTCTGCAATTTAAAGCCACAAATTTTAGAATTCTGTACTGCGTGAGCACGCTCACCACGATCTCTCTGTGCGTGTCCTCGTCCTGGTCGATGAGCGGGATTCTCCTGCTCGTAGAGTCCATCATCCGGATGCACGCCTCGTACAGCGGCCTCGACGGATGGATAGACGCCGTGTCTGGCGGTTCCACGCCAATCGCGCGCTCTATATCCTTCAATCCATCCAGTTGCAGTTTATCCACCAATTCAAACTTGTCTGGGTTCGAAAAATAGTACTGTATCACATTAATAAAATCACTAGACGTCAGCAATCCGGCAAACCTCGAAGTCTTGGCATCCCACAGCGGCGCCGACACAATATTATTCTGCAAAAGCACATTCAGTGATTTTTTCACCAGTAGCGACGTGTCAAGCACAATTAAACGATACGATACGGGCAAAACATCATACGAAGTCTTTGACTTGAGAAACGCCCTTATAGATTCCACAGCTAATTTTTGCTCTACTATCACCTTCTCCCGTTCAGACGAGCTCATTTTTTACTCTAAACTTTTCGCAATACAGCATACACCAAATAGCCACTCTCACTACCACACTTGCACCGCAACTGACGTCTCAGACCCTCAACCTGGCACCTCAACCTTGTAAGGACCACTCTTTATCTTCATCATTAGCTATTAGTACTAGAACCTTGAGCCTTTGCTTTAAGGTCCCAGAAGCCGGGTAACGGGCCCCTTGAAAAGTATATAAGGAGCCGGTTTTTTTTCTGGAGAAAAATATATTCCTCTTCCTTTCGCTTACCTTTTAGGAGGGTAAGAATCTCTTTGCCTTTTGGCTTAGATCAAGTGTAGTATCTGTTCTTTTCAGTGTAACAACTGAAATGACCTCAATGAGGTTCATTACCTTTTATTTGTTACAACATTGATTTTTTGGCACTGAGCAAATCTTTTCGATTCCGGTCACGGAAGCGAAAAGTGGGCGAATGAGGGGCTTCTTTGAGGATATTACTGGTTCCTTTGGGAATTTTGAGGTGGGAAACGATAGTGATTGTCGCGGGAAGACTGGCGGAGATTTGGATCCACGCTTGGGAGTCGGTATAGTTTGGCATTCAGCTCTTCTGTGAAGCTTTTGCATTCCAGCATGTGGGGGCTTTTGGCTGGGCTCGTTCCCGTGCAATGGGTAGCTGCTGAGGGCAGTTGTTGGTTGCTTATCGATAATCGATGGCTGTAATAGGACGGGCTTGCTCGTCCCCCAATGCTGTCTTTTGGTTAGTTGCGCATTGTGTGAGACTTGTTTGGTGAAATCCGCTGCATGTTGGATTGCAAAGGTGTAACAGAGTTCCGGGATGGATGTCATTCTGTAACGAGGACCTTGCTTCAAGAAGCTTTGCTTTGTGGGTTCGATTTCTGACGGTTTTTCATGTGCTTTTGCTATTGTTGCCTTCTTCATTTGGTTTTTGAATCAATTGAGTTGGTTGTTTCGTAACCCTTGCACTGGGAAAGCACAATCATTTCATGATTGTACTCTTCTGTTTTTTGGTTACTTGATTCAACCCATTGTCTCATTCGCCTCCTTCCCATATTGGCATGAATGAGTTCATTCATGGAGTATGAGTTCATTCATAAAGTGTTAGAATACTATTTAGTGGTTTGTGTTAATGATAAATGACGTTTAATATTATGAACTTATGCAAATACAACTCCTTTAGTTATAAATTGTTTCATCTGATGAGGAAAGCACTACTTTTCCTCTTGGAAGCGTTTACTGGTGATTCATCAATGCCCTTATCATCTGCTTCCTCCTGACTGCTTTTCAAGTAGTCGTAATCATCGTCCATGGCGGAAAACTTTGAAGTGGTATGGCCAAAAAGGCTTAGGACTTCTCCATCTGCCTTTGTCTTCCGTCTGCTTCGTCTTCGTGGTTCAAAGACTCTGTAAAATTTCAGGTTCTCGTCTCCTCCAACAGTGGCTAACGTTGTTCCATCTGGTGATAGCTGAGAGCAGCAAATTCTAGATTCATGAGCATGCATTATCTCTGCCACTTTATATTTGGTGTCATAGTTAAAGACCGATATTGCATTTGTTGGGCTACCGCCGGTTGCTACTATTTCTCGATTCATGCTGCCAGAAGATCCACTGTAACTTTGACCCCAATGCAATGAACTGACTTGAGATCCTGTGCTGATGGTTCCAACGTTTGCTCCGGTTGCTGTATTCCAAAAATGGATATGCTTATCTGTCTGTCCGCCACCAGAGGCTAGCAAATTCGGTATAAACGGGCACCAACTGAGAGCTTTGACAGCTGCCGTGTGGTTTCGCTTAATCCACTGTGGCATAGAGACCCTGGTATCCCAAATCATTACTGTATTGTCATTGCCGCCCGAGGCTAATTGGAGGCCGTCATTTCTATAGCTAAGACCGCAGACTTCACCAGAATGCTCTTCCCAGGTAGATACGATATGTTGTTTAATCCGCACGTCGTTAATTTGAATCTCTCCACTTCGACAACCAGTAGCGACCAGTGTTTCTAGCCACGACTGTGCACCAATTCGTACTCCAAGCCCGGATCTCATTGTTCTCACTAATGATAGAGTTTCAACATCCCAGATTTCGGTGTTCCCATCTTCCTTCCCAATGGATATGTGACAATCGTCGTCAGACCATATTACACTTGTGATCTTGGTTGTTTCGTAATCTACCATCATGGTAACATCGCCGCTGCTGCCATTCCAAAGATAGAGCGCCGTTTCGAGAGCAATCGCTAGGACGTTCTTCGATGACCAGCTTAATAGATTTAAGTAGAAATCATCCTGATAGCCTGGCGCATCTAATATCCTCTCAGGATTGCTATTGATTTTACGCAGTTTCACTAATTCAGGCTGTGGTTCCTGTTGATAATTATAATGACTTCTCTTCCTCATGCTATAGGTTTGTCTCTTGAAGGAAGCGACTGGGGGCTGTGGCATGTATTGTAAAATTCTCTGGTTCATATCAAGACCGCATGCTTTAGCGACTGTCTGCTTAAAGACTAGCTTCGTCTGTGCTCTTAAGTGAGCTGTCGGCGACGCATTCGCAGGCGGTAAATCCTCTTTGAACGCTGAGGGATCCACTTTGCTTTGTTGATTGCATTGCAGAGTAGGTATAAATCTGTCTGTTGTGATGATTTCTGTTTCTGGGATTACAGAGGCCTGTGAGCCACCAGCAGCCGCTGACGCTGACTGTGCTCTACCTTTCGAAACCTCACTCCGATCGAGGTCATCTTTAAAGAAAGACGAGCTTCGCCTTATCAATGGAGGTGCTGGTAAAGAGATTTGCGGACGTGAGTATATCGAATTACCTCCATTCAAATTTGGGACGTTGCTCAGACCTCTGGAATTTAGCGAATTTGTGCGTCTTAGAGATTTCTTCCCAATTTTACCTTCGCTTCTGGACCAGTCTGACGATATAATATTGAGTTTGGCGGGGGAAGTGAGTGACAAAACCGATCTATTAGCATTGTTGGCCAAAGTTGACTTATTAGTCGCATCAACCATACCTTTTAGCAATATATGTGGCAATCGATCCACGAATGGAAAATGGATCTGGAGCAAATCAGACAAAAAGAATGACGGATTTTTAGATGAAAGGAAGCTTGATTCCACTGAATATCACTCAGGAACCACACCAAAAAGGCACAATACCTCTGTAAATCGTTCTGCCCCTATCAACTGGCTGGAGACTCGAAGATTCCCTTCAATCTAGCGAAAACTATATTAAAGCAAGCACTCCCAGCTCAATCCACAAGGTCCCTGGGCTACAGATCAAGCCCTTTCAACGTCGCCATTGTGAGTATTCTTGTGGTGATGCCCTGGCTTGTTTTGGTTTTACCCAAATAGGAAATATGATGAACTACTAGGTGATCGACGGTACGTCAGGTGATCTGCGTCAGTAAATGCTGTCACCAAGAATTAAATAGTTGGTTGGGAGCAAGAGGACCTGCTCAATTGGTGATTTATTAGGTGTGAGATACATTTAATTTTTATTTAAAAAATTTTCCGGTTGCTTATGTTTAATCTTGCCTTTCTCCTTTCGAGAAACGATTCAAACTTGGAATCGTATATGACTTTTAGAGCGTACGAATCAATTCCTTTCGAAAGATCCTGATCATTCTCAAAGATCTTGGCTTCGACAAGAAGGTACTCACGGAGGGCTGTGGACTCTGTCATGAGGTTTTCGTACCAGACCAAGTTGTTAGTTGAGAATTCTTTGATCTTGAGCAATAGTGAATCCTCGACACTAAAAATTATGCTGTCGGTAGTGCCGGATTTCTCTAGGTTTTTCAGGAGAGCGTGGATGATGAAATCTAACGATTTGAATGTTTCGAATGCAATTTGGAAATGAGATATGCTCTGTATGATGATGTTTCTATAAAACAAAGCATTTAGTGGGGCTTCGATGTGATCGCTTAGGACTTGCAGTAAGTTGACAAGTAGCAGGTATATTTGGTTCAGTTTTCGCAGTACTTTGGGTCCATATTCTGTAAGTTCCCAACCTTGTTTATCCGTTTTCTTCAATTCCACGATCTTTTGCCTAACCATGATGATCTCTAGTACTCTTGGATGTCCCAAATCGAAAACTTCAAAGCTACCAGATTTGCGTCTCTGAAAGGCATTGGTAGGCTTCGAGGTCAGAAGCGTAGCTAAGGAGTCTGACTCGGTACGTGGGTACATGAAATTCTCGAGCAATATGTCGACAAACTCCAGGAGGGGCTTGAGTTGCGACGTCACTATAGTCTTGCAGATCTCATTGAAGATCGCCTGGTTCTTTGGAGACGGTATTTTCCGATCCTTTATCATTTCTTCAAAAGCTCTTGCGAGTGCCTCGATGTCGATTGATCCGGTCATGCTTGTTGGATTGAACGAATCAAGATATAGGCCCTACGATGGTTTTATACAGTGGGTTTAGTATTAAATTCCTTTCATTTGCAAAAATATGAGTAATATGTGAAATTTATCTAATGAGTCACCATATAAGAAGACCAAAGAAAAATAAAAATGCTATCCCAAGAAGGTTAGAAAGCTCGCCTGTAGCAGTGAGTCTGACTCTTTGATTCGATTATCAATTTTCTAACGTACCGCTATAAACCAAGCTGTATGCAACTTGTCAGTAGATATCGAAACTATAAAATTCTTGCAGCGACGCAATGTCTTCGCCAATTGCTGAGCAACTATTCTCAGTGGCTTGTATGTAGCAGCGCCAAGGACTCAAAAAAGGGTCCTGATGTGGTAACTTATTTCTAGGTTTGTCTCATCGGGCAGCGTTGTGAAATACACGCTTTCAGTACAAAACGTTAATTGAAAAGACAGTTAATATTCGCATTTCCTGTGCCAAGATAGAAGCAACCAGAGTATGTGTTAACTTGATATTTATTTATCATAGTTATTTCCTAGCCTTGGCGAGCGAAATATCCAGCCGTTTTCAGAACTGCATTCTCTCTAGACTTACAGTAGTAAGATGCAAAGAGACTGTAGCTTTAGGAAACGCCATTAGTGCATCTAAATTTCGTTCTTGACTGGAACATTCTACGTGAAGTCGATAAGAATTAGCAGTCCTGTACAGAATGATCGGTTTAACTATCCATAAATTACTTTCATTGCCTGCTATCAATTCAATTACGAACAAATATCACTGTGAAAATTCGTCTAGTACTTAGTAATGCGAAACTAATCTGTATCCACTGGAATCCTGGTCCATTCCAGAGTAACTCTTTGATGACCCTTCACTGCCTTCTTTGGACCGCTCGTTTCACGCTGTCCAATCTATAGGCCTGATAGCTCGTATGTATCGATTCTCATTTAGATCCTAACTAGCCTGTCCTATGCAACATGTTGTATTATTCTCATTTTAATCTCCTATAGTTCGATTTCTGCAACTTTATGGAACTAAATATTCATCAAAAGGTAGAAGCGGTGGCTCAATGGTAGAGCTTTCGACTCCAGTTAAATCCTGGTATTCCAAGGAATTGCAATCGAAGGGTTGCAGGTTCAATTCCTGTCCGTTTCATCTTATTTTTTTTTTGTAGTGAAAATTAAGGACTTTGGCGACAATCTTTACCTCTAACTTCCTATACGACCTGTATCAAAAGAAGACTTTAATGGCACGTCAAGGCCCTCCGTTAGGCCTGTTGAGAACCCCTCCGGTTTGGGCATCACCACCTACACAAGATGACCTTATTGTAAACACAGATGTTCGAGCTTATTTGACAGAATGCTTGTTCCTCTTACCACATCGGGTCGGTTACAGCCCTGGACACCGGTGTATCGTTGCAGAGCGAGGATGGATGAATGTTCCTGATTCCTTTGCTCGATATCCACAGCTGGCCATCTACTTCGCCAAGTTCAGGCTCAGGAAATATCCTTATGACGTTCTTCGCAACGATCTCAATTGGCCTGAACCATATGTGGTCCTAAACACGATTATGAAGCGTCTACGAAGCCACCGTTTTCTGAAGGGGAATCCTGATGCTGCCACTATACCTGAGAAGATTAGACAGGTTATTGCATCAGGCCTTGAGATCCCAAATGGCTTAGAAGATGAAGTGCTAGAAATGCCTTATAGCGAACGCAAAGCGAGCGCGTACGTCCCACCTGTGATTGAGGTTTTGAGGGGCCCGGACACCAGGGATGACGTTGCCAAGTTCTTTCAACGCCTTGTGAGCGAAGAACACTCGGTACTGTATCCAGAAGGGGCAACTATCCGATTAGTTGCAGACTATCCCACACGAACGGAAGCAGATCTTAAGGTTCTTACGCAATACCTGCGAAAACTTTGGTACATTGAGAAGATTCTAGCGCTCCATAAGAAATTGCCAGACGCTGTTAGCGACCAAGATAGGAACTTTCCTTCCTCCAAAATTTGGAGTACGCATATACCTTCCCGGTCAATACGAACTGATGACAAGAGTGACTAATATCATGAAAATGTTTCCGGAACAAGTTCGCGAATTGGAGCAGCACGGAAGGACTGCAGGACCTACATTTACAGCCAGATCCGGGCATGGTTGCCGCAGGCAAAATACAAAATATACAGAGGAACTCGTGCACTTGATGATGACTCAATAAAAGTGAGTCTCAATTTTGCAGAATATCCACAAGTCTGCTTTCATCTTTCTTCGAGCTGTACCCAGCAACGACGATTCGACCGGTGTTGGGAGTGTTTTAGTCACTTTTGAGTGCCGCCATACTGTTGGGGATAGCTCTGGTCGCCATGAAGAACAGGATGTCAAGGTTGAATAATACGCTATTAACTTTAGGTTCTGATAACTAAATTTTGCTTGCCAATATCACTATTCTTCATCATCTTCGAATTGTATGTCCTAGCGTTCAAGCTGCTCATCTTGGATCAACCTAGTTTTAGATAAGATACATTGCGGAAGATTCCATATGCAGTTATCAGCTAATTAAAGCAATCTCTTTTACTCTTTAACGGCAAAGATCTCCTTGAATAGTTTTGCACAATGGACTGAGGCACCCATTCTTGCGCATAACAGAAAAATTCCGCTAAACTTTCTATGCAACGAGTAAGTTTCTTCTGGAGGAGGACACAAACGTTCATTCAACATTAGCCCAATATTTGACCTTATCCTATCGGAAACGGTCTGGTCTTTAAAGCTAAAGACCTGTTCAGGAGGCCCGCAAAATGGTTCGCCCAACGTCATGACACTGTTTACGTGGGCATCAACCATAGCTTGAGATTCTAAGCCAGTCAGATATCCAAGCTCTTGCGAAACTTTGCGAACACCTTCGCGATCTTTCAATGTCGCAAGAGTCAACAGCTTGCGATAGTGCATGATAAAATCTGCAGGATAAGGCCTCGACGCACCGAAATCTAGTAATTCGATTTTTTCGGTCTTCTCATTGTACAGAAAGTTTGCCCAGTTGGGATCTGTCTGCATATATTGAAAAGTGGCAATCTCTTCTAAACATAACCTCATGATGTTCTCCGATATAAAATCTTTCACATCCTGCGACGTTGTTTTTGGTAGCTTCATGATCTCAGTACCTTCCATTCGTTCCATCGTTATAATATTTGTAGTGGTTAGCTCAGAATAAACCTTAGGGACTACAAACACGGGGTCGTTCTTCAATAATTTTCCGAATTTTTGCAACGCCTGAGACTCTCTTACATAGTCGCATTCCCACTTAAGCTCAGTCCGTGCGTTTGCAATGGTTTTGTCTAAGAACAGACCCTTTGGAAGCAGTCGTGATGCCACCAACAGCATCAAGAGATTGTTCAGGTCTGAATCGATAGAGTCTTTCACACCTGGGTACTGAATCTTCACAACAACTTTGTCACCATTTTTCAAGACTGCATTATGAACTTGTCCGATACTAGCAGCCGCGATTGGAACTCTATCAAAAGAATCGAATTTATCTTGCCAATCTGCACCCAACTCTCGCTTCAAAACTCTCTCCAGCTGCCTGTGAGGCATATAATGGGCGCTATTCTGGACTCGTGATATTATCTCGTACAACTCTTTTGGCAACACTTTGTCATCCTGGAAGGACATCATTTGGCCGATTTTCAACGCAGCACCTCTCATTTGGGAGAATTTCTTTGCAATTCTATCTATATTACTATCCGAGTAAATCAGTGACTTCCAACTCGGGCTTTGTCCTCTTGCCATCTGAGAGAACCCGTCTGACGCTGCGTTAATCCCTACACCTGCCGCCAACGATCCATAATGAAACAGACGCGATATACGCGACGACGGCACTCGAGAGCTCTCGAGTTCCTGCTTCTTCCTCTCCGTTATCTCCTCAACTTCCTCAGCCTGCTACATGCATCAATGTTAGTGTCTGATGAACAACAACATATTTCCGCGATCCCCCGCCATAAATACGCCGGGAAATTTCACTTACATACTTGATCATTGCTGTGTCTCGATGACGTCGAATAATGTCGAGTACCGCTCTTCTTGCTCTTTCTTGAAGGCTGACGGGCCTTCGCCTTCACTTGTTCCGACAGCATTTTCGCATTTTCCCACTCTTGATCGTAATACCATCGATACTGCATTAAAACTGGCCTTGTTAGGCGAGAAGTGTTAACCCATTGCGCCAGGGACTCCTTAGCGATCGAAGCAGAACCCTTCAAAACCTGTCTAGCGGAAGATACCAGACAAAAGGCATGGTACAGACTACGTCTACTGCTCATACCGGCTATCCTAAGTACCTAGACACCAACCAGAACGCTCAGCACAGCTCTTAATCGTCCTTCTTGTGGTAAGATGGCTCGTTAAAGTCGAGATGCCTATGATTTAGAGATGCCGTTACCCGGCCTAAAATTTTTCAGCTAGAATAATACTGGTAAGAACTAGCGATGAGCTATAGTTTAAACACGATTTGGAAGGTTGGAAGAGCTTTTGGGTCGCCTATAACTCACTAGATACTCAGTTCTTCACTATGGGATCTAAGAGAAGACTGTCTGAGAAAACGGAGCACTGTGATCCGGTGAAAACGTCTGTTCCAGAGCTTGCGGCGGAAATAGCAGAGGAGAAAAGTAAAACTCATCCGATTCCACCAGAGGAACCGCTGCAACATCATGATGCTGGAGAATTTAGTGGTTTAATTCGCCATCAAACGACAACGGAACAGGCTGCAACTTTGGAGAATGGCAAGATCAATCCTTTTACTGGTAGAGAGTTTACGCCAAAGTACTTTGATATATTGAAGATTAGACGCGAACTACCGGTTCACGCTCAACGTGCGGAATTTTTGAAAATTTATCAGAACAACCAGATTATGGTCTTTGTTGGTGAGACCGGTTCCGGTAAGACGACGCAGATTCCTCAGTTTGTTCTGTTTGATGAGATGCCTCACCTGCAGAATACCCAGGTAGCGTGTACTCAACCACGTCGTGTGGCTGCGATGTCGGTTGCACAGAGAGTTGCGGAGGAAATGGATGTGAAACTGGGTGATGAAGTTGGTTACTCGATTAGATTTGAAAACAAGACTTCTAATAGAACAATTTTGAAGTATATGACTGATGGTATGCTTCTAAGAGAAGCTATGGAGGACCACGAATTGAAACGTTATTCCTGTATCATTCTGGATGAAGCGCACGAACGTACTTTGGCAACAGATATTCTAATGGGTTTGTTGAAGCAAGTGGTTTTGAAGAGACCCGATTTGAAAATTATAGTTATGTCGGCAACTTTGGATGCAGAGAAGTTTCAGCGATATTTCCATAACGCTCCGCTGCTAGCTGTTCCTGGTAGAACTTTCCCGGTAGAGATTTATTACACTCCCGAGTTCCAAAGAGATTACTTGGATTCTGCTATTCGTACTGTTTTGCAAATACATGCCACGGAAGAAGCCGGTGACATTCTTTTGTTTTTGACCGGTGAGGACGAGATTGAAGATGCTGTAAGAAAGATATCCCTTGAAGGCGACCAACTGGTGAGGGAGGAAGGCTGTGGTCCTTTATCTGTTTATCCACTTTACGGTTCTTTACCACCACATATGCAGCAGCGTATCTTCGAACCTGCTCCTGAGTCGCATAACGGAAGACCAGGTAGAAAGGTGGTGGTGTCCACTAATATTGCAGAGACATCGCTGACCATCGATGGTATAGTTTATGTCGTCGATCCCGGGTTTTCTAAGCAGAAAGTTTACAATCCTCGTATTAGGGTCGAGTCATTGCTTGTGTCACCTATTTCTAAGGCATCCGCTCAGCAGAGAGCTGGTCGTGCCGGTCGTACGAGACCCGGTAAATGCTTCAGATTATACACTGAAGAAGCGTTCAAGAAAGAATTGATTGAGCAGAGCTACCCTGAGATTCTGCGTTCCAACCTGTCATCCACTGTCCTTGAATTGAAAAAGTTGGGTATTGATGATCTGGTGCATTTCGATTTTATGGATCCTCCGGCTCCAGAGACCATGATGAGAGCTCTCGAAGAACTGAACTACTTGGCGTGCTTGGATGATGAAGGTAATTTAACAGCACTAGGTAGACTAGCCTCCCAGTTCCCACTTGATCCCATGCTGGCCGTCATGCTAATTGGCTCTTTTGAATTCAACTGTTCTGAAGAAATTTTGACTATCGTTGCCATGCTTTCCGTACCCAACGTGTTCATGCGTCCCTCGAAGGACAAGAAAAGAGCCGATGATGCCAAGAACTATTTTGCACATTCCGACGGTGACCACATAACTCTGCTGAACGTTTACCATGCTTTCAAATCGGACGAAGCCTACGAATACGGTATACACAAGTGGTGCCGCGACCACTTCTTGAACTATAGATCACTTGCTGCTGCAGATAACATCCGCTCCCAGCTGGAGAGACTAATGATTCGCTACAACCTAGAATTGAACACAACCGACTTCGAAAGTCCAAAATACTTCGACAACATCAGAAAAGCCCTAGCTTCTGGGTTCTTCATGCAAGTCGCCAAGAAGCGTTCAGGCGGCAAAGGATACATCACTGTCAAGGACAACCAAGACGTCTTGATACACCCAAGTACAGTCTTGGGCCACGACGCCGAATGGGTTATCTACAACGAGTTTGTTCTGACGACAAAGAACTACATCCGCACGGTGACATCCGTGAGGCCCGAATGGCTGATAGAAATCGCGCCAGCCTACTACGACCTAGACAACTTCCAGAAGGGTGACGTTAAATTGTCGCTAGAGAGGATCCATGAAAGAGTGCACACTATGAAGCAGCTTAAAAGCGAAAAGCACAAGAAGAAGAGCAAGAAGGACAAGCATAATGGAAAATAAATTCATCGCTAATTAGGACGTAAACTGTATATTATATTTGATACACCTCGGACTTTTGTCCGCATAAAGAGACTTGCACTATATAAGGTTTAAGTTACCCAAGACGGGACTACTTAGAAAACCCCTTCGAACAGAAAAGGAGGATATAGAAGGCTGTTGGTTGTCGCAAGTCGCTATTGAGCAGATACTGCGGTGAGTTTGTGATGTCACAAAGAAAATTGACCTATTACATCGAGGACTGGCAGGGGTCGCTGTACAGCGGAGCCAATGACAACGATTTATCGAGACTACTCATCTACACGAGTGCTCAGAAGGCCATGCTAGACGCTATAAACGAGTTGCATGCGCTTACTGATGAAATTATGTCCTGCAGGACAACAGGCTCTGTGTCGTCGGGGATCCCCTTGCTGATGAGCCACGCAATGCAGACAAGAGAGCGGGCAAAAAGGCTATACCGCTCAGCTCTCAGGACAAGAGTCTCTGACGGCTCTTGGGACCTGGACGAACTTTTCAAAGAACTGGACGAAGAGCTTTTGCGGTCCACCGGAGTAATGAGACTCTACCAACGGAGGGGCAGCTATTATTAAAAATCGAGCGCCTGCAGTGCTGACAGACTGCGGGCTGGACCTTGAATCATCCATCTCCATTGCAGCCATATATTCCACTCCAGATTACATTTTCGGCTGACGACACAGTTTTAAACGCTGACACTTGCACCAAAATCGCAGCAAAACACTGAAAAAAGGCAGAAAAAAATCCGCAAAAAATGCTACACGCTGCCAATCCAATTGAAGACACTAAAGAATAGGAAAGCTACAGTGAAACCCTGCTTTCCAGTGGTAATTCTGCTAAATCTGCTTAGATTTAAAGATTTTATATGGTCGTATGTAGTGATGGAGATTTACTAGGCAATCGGTATATATAAGCTAGCAAGACGATTCTTTACACTTAGTAATTACAATCAAGAGTAGAGAGGATTATCGACACTATGTCTCAGGAACAGTTGACAGAGAGCTTGAAAGTCATTGTGGCTGAGAAGTTGAGCACGCTTCCCAACTTTCACGAGGATATCAAATATGTTGCCGAGTATATTGTGCTACTGATGGTTAATGGTGGTACTGTTGAGAGCGTTGTGCAAGAACTGTCTACACTTTTTGATTCTGTGTCTCCTGTGGCACTGACTGATGTTGTACAGACTGCATTTTTTGCGCTGGAAGCGCTGCAACAGGGTGAAACGGTGGATGGCATCGTTTCTAAGATCAGAGGAGCCGCTGGAGGGCCAGATATCCAGCAAGCAGAACAAGAACAGCAGCAACAGCAACAGCAGCCGCAGCCGCAAGCGGCTGCGGCACCGGTGGAGTCAGCTTTTGCTAATTTTGTTCCTAAACAACCTGTGGTACAAGAGGAAAGTCCCAGCTTTACAGGAGGACAGGCTCAGTATTCGCAGAAAGTTGGTGCAGTCGGAAAGCATCGTGGGGCCCGCGGGAATCGCGGATCGACTCGCGGAGCTTCTCGCGGTCACAACAGAAGCCAGAATGCAAGGTTCAATCCCTTGGCTAGGGCACTGGGCATGGATGAAGGGGATGGTAACATCAAATTAGTACATCAAAAGAAGGAAGGTCGCTGTAAGCTTTTCCCTCGCTGCCCGTTGGGAAGATCATGTCCTCATGCGCATCCTACAAAAGTTTGCAACGATTACCCCAATTGTCCAAAACCACCAGGAACTTGCGAATATCTTCACCCCAATGAGGATGAAGACTTGATGAGAGAGATCGAAAAGACACGTGAAGAATTTCAACAGAGGAAAGCGGCAATAATAGCGGCAAGGACGAAACCAATCCAAACTGGTATCGTGCTTTGTAAATTCGGAGCTTTATGCTCCAATCCAATGTGTCCATTTGGTCATCCAACTCCAGCCAACGAAGATGCTAAAGTGCTCGAGTTGGTGTGGTGTGCTTCAAACCTAGAATGTTCCGATCCCAACTGTAAGAAAGCTCATTCATCGCTGTCGAAAATTAAAGAAGTGGCTCCTTTGGGTCACAAGAAATTTAAGCCCACCGCTCCACCAGCTGCGCGTCCGGTCGAAAAGTCGTTGGAGCAGTGCAAATTTGGCACCCATTGTACCAATAAGCGCTGTAAGTTTAGACATGCTCGTTCACACGTCATGTGCCGCGACGGTGCCAATTGCACTCGAATTGATTGTTTCTTTGGACATCCGATCAATGAAGATTGCAAGTTTGGTATAGAGTGCCGCAATGCTTACTGTCTTTTCAGGCATCCAGAGGGTAGGGTGATTCCACAAAAGGGGGAGACCAACAATAATCAACAAGGTTTCAATGGCAATGGTGCCTCCAGCATGAGCCAGAGACCATTTGCTCTTCCGGAAGGAGCTCATATCGAAAACGCTGCTCCTCAAAACACTCTACAGTCAATTCACGCTCAGCCAGATAACGATACTGACATGAGCTGAAAACGGTTGATTTCTACAATGTATTATATTATGTTTAAAAGAATAATAAAAAAAAAAAGCATACGTTAACCATTTGCATAAGTGGTTGTGTTTATCTTTGGCCATCGTAGAGACTCTAACGTAGACTCATTCTTAAACGCAGCAACATGGTCAAAAGGCTTTGACCTGTTGATGCGATTGATCCACTTAACATTGGCAGAAGTTAAACTTCAAAAAGAATCACAAGTACATTAAAAGGTGGTTATATAAATCAACTACTAACGACACCTTAGAATCTCTTCTTTTGGATGGCAGCTTCATCGGCGTAGACATCCATTGGGGACAATGGCAAAGTGTGCTCAGCCCACAAGTTTGGAGTCAAGAAACCGTAAGTGTTACCAATAGCAACAAAGGCAGCCTTCAAAGTGTTTTCCAAAGTTCTGGTAGAACCGTTGGATTGGGTGTAACAGTCTTCCAAACCAGCCAATTGCAACAACTTCTTAACAGCTGGGGAAGCAACGATACCAGAACCTCTTGGGGCTGGGATCAATCTAACAGTGACGGAACCACACTTACCAGAGGTCTTGGTAGCCAAGGAGTGAGGTTGACCCAAGTTACTACCCCAGTAACCTCTTCTGATTGGAATAACAGACAACTTGGCAATGATGATACCAGCTCTGATGGCACCAGCAACTTCCTTGGCGGTCTTGATACCCAAACCAACGTGACCGTTGGAGTCACCGACAACAACAACAGCCTTGAATCTGGTTCTTTGACCAGCTCTGGTCTGCTTTTGCACTGGCTTGATGTTCATAACTTCATCGGACAAGTTTGGCAACAAAGTGTCGATGATTTGGAACTCCTTAACGGGCAAAGAGTGCAAGAAAATCTCCTCGATAGAAGTAATCTTACCGGCCTTCACCAATCTACCCAACTTGGTAACTGGAACCCAGCCCTTTTCTTCCACATTTCTGCCACCACCTCTTCTGCCTCCACGGCCTCTGTTTCTACCACCGAAACCGCCTCTTCTTGCACCTTCCTGTTGAGCTGGAGCTGGAGCTGACATCTTTTCTTGATTGTTCTTGTTAAGTGTCGGAATGGATCACGGAAAGTTGATGTAGGTAACTTTCAATCGACAACGAACAGTGGTACCTTGCAAGCTACTAACCAACACCTTACCACCTCCAACTCCAGCGTCCAATTCATTGAAATTTCACCACTACCACTGACATTTCCAAGATCCATCACCTCAGCGAGTTGCGTCTGCGCGTCAGCGCGTCATCACACGAAATGACAACGCAAGAAAAAAATAACGATTCCAAAAAATCTGGGTTTACGGATGTTCATGAAATCCCAAACCCGTACATCCAGGGACAAACAGTCACATTCCGTGATTCGGGATATCGGCTCCGACGCTCGCAAAGTCCGGCGTCACGCGGAAAATCGACGGCGGCAGTGAGATCTTTCAAAGAGCAAAGAGGTAATCGGCGGGGTTTTAAAGGGGTGAGGTTTTAGGGGAGTAGGTGGCTATTTAAATAGCACGGATTTCTCGCTGTTTCCGTTTACTTCTACCCTTCACTCTGATACTACTTTACAAAGTAGTATCAGAAATGTCTGAGTATGTGAAGTAGTGGTTGTGGGAGATTTCAAGTTTGACGTTTACTAACTGTTTCTGGCTTAACATTTGCATATATATGTTTTTGTGGAAAGACCTCATGCAGAACACAGTAAGAGAGTTGAAAAACACGCCGAGAGAGCGGGCGAGGAGCTGAAGAAGGCCGCGGAAGAGATAAAGAAGGATGAGCCTTATTACCGGGAAAAGGCTCACGAATGCTCGAGCTATATTTGGACCAAGTTTTACGAAGGAGCCAATTACGTATATGGAACGGCGCAATCTTCGGTGCAGTACGCGCGTGGCGCTGCCTGTAGAGCTCTTACGGAGCTGAAAAATCCCGTGATTTTGCTGAATGTTTTGGCGGGGTCAGGTGTTATTGGCGCATTACTGACTGGTTACGCCAAGTACGACACAAGGTATTTGAAAAACAAGTCCGATGGCTACATTCTTTGTCTGGTCGGAAGTGCCACCGCGCTGTTGGCCATCGATACGGTGCTGTCCGTCAAATACTACTCCAAGTACGACAAGAAGAAGCCTTAAAGGCCCCCCGACGAAGCATCTCGGTATGTAGACCTAACAATATACCCACTTTTATGCAGTGATCATTATCAAATGTATTGACTTCTTAGCGACGTGTTACCCGAAGTTAGATAAGACCGTTTAAAGGTGCCCCTCCAGTGGTAGTTGACCGTTGATCTGTAGCACAAGGCTGGAGTAAGGCCTTGTGGTAGCTGGCAACGCGCTCGTATGAATACGGTGGATGAGCAGTATATTGATGGTTCTCCTGGCGCGGATTTGAACCGGCTTCGGCCGGCGGCTTCAAAGATTAGCTCTTTTGGACCCTTGAATGGGATTGTTTCTGAGCCAACAACGTCGATAACTCTTGATCAGTCGACTTTCCAAGCGAACGTTCCATCTACGCCTTCGACGGTACTGCAGGAAAATCAAGATACGGATGATGAAGGGTTAATGGAATCATTATCGCAGAGTTTGTACTCGAACGATTACTCGATTCTCGGTTCGAGTAATTGGAGCCATCCGGCGGTTAGTATGGATGTACCGACAGTTTTTGCGACTCGAAATCCCGTAACAGACAACGAAGAGATTTCATCCTGGGACAAGAATTTCTTTATCCTGACTTCAGCGGGCAAACCGATCTACTCTATGCATGGAAGCGAGAAGCAAGTGACGTCGCTAATGGGTATCATCAACGCAGTGATGAGCTATTTTCAACTACAGGGCTCATCGGATATAAAAACTATTTCGTGCGGTAAGGCCAAATTGGCGTTCTTGGATCGATCACCGATTTTCTTAGCCGCTTACTCTGATCGAGGCGAGACTTCAAACGAATTGATCAATCAGTTGGATTTTTTACATTCGTATTTGCTGTCATCGTTGAGCCAGAGACAGCTGACAAGATTTTTCAGCAAAAGGGAGAATTTTGACCTGCGAAATTTCCTCGAGGCTACAGATTTTGAGAATTTGGATGAAATTTGCTCACTAATCTGCGACAGATTGTATCCAGATGTGCTACTTGGTGCATTACAATGTCTCACTTTGAAAAAAACACACCGCGCTCAGATACATGAAGCAATGTTACAATGTCTGCTGAGGGAAGCGGACCTACCGAGAGGCACTTTGCTCTATGGGCTTATTGTGGCGCCGGATAATAAGCTCGGTGCTGTACTGCGGCCCAGAGGCCACACTTTGCACACGACGGATTTGAATCTCCTCTTTTGCCTCATATTTCATCATTTTCAGAATCTCCAAGATCAGCAAGAGATGTGGGTTCCGATCTGTTTCCCCAAGTTTAATTCAAGCGGATTTCTGTATTGCTACATCAAGCTGTTACCGAACTCTACAAAAGCTAGCACAGAGACCAACGCAGGTAAGAGACCAGTGTTAGTTCTCATCAGTGCTCAGAAAGATGCTTTTTTTTCACTGAAAACCCTGGGCGGCAATTTGGTCAAGAATTTACTGGCAAATTCTCTCATTGATCACATATATCGGGCAAAAGGTATAAAAATAAGTGATATCCCTGCACCGCTAGTTCATCACTTTATCTACAAATCCAAGAAGCATGTGCAGTATATTATGCCTGAACTGCAGTTTATTTCTCAAGCGGGAGGGGAGAGGCAAACTCAAGAATATGAGAAAAAGATTATCACATACTATCAACTAATTCATAACTCAGTTTTCCGCGATGATGGCAGCGCTCACAGCAAGTCAACTTTGAATTTTGTCCAGTGGGAAGCAGCAGAAGCAGTTGACGAAAGGTCTGTGGAGCAGGCTGCTTTTCAGAGAGAGAAAATAAGTATGATGGGATTAGCGTGGACCACTCCAAAATTTGAACTTTATCTAATTTGCAACAATGGCACCAGTGACAAAAATGTGGTATTAAAAAGTGCCAAGAGAATCGTCAAATGGTGTGCAAGAAATGAGCAAAGGCTCTTTGTTAGTGATGGGGCCGTTTTCTGAATCATTTCCTAAATCACTTACAAATGTGCATACAGAATTTTTTATGCTAATGAGAGCCTAATATCAAGAAGATACGCTCCTCGGAACTTTTCTGTCCTGAGGATTCTTGATTTGCCGCATTTTCATGATTACATCTGCCGTGTCTCCGCCAAACCTTTTCAATAACTTCTTATAGAATAACCCACATGCGTTGCAAAGAGTTGTGGGCCCTACAGGTCCTTTTCTCCACTCAGGAGTATCGGTTGCAGAACACTGCAAACATTTCATATGGGTATTCCTGTTCTTTCCAGACTTCGAGGTTTTACCAATTTTGCCCAGTACTCTTTTCACGTAATCTGATGACGATGGCAAGTGAGCGCTAGGTTCATTGTATGACGGATGAGGTTCCTGCCGCGATATATTGCAACTCATTTCCGTTGGCGACTTTGTGGTAGTACAATCAGAAGAAGTACTCTGACTTCGTGTTTCGTTCTCTCTCTCTTTTTTAATGACATTAACCACCGAGATGACAGATGAGGATCGTGAGGGAAAAGCCCTAAAGCGGGATTTGTATGAGTCCTTACGCTTCCGTTTCTCGATAGCATGCTGCGTGATCTCGTCATTTTGGTTTACATCCTCTACGGCTGTTGCTTCCCTAACCTGTATCCTGACGTCCTTTAAAGTTTCGATGTTATCCAACATTATCTGACAGTTTTTTTGAGCAACAATAAAATCACACAAGGGTACTTTATTGATATGTGACCAACTCCTCGTCATGTCCGATACCTTCAGGCTACATTGTTTAAGAACCAGTAGAGCGGTAGCTGCGTCATGTTCATGTTGATTAACTTCACTTCCGCACTTTGCAGACATTGAGTTGTGCTCATTGCGGCTTGCAGGACCCCCACTAGAGACCAGTACATCGGCTAAGGGCAAGTTGCGTTGCTGCCTAACCTCTAGCTTTCTAATTCGAGGAAGTGTTCCCCTTACGCCGCTACTTCTAATAAAACTCGTGCCTCCAGCTAGTACACCGCATGATCTGATGTCTGGTATATTACGAGGGACTCCGTTCAGTCCCAAGTAAGGAGTCTTATGTATGACACTGGACGGGATGGTGGACGTACCTCGTTCCGTTGGTGTTACCGAGGACTCTCTCGTTGGTGGCGGGGGCGGAGGCGGAGGAGGAAATGACTGCACCAACCTCCCTCTCCTATGCTGATTTGCGCTTTTGGCCAAATTGTTTTTCGAATTTAAACCAAAGTAATAATCATATGACACTTTGGTACCATCCTCACTACAGATCCCTACGGTACTGGACCCACTAGCCGTATCATTTTTCATGCTTCCCTTTCGTTGTAATAATTCAAGCTCAATTGTTAACACTTAACATCAGCGTGGCACAATATTCTCCAACCAGGCTTACGGAATCTGTTCTACCCCGATGCATGAATCACGAAACTCCATCTTTTATACTTAGATTGCAGCTCTGGAGAAACACGGAATATTTCTCAACTTCAAAGGCACCACGCTAACTGCATGGCCATTGTTCAAGATTTTATTTTCCTCCTTCCTCATTAATGGGCATCCCTCAGACAGTCAACAATCAAATGAGATGCGGCTGTTACGTGAAAGCTGGCAGGTTTCTCAAGTAAATTTCACCAATATTCCAACTTCTAGGGTCTGAATTACTGTCGCTGGCGCGACAGACCAAATAGCCGTCAATGGTGATCACGGGTAACTGAGGAAGTATAGGCGTACTAGGATCTGCCATGGAGAAACCAGATTAGGAGAAACAGGCTAAAGATTTGAAGCATCATGTACCCGAATAGAGTCGTGTTACTGCTTTTGTGTCTCGTTAGCCGATTTCAGCTTGTTTTCGGTTTCACGGACTATCTTTTGAAGACATGTGCTCAGTCGGGATTTTGCCATAGAAACCGTGCATATGCCAGCAGTATCGGCGAATCGGGCAGCAAGTACTACTCAATTGATCTGCAAAGCGTAAATTTTGATGAAGATGACAATGTAATGAGGGCTAATATCATAAAAAGGATTGAAAGGCCTGATGGGAATCATGTGTTGGTTAATCTTCCTTTCTCGTTAGCGATCCTCAGCAATAATTCGATTAGATTCACTGTTGACGAGATTAGGCCCACAATTCAAAACCTCCCAAAAGCTTTATCTTCCAGGCGATATAATGAAACCTCTAAGTGGGCGTTTGACCGCTCGGAAACGCATGATGCAAAACGTCCCGAAATTAAGAGAAGATGGCTGCAGCGCGACGTTTACCTGATAGCAAGCCCCGATAAGAGCGTTAGGATTGAACTTCATACTAAATCTTTTCTCATGAAGGTTTTCTACCGCGGACAGCAGGCTTTGGTGGTTAATGAGCGCTCTTTCCTCAATGTTGAACACTACAGATCGAAAGAAGATAACTACCGTCATTTGGCACCTGAAGAGTCTAGCTTCAACATGTTTGGTGATGACTTTGTGTACTCGCAGACGGATTCTTTGCCTTTGGGCCCTGAATCTGTAGCGCTTGATTTCACGTTTAACCATTATGACAATGTGTTCGGTATACCAGAACATGCTGACTCACTTAGACTCAGGGACACTACAAACCGGGACCCTTACCGTTTATTTAACGTGGATGTCTTTGAATACAACCTGAATTCCACCTTTCCAATGTATGGTTCGATTCCACTTATGATTGCCTCAAAACCACAATCAAGCGTTGGAGTATTCTGGGTCAACGCAGCAGATACCTGGGTTGATGTAAAATACGACGACCATGATACTAAAACACACTGGATGTCTGAATCCGGCATTATCGATGTGGTACTGTTTTTCGGCGATGAGCCTTCAGAAATCACTGAGCAGTATACCTTTTTAACAGGAAGGCCGTTTTTGCCTTCTTTGTCATCTGTAGGCTACCATCAATGCAGATGGAACTACAATGACGAACTTGATGTGCTGACGGTTGATTCCGAGATGGATCGCTCTCGGATTCCTTACGACAATATCTGGCTGGATATCGAATATACTGATGAAAGAAAGTTCTTTACTTGGAAATCTGACTCTTTTCCTAATCCATCAAGATTGCTGAAAAAGTTAGCTAAGCTTGGGAGACAATTAACTGTTCTGATAGATCCGCATCTAAAAGAAGAATATGAAGTAAGTGATTCTATAGTGAGAGATGATGTGGCGGTCAAGGACTGCAAAGGGCAGACTTTCGTTGGCCATTGCTGGCCGGGGCAGTCGATCTGGATCGACACGTTTGATCCAGCGGGTCAAACTTTATGGGCTCAGTTTTTTACGAGGTTCGCTAAAGGTATTGCTAATTTGAACATTTGGAATGACATGAACGAGCCCTCAATTTTCAGTGGCCCAGAGACAACCGCCCCAAAGGATTTACTTCACTACAATGGTTTCGAAGAGAGATCTGTCCACAATTTGTACGGTTTGACCGTGCATGAAACTACTTATAAATCTATGAAAGAAATAGGTCCTGAAGGAAATGCGAGGCCGTTTGTTTTGACCAGATCTTTTTTCTCAGGTTCTCAGAGGACAGCCGCTACTTGGACCGGTGATAACGTTGCAAATTGGGATTATCTAAGAATATCTATACCCATGTGTTTGAGCAACAACATTGCAGGTATGCCGTTCATTGGAGCTGACATAGCAGGTTTTTCAGGCAACCCTGAAGAGGAATTAATCGCAAGATGGTATCAAGCTGGACTATGGTATCCCTTCTTCAGAGCACATGCGCACATTGACACGCTTAGAAGAGAACCTTACCTATTTGAAGAGCCTTTAAAATCCATAGTACGGAATGCTATACAATTGAGATACACTCTTTTGCCAACATTTTATTCGTTATTTCATGAGGCCAGCAAAAATGGATCGCCAATATTGAAGCCTATGTTCTATCAAAAGCCACAATATCCCGAATTATATGAGGTTGATAATCAATTTTATGTCGGGGACTCAGGCCTCTTGGTGAAGCCTGTCACTGAAAAAGGCCAGAGATTGGTTCATATCTCGCTGGCCCCAGGAATTTACTACCATTACCCATCATTAGAAACTTTGGTGGCTCAGACTGCGGACGTTGAGATCAAAGAATTGGATGCATCCCTTGACAAAATTCCTATTCTGCTTGAAGGTGGCCACATCATTTTCAGCAGGGAGAAGTATAGGAGATCTTCTAAACTCTATCGCAATGATCCTTACACACTGACCGTCGCTCCTGACTTGTCCGAAAATGCAGTGGGTAAGATTTATGTGGATGACGGTGAAACATTCAAATTTCAATCCGGAGAGTTCTTGGAAACCCAGGTGATGCTGCAGGGCAAGATCTTGAAGAATATTCCTTTACACATTCCTCCTCCTCAGGTTTCCATCGGGAGCAGGTATATCGAAAAGATCATACTTCCTGTGGGCAGTATAGACGTGAAGGAACTGGTTACAGTGCAAAATGGGCATGAAACATACGAGGTTGCCGTGGCGCGGGAAGGATCGCACTCCATTGCGCTTTTGAACCCGCGGGTAAGACTAGACGAAGAATGGGTGATTATGTTTTAAACTCTGCACCGCTATCTCGTTATGACTTGCAACCGTAAGACGCTCTCATGGCTGTGGAATATGTTACAACATCTTTCCATGAAATGACAGTTGAACAGTTGGGACATTTCCCAGCTCTCGGTATCAGGATCTGCTTATTTGTTAGCAGTTGAACATCGTCTGTGAAATAACGATGTAAACAACCTAGGTGAGAAACAAAATTGCAACTGTCAGAGGGACAGAACCCTACCAACGGTTTTTTTCCCGGGTCATCAGATGTATAATCAAACGCCATATCGCATATCTCGCAGGTGATTTGCCCAAAGGTCAAACGCTCCTTGTACAGTTCGAACTTGGCTTGGTAAATCTTGACGCACCCTCCATAGAACGTTTCCACCAGGGCTAAATTGGCGTTGGCAAAGAGATCGACGCTATCAGAACTGGAGACGTCAGGGACATCGAGAGCATTCGGTACCGTTGACACAGTATGCTGCGAAGCCTCTTGCGCCCGGAACTTGTTCTGGTCCCACACCTGTCGAGTCTGATGATTGAAGAACTCCACGGTCAGCCCCATATGTTGAAAGTATACATGACCCAGGAGCAATCTGACCGTGGCAAGCTTATGGTGTAGACTCCTACCACCGTTCTTGTTCTTCACAACCCTGCTGCCATCCTCTATGTAGTGAGTCTTATAGCTGTGCTGCCAAGCGTGCTCAAACTGCAATGCTGCAACTTTACTCGGGAATCCGTGTACCACCAGGACCATCTGCCACGGTCTAGTTCCCATACGCCTGGTCCTATAAGCACCTCCACTAGTCAAAATACCATTGTGCTGGCGCAGTCTTCTGGCAGGATTCGGTGTCGATCCAACATAGAAAGACTGGCTCTTGCAGATCGATTGAAGCAAGTAGCAGCAGTAGAAGTCAGGAATCTTGAACTGGCCATCATTGACAGGAGACGAAGTCATCGCCACATAGAGATCTTGACGGGTTGTAGTTGCTAAGATGACTCATGTCTTGCTTATAAGGTGAAAAATCGATGAGTCCTGGAACTATACACTAAAGTTCCAGAACGTTGGCTAGTGAAAGGCATTGGGCTGATATGCTGAGATTCTATGTTCACGGTGTGCTGAGGAGATATGGGAGCACAATCGGGTATGCTAATGGAGCAGCAGCAGCGAAGAAACTGGTAAAGAGCAGAGTACAAGAGATCCCATCACCGAAAATCCTCAAGAGTTATCTGGATGAGTATGTGATTGGTCAGGAAACGGGCAAGAAAGTGCTCAGTGTTGCTGTGTACAACCACTACTTGAGGAATTTGGACAAGAAGAGGAAAGCTGAACTTCAAGAGCAGAAGAGAATACTGGAAGAGGAACAATTGAGGGATGAGGAGGAGCCCGTTTACTCCAGCAGTTCTGAGTCTAGGGTTGGGCTGAGAAACTTACAGCAACAGTACGATTCGATCTCGGTGAGGAGTGACGATGACTTGGAGTTGGGTAAAAGTAACATACTAGTGATTGGACCTTCAGGCTCTGGGAAGACTCTTTTGGCGTCCACGTTGGCAAGATTCCTAGATGTTCCTATTGCGATCACCGATTGCACGCAGATGACACAGGCCGGCTACATAGGCGAAGATGTGCAGGTTTGCATCGAGAGACTACTGGTAAATGCAGAGTTTGACGTGGCAAAGGCGGAAAACGGTATAATTGTGTTGGATGAGATAGATAAGCTTGCTAAGCCAGCGGCCAGCATTGGCACTAAGGACGTTTCTGGAGAGGGAGTGCAGCAGTCGCTGCTAAAGATTATCGAAGGCCATAAGGTAGAAATCAATGTAAAGCGGCCAATAAAGGCTGGTACAGACAATAAAAACAACCAGACGACTGCTAAGAAGGATGAAACATTCATAGTGGACACATCCAACATTCTGTTTATGATAATGGGGGCATTTGTAGGTCTCGATAAGCATGTGGTTAAGAGAATCAGAGGCCTCCGCCAGTCGAAGGAAGAGCAAGAAGACGATGTCAAAAAGCTTAGATTTAGCAATACGATAGAGGAAGTGGACTTGGGGAATGGAAAGAAGGTATCCGCCTTGAACTTGGTAACGCCAACAGACCTTGTGAGTTTTGGATTAATACCAGAATTAATCGGGAGAGTTCCCATTGTGACTGCATTAGAGCCTTTACAACAAAAGGATCTTTATCAGATTCTAAAAGAACCAAAAAACGCCATCCTGGATCAGTATGAATACATCTTTGAACAGTTCAACGTTAAATTAAGCGTAACCAGAAAAGCACTCGAAAAAGTTGCACAATTGGCATTGAAGGAGGGGACTGGTGCCAGAGGTTTGCGGGGTATCATGGAGAGGTTACTGCTTGATGTCAACTACCATTGCCCGGGCTCTGGGATCTCTTACGTTTTGATCGATGAAGAAACAGTAAATTCTTTACAACAGACAGAACACTCCTTAGCGACTCATGTGAATGCCAAGTATTATTCCAGAGGCCAGTTGGATGATTTTATTCTTGATGCTGGAAAGGAAGATGCAGAATTGGCTCAGGAATTAGATGAAGAGTTCGGAAGGCTATCTACTAGAAAGAAGGAAGGCTGTATTAAATGATGATAAAGATAAAATTAACGTCCGTTTTATATACGAGAATCCAGCCTCGCACATAAATGTGTACTCAGTATTTAATTTCAGCAACGGATCAACGTACTACTGAGATGCAATTTTTCTCGGTTTTTGGGCTACAACTAGAAGTGCTCTCATGCAGCCGGCATTTTCATCGATCTTATCCAGATGTTCGTTCGTGTATCTTTGAAACAGAGTTGGTGGATCTGTATCCTTCGGTGGTTTACTAGGATCTGGCGTCTGTTTCCTCAGTAGTAAGTCCCATGTAATTTGAGAGAAAAGCTCATTTAAACAACCCATGTCTGTTGAGAAATCTCCCGTTTTCAAACTAAGGATTGAGTACTTTATGTTAGTGAAACCGATTTCTTTAAACGCCTGCACAAGATGTTTCGTTGGATGCACGTAGATGCCATGGTTCATCGCTTCCAAAGCCATGGCATCGAAAGTCCTTTCCCTCTCCATGGTTGTGGGAAATTCCTGCATAGACTCCTCCGTAGGGGCCGTAAAAGTATTTGATAATCTCAAGTCGTAAACGCTTGCCAATGCGAACCCTCCAGGTACTAAGCATCGAAACATTTCTCTCAATAATGATTTCCACTTGGTATAGCCTAAGTCTGACCAGAGCCACGGTGCATAAATGGAAGGTATGACGTTATCTCCAAAGGGTAGAACAATTTGCAAACATTCCTTGTTGTACAGAAATGCCTTTCTTGCCTCTGCTTTTTTATCCTCCTCAGAGCGCTCAGCTTCCGAACTATTTGCTTCTTGTGGAAGATAGTACTGGGTAGGCATTCTGATCCTTTTGTAGTTGCCAAGACACTTACTGAAGTAATCTTCCAGCCAAGCATTTTGGATTGATTGTGCACGTCCACCTAACTTCCCCTCCGGAGAAGACGGTGTAGATGCCTCTGATTGTACGCTTTGAGGGATTGAATGAGCGTGTTTTCTCTTGAAAAGACTAGCTAAGCCTGATCTCTTACCAAGTTTACCATGAGAACCCTTCTTTTTGGAGTTTTCATTAAGTTCTGCTTGCTTACTAGCCGCATCTGCACTGCCCGTTTTTGGCGCAGTGGCGGCAGTGAGATCTTCAGTCAAATCACTGATTCTCCTATCCATGCAATCAAACAGGCAGTAAGCCACATTTTCTGCATCGATCCGTTCGATGTCTTCCTGTTTAGAAACGATTTTCGCACCCTGGAAAGTTTCTGACGGCTCCTGCGTCTTATGAAAGTTATTAAGCGTTTCCTCGCGGACCGTCCACGGTGTTGTATCTAGAGAGTAGTCGACGATATTCAGGTTAGGTTCATCGTAGGCCAATTGCCAAGCGAATTCATCATCCGGCAAACTTCTCAGCAGCAGAATATCGATTTCCTCCAAAGGCTCAACCGGCAGAGGCTTTGAAGTCACTATGTCGGCTTCTGACTGCTGTAGAAAAACAGTGCCTTGGATGGTCGTCTGACTTCGCGTACTCGTCCTCCTCTGCAGCAATCCCTGAATGACATCCGGTGAGAAGAAGACGGAGTTTGTACTGAAGAGAAGTCTTTGAGCCTGAATAAACCACAAAGAAATAATCGACTCTATCTCTGCGTAATCATAAGAAGCATTGTACGAGACGTAGTTTTGTGATTTAATATCTTCCTCAGACATGCCCTGCAAGAAAAAAGGGTAGCACTGGTAAGCATAGGCTCTAGACTTGAGGTACTGCTTGATGTAGTTCACAAAGGACACAATTCTTTTGCGGGAATGCACAAGCGCATCCCACGGTTTCGTATCCATATTGAACGAAAGGAAGATGTTCATCTTTTTGAAATTTTTGTTGTAAAGCGGCGTGTAAAGAATCTGTTTAATTTCCCCATCAATAGGTACGCTTATAACGTTGAAAGAATGCGTTTGTACCAGTACGGAAGAGCCCACTTTCGGCAAGCAGTTCCAGTCCCACGCCTTTCTCCTATGTTGAGTGGCTACCACTTTCGACGTATTACCATGTATCCCGGTGGTCGGAGCCAATTGCATTTTCTCATTGCCGATCTCAAACTCATGACCAGACCCGAAATAGTTGTGTCCGTTAATCACAGCGGCTATCCCGCTAAATGATTTCGGTCCCCTTCCTGCCACGGACGAAGATCTCCCGTAAGGCTTCTCAACTGTCAATCCAAACGACGGTAACTGATTTGCCTCTACTAAAGACTGTCTTCCCGGCACCTGGCAAACTCGCGAAGATTCAGCCTCAACAAGCGTGCTTTCGGTGCCGAACTGCCGTTTCCCCGCCTTACTCACGGCTCCCAACTCTTCCTCACTCATGGATAATACCACAGATGGCACTTCATCCTGCTCTTCCGCATTTTTCTCGTCCTTTATAATGATTGGTTCCGTAAACTTTTCCTTCTTGATGTGTTCGATCTCCTCCAGCAACTTGCTCCTCTCCTGGTCTCTATCACTTTCATTCTGGTACTCCTCAGCACGAATATCCCCCTGTGAACTCGATCCCACCGTCATATGTCGCGATTGGGAACTGCCCGTTTCCATTCCAACTTTCTCTACCAAATCTGCTTCTTTTCACCAGCTTCCAACGTCTTTACACTATATCCCACCTAGCTCTTCAATTGCAAGCACCTCCAAGGCCTAACAAGCCAATTGGCCTCTCTCAACCGACTCTCTATAGCAGGTCCCCTTACAGAACTGGCCTACCAGGCTAGTTTTTTAGTGAAGAAAATCTCTTGTTTTAACATACGAAGCCAAGACAAGAGCTTGAAGAACTTTAACCAATTGTTGCCGGCCAAGCCCAGCTCAGCGACCGTGGTCCATGCGACCTCTTGGTCTTGCACCGTAGAACGGTCACCGTCAAAACGGGACTTCAAACGGCTTCAATTCAGGCTCATTGAGCCCGAGCCTGTTGCTAGTAACAACCCGGGCTGTAAGATGCCAAACGACAACAGCGGTTGAGTAGTGTTATGTACAGTATACATCGAAGCTGGTTGTCCAGTTTTAGTAATCCCATGTTGAAATGCCAGATTTTAACAGAGATAGATGCAAAGGTGCAAATATGTCTTGTAATTCAAAGTAGTGCAAAATCATTAGTTTTGTTGAAAATTAGGATGATTTTGTAACCGAATGGTTATTGGAGCATATTCTCACTTAATTTCTTAAATGTTGTTCAGTAATGCAAAGATTTTGTTGTCTTGGGAGATGAAATCGTTGTCGACAATGTTGACGAGGACGTAGTCGGATATCAGGTGTGTCAGCAGGTCGACGCTTTCGGTGATTTGGTGGTTTTGGAAGTTTAGTCTCCATTCTTTGAGGATGTGGAAAAATTCTTCCTTCCAGGCTAGGAACGAGACTTTCTCGACGATGGTGGGTTGCAGGACTTCTCTGCCCGGGAAGATACCCCATGTGACGGAGTTTGCTCTGCAGCCGTCTGGATGGTTGGTCGACAGGTTGCCCTCGTCGTCGACCGCGAAGTACGTCAGGACAACGTCGTTCTTGAGGGCGTCGTGCAGACGTTGTGCCTTCGACTTGGGCAACAGAAACTCTAGGTATTGCTTCTGGTACACGTAACCGTCCTTTGGACCCCACCCGAACACGGGATCACTTGACTTCACGCCATTCAACTGCGTCTGGGAGTTGATGGTGATGATCCGCTTCTTGTTCAGCTCGATCAAATCGTCCAATATGGCGTCCACTTCATGGTTCAGCGGCATGTCACTCCAGGGTAAACAGCTGACTTTTCTCTCTAGGAAATTCACCACTAGTTGGGCCACATCCTCGACGGTCTTTGGAGTTGACCACAATTCGAGCGACTTTTTACCAGACTGTCTGATCAAGGAAGAGCCGCAGAGATCCAGATCTCCAAAAGCTGGGGAAGACGAGTCACCGAATCTACCGTTAGGAAACTCGTCGACTGCCCACTGCGACGTTCTTGCCACATACGAGTAGGGTCTGCGCTTCCAGAATATTGGTCTGACTTCTTCGTTCCGGCGCTGAGGATTCAAGGACTTCCTCCATGGCAACATTGCCAGCGTGTTCTCGCCATCGAGTTCCTCTTGATCCGGCAACAGGTTCATTCTTTCTAAGATCATCAATGGGGCCCTTTCCAGGTTCATTGTGTAGAGATGCAAGTGGGTAACGTAGCCACTATCCAGCATCCTTTGGCACATATCCACCACCAGGTTAGTTCCTGTTTCACGAACTTGTTGATCATCGTCCTTGATAGGTTCTAACTGCTTCATAAACTCATCTGGGATGTGGATGTCACACCACTGGGCCCTTCTTAAGAACGCTGCGTAAGTCGTAATAGGCATGATACCAGGGATGATAGGAATATCAATACCGGCTTCTCTAACTTTTTTGCACCATTTGATGAAGATATCCGCATCGTAGAACATCTGAGTGATGACGAAGTTTGCGCCAGCGTCAACCTTCTGCTTCAAATAGTCAATCAACACAGAGTCATCGGTATCGTCTCCCGGATGGCCCTCTGGGTACCCTGCTACACCGATATCGAAATGGTCTCCGTACTTGGCCCTAATATACTTGACCAGGTCCTTAGCATATTTGAACCCGCCTTCCACTGCTGTCCACTCGGAGTTCACCGGCGGATCGCCTCTGAGCGCCAAGATATTCTGACACCCTGAGTCATACGCACTTTGCAAGGCATCATCAATCTGCGACACCGGCATGTTGGTACACGTTAGATGCATACACGTCTCCAATCCAAGAACAGACTGCGCCGTAGACACCAAATCCGTCGACAGCCGCGACAGCACGCCTCCTCCGGCATTCCAAGTGATATCGATAAACTGCGGCAACGACGACTCATACATTCTATCCATACGATCATACAGGTTTTGGACACCCTGAGTGGTCTTGGGGACAAAGTACTCATACGAGAACGTTGGTTTCGACGATTTCTCCCTGTGCTTCTGCAACTTTTCCGTGATTCTCATCTTGAACAAATGGAAGCAACAGCAAAATGGCACCTGAAATCTTTTTTGATTCCACTACTATGGTTCCTGACCTAATTTACAATGAACCACTTTACTTATAAAGTCAAGAACTGTCGGCGTATTTCCTTTTGTTAAATACTGAGATGCCACTGTAATTTCCAGTTATCCCAGCTTTTTCCACTGTTTAACCGTGGCCTCTAATTATCAAATCGTGGATACTAATCGAAACCTCTCTATACCGATCAATAGTACCCTATGGCTCTAACTATGGCTAATCGTGAGCTCATGTGAAAAATTAGACCTTGACTCATTGGTGAACTATGCGACTAATAATGTAGTTCCGGAGGTCGGTGTTATAAAATTACCCGAATTGGTAACTGTGGAACGAGTGACGGAAAAACTAACAAAGAGATTATCCGATAAGACGTCATATCACATGAGATTGTTCCGGCGTGTGGTTTTTCCGAGGGATCGGCAGGTAATACTGGCACAGATGAGGGTATGTATGTTGGATCAGACTAAGAATCGCAGGTCGCGGGATCTTGGGAGGCTAATGTGGCATCGTAGAGGCTGGCAGAATCGAAATGGAGATATCTGAGTGCAGGAGAGCTGTCGCTGAGCGGTGGAGTAAAGTAGAATATCGTCCGAGGGAAGTTAAATCTGACAGTAGAGAATGCAGCGATGATAGCGCTGCGAGCACTGATCTTGAGGATTATTCGGGTGAGAGAGCTTTGAAAAAGGTGAAAAGAGAGGTTATAGATCTTACCGGGTCTGATGAGGAGACAGAGACGCCGGCAGGGTGTGATTTTAAGCTTGTGCGATCTGAAGTCCTAGATTCGGAGGTGGTATCCAGTCATTTTATCAGTTTTGACCAGATATTTGGGGATCAAACGCTGAGGAAAAGCATTTTGTTTAGTTACCAGTATGAGCTGGACTTTTTACTGGAGCGATTCCACGGCAGGGTGGAAGAGATAATTCTGGTCGCGCAGACGGGTACTATTCGACCAGCTTCAGCGCCTGCGGCGATCGCTTTGGTGGATCGTCTTGCGATTATAGAGTTCAATATGCCTCAATTCACTTGCCATCATTCCAAGATGGTTATCAATTTTTATAACGACGGCTCCTGTCGGATCTTCATGCCTTCAAACAATTTCACATACGCAGAGGCTAACTACCCGCAGCAGGTTTGTTGGTGCAGCCCGCGGTTGAGACGAGCCAATGGCGCCTATGTGCGAGGCATTTCAGCTTTCCAGGACAGCCTTCTCGACTATCTTGGCACATACAAGCTGAAGAAAATTTCTGATAAGGTTGTTTCGAGCATCAAGACTATCGATTTTTCTCCGTTACAGGACTTCACTTTTATTTTCTCTTCTCCAAGCAATGAGGTGGAGTCCGGATTCCAGAGCCTGGCCAAGATGCTTTCCGGAGGGGTGCGCGATGAGACTCCCGGGCTCGCTCACCACTACCTGTGCCAGTCCTCGACGGTAGGTGCGGCCCTCTCGAAGAAAACTCACGCGAATCTGTTCACGCATGTTTTCATACCTATTTTACATGGGATAACTGCGCCGAAATCGAAATTACCGAGTACCGAGGCTGTTCTGAACGAGTTCAAGACGAGACATATAGTGCCACACCTGGTCTATCCCACTGTTGAAGAAATAAGAACTTCACCGCTAGGATGGCTTTGTTCGGGTTGGTTCCACTTCAATTACAACAGAGATATGGCTCACTACGAGATGCTATCAAAACAGTTTGGCGTCTTCCGCAAGCAGGATCCCCGGCGGGTATCGCAACGCAGGAGGGCGACTCCCGCACATTCGAAATTTTATATGAAATTTACAACGGAACCTGGAGCGGAATTGGGGACTTCGATGAGCCTCGACTGGTGTGTATACACTTCATCCAACCTGAGTCGAACCGCCTGGGGGACAGGCACAGCACGTCCGCGAAACTACGAAGTCGGTATTCTACTAAAAGCTGGCGCAAAGGATTTAATTTGCCGAAGTTTCACCGACGTTGTTTACAAAAGCTCTTCAAACTCACAGCTCAAACCCAATTCGCAGATGGTACTGGTACCATTCACACTTCCGGTTATACCGTATGACGCCAGCCAGGCTGACGAAGCATTTTGCATGACCAAAGATTACAACCTTACTGATATAAATGGTATGCCATATCCGTACAACTAGGCATTTATATAGTACTAAGAAGTTATTCTTGTTGAATTCAGACTTAATCGTACTGCTTGTAATTTCGTCTTGATCTGGTGACAGCGTCACATTTAAGCCTGGTCCTAAATTCCCGGAGTGTCATTAGCGAACCCCCGAGATTTTACATATATAAGAGGACTACTTGTCAGTAAGAAAGTGGTACGCTAGCTGATTAAACTAACCATTGAGCAATCTAGCAATCTGCCATGTCCTTAACGGCCTCTTTCAATGATACTATTCGTGTTTCCGACAACATAGCAGTGATAGTTCCCGAGACAGGAGCTGAAATAACGTATCGTGATCTTTCCCATCAGGTAGGACACTTCCAGACTCTGTTCCAGGATCCACAATCGCCACTGTATGATATTGTGTCACGTCAGAGTACCGTTGCAATCTCAATGGCCAATGGATTGGAATTTATTGTGGCGTTCCTGGGGACAACGATGGATTCCAAGATTGGTGCTCCATTGAATCCAAATTACAAGTCAGAAGAGTTCAATTTTTATTTGAATGATTTGGAAACCAAGATTGTGGTTGTACCTAAGGGCACGGTCGGCCGCGAGAAGGATGCTGAAATCTTGAAGAGCGCAAGAAAGTTTAACTGTTATATTGTTGAGTTGCACTTCAACAAGGAGAGATTTAGAGTTGAATACGATGTCTATTCGCCAGATGATAATTACCACAGAACCAAGTTTTCGTCGTTGAATAATGCTGTTTTTGTTAATCATGATTCTGGCAGATTCCCCGGTTATGCTCGTTCAAGCGACGTTGCGTTGATTCTGCACACCAGTGGGACCACTTCCAAGCCCAAAACCGTCCCATTGTTGCACCTTAACATTGTCAGAAGCATGTACAACATTGCCCGGACGTATAAGCTTACTGACACCGATCGCTCCTATGTGGTGATGCCCTTGTTCCACGTTCATGGATTGATAGGTGTCTTGTTGTCTACCTTACTATCTCAGGGTTCCGTGGTAGTGCCCGAAAAATTCAGTGCCAAGAAATTCTGGGATGAATTCATAACTTACAAGGCCAATTGGTTCAGTTGCGTACCAACCATTAGTATGATCATGTTGAACATGCCAAGACCCAGTAAAATGCCGAACATCAGGTTTATCAGATCCTGTTCATCGGCACTTGCGCCAGCAACGTTTCACAAGCTCGAGTCCGAGTTCAATGCGCCCGTGCTGGAGGCTTACGCGATGACCGAGGCGTCGCACCAAATGACGTCCAATAACCTGCCACCGGGCAAAAGAAAGCCCGGCACTGTGGGTCAGCCCCAGGGCGTCGAAGTGGTGATTCTCGATGACAAGGACAACGTGCTGCCACCGGGCCAAATCGGTGAAGTTTCCATCAGAGGCGAAAACGTCACCTTAGGATACGCACACAACGAAAAGGCCAACAAGGAGAACTTCACCAAGCGACTAAACTACTTCAGAACCGGTGACCAGGGATTCTTCGACCCAGAGGGGTTCCTCGTGTTAACCGGAAGAATCAAAGAACTGATAAACAGAGGCGGAGAAAAGATCTCCCCTATTGAGCTCGACGGCATCATGCTCCTACACCCAAAAGTCGACGAAGCTGTTGCATTCGGCGTGCAAGACGAAACCTACGGTCAAATTGTCCAGGCCGCGGTAGTTCTAAAGAAGGGCGAGAAACTCAGCTACGAAGAATTTGCCCAATTCATCGCTGCGCGGGCCGCCAAATTCAAAGTTCCCTCAAAGATCTACTTCGTAGAAAAACTCCCCAAGACTGCAACGGGCAAGATTCAGAGAAGAATCATCGCCAGCACCTTCGCCGGCTCTCAATCAAAAGCGAGTAAACTATAATATTATTTATAATATTATTTACTGACACTCTTATTTACTGACACTTTAGAGACTGACACCCGTCAAGAGTGATCTTCTACACCATCAATAGGAGATTGAATACCGCTTGGTGTAGACCCCCAAATTTTCGCTCTTCTGTCGAAATCTGCAACTGAACCGTCTATTGGAGGCTGTTACATATAGAGCAGAAGATTTCCTATTGGATTTACCTCTGTCAGATCAGACTAGGTCGGGAATAGCCTTTAGAGTGTATCAAAGTCAGAAGCTTGTCTTTTGTTTGACTCCTAGTTTGTTTGCAACAGATTTGTATTGGGATACCAAGAATTGCAAGAGAAAGCGCCATGAGTTTCAGATTTTCGGTCCCAATGGCCAAGAGAATGGCCGCTACGGCTCCATTTAGACTACAGACGATGAGATTTGCCTCCAACAAGACAATGACTGTCAGAGAGGCACTAAACAGCGCGATGGCGGAAGAAATGGACCGGGATGACGAGGTTTTCATCATTGGTGAAGAAGTGGCTCAGTACAACGGTGCTTACAAGGTGACTAAGGGACTTCTCGACCGGTTTGGTGAACGTCGTGTGGTTGACACGCCGATCACCGAATACGGGCTGTGTGGTCTAGCGGTAGGTGCTGCTTTGAAGGGCCTAAAGCCTATAGTTGAGTTCATGTCGTTCAACTTTTCGATGCAGGCCATCGACCACGTGGTCAACTCTGCTGCAAAGACCCACTACATGTCTGGTGGTACCCAGAGATGTCCGATAGTGTTCAGAGGGCCCAACGGTGCTGCCGTGGGTGTTGGTGCGCAACATTCTCAGGACTTTTCCGCGTGGTACGGTTCCATTCCTGGTCTGAAGGTGCTTGTCCCATATTCCGCCGAGGATGCTAGAGGTTTGCTAAAGGCTGCCATCAGAGATCCTAACCCTGTGGTTTTCCTGGAAAATGAGTTACTATACGGTGAGAAATTTGAAGTTTCCGAGGAATGCTTGTCCCCAGATTTCACACTACCTTATAAGGCAAAGATCGAAAGGGAAGGTACCGATATCTCTATCATTACTTACACCAGAAACGTTCAGTTCTCTCTAGAGGCGGCTGAGATCTTGGAGAAACAATATGGTGTCTCTGCCGAAGTCATCAACTTGCGTTCTATCAGACCATTGGATGTCGAAGCTATTATCAAGACCGTCAAGAAGACCAACCACTTGATCACTGTCGAATCAACTTTCCCACAATTCGGTGTTGGTTCTGAAATTATCGCTCAGATCATGGAATCGGAAGCTTTCGACTACCTAGATGCCCCTGTTCAAAGAGTTACTGGTGCCGATGTCCCAACTCCTTATGCCAAGGAATTGGAAGATTTTGCCTTCCCAGATCCTGACACCATCGTTAGAGCTGCAAAGGAAACTTTGTCCATAGAGTAAGTTGCTTCATCTGTCTAATTTTTGACAAATCGAAAGTTTTTGTCTAAACAGATAAATTGTGAAGCCCATAATGGATCTGCAAGGCATGTGAATACAGAGGGAATGCGGTCCAACATGGGAAAACCGCTGGAATCAAAAGCTCGCATTGCATTATGAGCTGTCCTGCGGTATTCAACTTGGCAATGTTACTTTTAATTCTATTTGGAAAGTCACAAGATGCTTAATCCTACGTAAAGATATTCGTTTAACTTCTGCTCTTTAATTGTAAGCTAATTTGTGTCTTTACTCCGCAGGCCTTGTCTTGTTTCTATGTTAGTGGTTGATGGAGTTTGGCCTTCTACGGTGTTGGTCTTTGCCTGCTTAACTTAAAGCTCGATCGATTGAATGATTTCCTGCTACCAAATCCATAGAACTGCGATCGACATCTAAGAAGAACCAAGATGAATGCCTTTTTCATGTAGCCTTTTTGGTTATCCAAATTTTCCAGAGGATGAAGAGCGATAAAGATGAATATGAGAGCCAGTAACAAGGGCCTTCTCCTATGTATTCATATCTGCAGCCGCTATATAAGTAAGGCGACGGATCGTGAGGAACAGATCACCAGTTTCTTAAGCTTCTGCTGGTCAGCGAGATTTCGGAGACAATTCAAGCATCCCACTCGGTGAATAATAGAAATCGTCACAGCTTCATCCATGTTCATGGGCCAATACTGGCTTTGCAGTTTTTTGGCTTCATCGATTCTATTGTTTTCAGCGAGAAAAGCTGTCACAGTTGAGATCTATCACCATGGCAACCATGCATTGATCTGCATCATGAGATACGTGAAATCTTGAGCGTTCTTCACGCAGCTTCTTATCAACTCCTTCACGCCTTGAGCTTATGAGCATCGATCTACTGTCATTTGTAGGTCAATGTCCATCGAATTATTCAAAATTGATTATTCCCTGGGCTAGAAAACCGTATAGCTTGGAGTGCCAAAAAAACCTTCTTGAGGATGTGTCGGTTGAAATCCTTCGCAGTCGATAAAATAAGGGCTCATGGACCCGTATGGATATATATCAGGGATAACTATACAGATTAATGCGATGAATCAAGTTTTCTTGGATAATCTTGTTCCTGAGGTATCCATGCCGCATGGAAACATATTAATTGGGAAGAAAGAATTAACCATGCTCCTCTAATCTGCTTACAGGCCCTCATATCTCTTTTTTTCCTGCAGTTTGAGTCCTCATCGATCTAATCATTTCTTACTATTGATTGCTCGGATGGAGACAATATCAGTTAAGCTAATCTATTTTAATGTCAAGATGCACGCAATTCAGGCCCAAAGGTGACTTTCATCAACATGCGATACTTTACGCTTTTAAATACAACTAATACCTGGCCCTGTTAGTTTCACTAAACTGGAAGCAAAAAAGATCAACTTTCATACTGGAATCATCCCATAGAAACAAGCAGCTTCGCCAACTTTTTGGAGAAGTACCTTGATCTCACACCTAGAATTAGCTTTCTAAAGCACAAATCATAGATGCTATAACCCCAATTTTGGTCCTGGAAATTCAGATCACACAGACCTAAATCAACCGCTAAATACTATAAATTACAAGAAACGAGCTAGAAGAATGAAGCTCCGGCTAAATCGTCTAGTTTTGCCCTTCTTTCAACGGAAGGCTTGGAGATTCTCGGCAGCGCGTCGCGATGCTTATATTGGCCTGACAATTCCAAGTTCATATTGATTCATCAAGCCAAAAAAACGGCAGTAAATATTCGTTGGAAAGCTCAATTGCTTGTTGCTAATAAGATCTGTAGACTATGCAAGGAATAGCTACGCAGAGATCCCTCGCTCCCCATGATCTGCCTCAGTTTTATCTGCTAATAGCATTGTATTTCGTGCAAGGAATACCTGTTGGCTTGGCGTTTGGAACAATTCCCTTCTTGCTGAAGTCAATGGCTAAGGAAACTTCATTTACGACGCTAGGCATCTTCTCAATTGCTACATATCCATATTCTTTGAAAATTTTATGGTCGCCCATCGTGGATTCCATATACAGCGATAAAATCGGTAGGAGACGTTCATGGATCATACCGATCCAATTGGTCAGCGGTGTACTTCTATTCGTTCTGGGTTCCGCCATCAGCAGAGGTCTGGTGTTCAATGGAGTCGATGATGCCTTCCACGGTAGAAATGGTGGCATTCATGATCTGAATATACTGGCATTGACTTTTTACTTCGGTACGCTGGTTTTCTTATGCGCCACGCAAGATATAGCTGTCGATGGTTGGGCATTGACTATTTTGTCGAAGCAATCTCTCACGTATGCATCGACTGCGCAAACTGTCGGCATGAACATTGGATACTTTATGTCCTTTACTGTCTTTCTGTCGCTGAATTCCAATGCGTTTGCAAACAAATACATCAGAAGCGTTCCAAAGGAATACGGACTACTGAGTCTTGGCGGCTATATGAAATTTTCCGGGGCTGTGTATGTACTGCTCACCCTCTATGTTATCTTTTACACCAAAGAGCGTCCACTGCAGGATATTTTACCAAAGAACTACACAACCAAGAAGGATGATGAGCCAAAAGTACTAATTGAGTATGGCGATGGCGATGCAATTGGGACAGAAAATACGTCAAGTTTACTATACACATACAAATGTTTTGTTAGAATTTTGAGGTTGCCAACAGTTCGCACGTTGGCGGTCATCCATATGATCTCCAAGCTAGCATTTCAATGTAATGAGGCAGCGACAAACTTGAAGCTGTTGGAGCAAGGTTTCAAGAGAGAGGATCTGGCGGTCACTGTACTTATTGATGTACCGTTTGAGATAATTTTCGGTTATTATGTAGCCAAATGGAGTTCAGATGCGAACAATAATACGTCCAATCCTTCCCAAAACAAAAGATGGTCTAGATGGTTGGTTGGCGATCCAGGCGTTCTAACACCATGGTTGTGGGGTTTTCTTGGCCGCTTAGCTTCCGCAATATTGGGCAGTGTAGTAGTCAAGGCTTTTCCTAAGAATGGCGAGATTGGCAAGCTATACTTTCTTGTCGTTATTGTCCAACACTTACTTGGTTCTTTCATGTCCACTGTTCAATTTGTCGGTATTTCAGCATTTCACACCAGAATTGCAGATCCTACAGTCGGCGGCACTTATATGACGCTACTGAATACACTAAGCAATTTTGGCGGCACTTGGCCTCGGCTGGTCATAATGTCAATGATCAATTACTTTAGTGTCTATGAATGCTACATTCCCGCATCTAAGGAGACGCTGCGGTACCACGGCAAGAGCATGGATTTCTGTTCAAAGGACTTGAATGGAAAAGTTTCAATCCTGCGGGACGGCTATTACACCACCAATGCGATATGCGTAATTATTGGCATCCTCTTATACTTTGGCTTCTTGAAAAGGAAAGCCCAGCAATTGCAAAGCATGCCCATCACCGCATGGCGCTGTCAATGAACCAGTGATCATTCCAATAAATTGCACCCGCGACTAAGTATGCAAATATCAGACCCGAGAGCTGCTCTGTTAGAGTATGGAACACCACAGAAGTGATCAAAAAACTCCACCACCACATCATTAACAAGACCGCTAATAATATAATCGGATTCTCCAGGACGGCAAACCGTATGATTTGGATGCAAAATCGAGAAAACGTCCTACCAAATACTAATGGCGGCAGAATCACGGTTAATTGCAGGAAATGGACCATATTGCGGGGCTTATTATTGACTACATTCCACAGGGCGCCGTTATCGAAGAGATCAATAAAAGATCTAGCAGCGTACTTCTTTCCTCTAGCGATCCTGTTTAGCGCCTTTTTCCCGAACACTTTCAACTCTCCCAAAAGATACATGATCATCAAAGTGATGAGGAAGATGTGGCCCGATGGATCGTGACCGCCGATCCAATGTCCCCCAAGCGCCCTGCACGTAGCAGACGTGTTCAAGGGCACATTTTCATAGAGCGAATCGCGGATAAATTGATTCAACTCTGTCGGCTGAATCGCACTGCTATTCGTATCCTGACAATCTGTCGCATTCAAAGCACATCTAATCGAGTTCAAAGAATGCGCCAACAACGGCGTCTCTTCCGCACCTTTTCCCTTCAACAAACCATAGATTTTCTTCAACGAACTCACTCTCCGGGACACCGAGTCATGGAACAACGAGCTCAGATTACCAGAATCGTCAAAAACGTCGAACCTGCAACTGCCACCAGTAAGCGTGAAGATGAGATCCATGATAGGCGCTATACCAAACCACAGACCCTGCGTGAACATGTACCACCACACCGTCAGCACCACATACCTTACAAGCGAATGCCGCTGGTGTCTCCCAAACGAGTTATACCTAATAGCACACCACCAGCCGACCAGCGAAGTCCAAAACCAACCTCTTTTCACAAAAAACGCATTCAGCCATCCATCCTTACTCGTCTGCGCTTCCAAACTCTCAGACCACCTGCTATACGATAGAAAATGTCCCACAAGCAAAGTCACCGGACACAGCAGCAGCGTGAACAGCTTATAACACGACACTCGCATCCCAATAGACCTTCCCTCTTCAAAAACCCTGATCTGAACGGCCCACGTCATCACCACCTTTAATTTTTCGTCATTATATAGCCCTGTCCAAGGTTGAAAAACTCACACAGCTCCGACTAACCAACAATTCACACCGAATCCCACCACACCAATGGCTTCAAACGACTCCCAAGAGCTCATCCTGCCCACAAGATTCGAAGTCGAACTGGAATTCGTCCAATCGCTCGCCAACATACCCTACCTGACCTACTTACTCTCCCAGCAACAGCAGACCTGGAAGGATCCCAAGTTCAAGAACTATCTAAAATATCTCGATTACTGGACAAGACCGCCCTACGTTCAATGCATTGTGTATCCGAACTGTCTATTTATGCTGAAGCTACTAAACAGCTTCTTCGACAAGGCTACAATCAATGAAGACGGACTACTAGAAGGTCTAGATGATCTACCAAAGATCATCCAACTACATGGTGCTCAATGGATGAACGAGATGGTTGATAGATGGGCTTCCCGTGAATCGTGATCTCACCGGCTTCAAGACCCCCCCACGCTCGCGGCGTCGCGAGCGTGGGATGGTCTCCCGGGTTGCCCGGCGTATGAGTCACGCAAAGATGATCACTTTGATGGCGAGCGGGCGCTGTGATTGGTCCGAGACCAACACGAGGAGCTTCGCTCATAGCGATGTCATCGTCTGCACGGCAGATCGCCTGCACGAATACCCATACTAACTGGCGCTAAGTGGTCGAGCAAAGTTACAGGCATTATCTGGCGCTAATTGAAGCCCCGGCTTTAACTAGGTAAATTTTTCACCAATACTGGACGGAAGGCTCGCGTTGGAATTGGCATATATAAAACATAGCGTTGGTGAGCGGTTGGACCCTAATTTTCGGTAGAGGGACAAGAAGAAGAGAATAGCCGGGATGTCAAACAAGAAGCTTGCTGGTCTGAGAGACAACTTCAGTCTGCTCGGTGAGAAGAATAAGCTGCTGGTGGCTAATAGAGGGGAAATTCCTATCAGGATCTTCAGATCTGCCCATGAGCTGTCTATGCGGACGGTGGCGATCTACTCGCACGAGGACCGTCTGTCGATGCACAGGTTGAAGTCGGACGAGGCGTATGTGATCGGCGAGGAGGGCAAGTACACGCCCGTGGGCGCGTACTTGGCCATAGACGAGATTATCAACATTGCTAAGACGCACAAGGTGGACTTCATTCACCCGGGGTATGGGTTTTTGTCCGAGAACGCCGAGTTCGCGGCCAAGGTGGCCGCGAGCGGGATCACGTGGATCGGGCCACCAGCAGAGGTTATTGAAGCAGTGGGTGATAAGGTGTCGGCTAGGAACCTGGCGCTGGCGGCCAATGTGCCCACTGTGCCGGGGACGCCCGGTCCAATTGACTCTGTGGAGGAGGCCAAGGCTTTTGTGGAAAAATATGGGTATCCCGTGATCATTAAAGCTGCGTTCGGTGGTGGTGGTAGAGGTATGAGAGTGGTTCGTGAGGGTGATGATATCGCTGATGCGTTCCAACGTGCGACTTCTGAGGCGCGGACCGCGTTCGGTAACGGTACCTGTTTTATTGAAAGATTTTTGGTGAAACCAAAACATATCGAGGTGCAATTGCTGGCTGATAACTACGGGAACGTGGTTCACCTCTTTGAGAGAGACTGTTCGGTGCAGAGAAGACATCAGAAAGTGGTGGAAGTGGCGCCAGCAAAGACTTTGCCCGTGGAAGTGCGTAACGCTATTTTGACAGACGCTGTTAAGTTGGCGCATACTGCCGGATACAGAAATGCGGGTACCGCGGAGTTTTTGGTCGACAACCAAAACAGACATTATTTCATCGAGATCAACCCTAGAATTCAGGTTGAACATACTATTACCGAGGAGATCACCGGTATCGACATTGTTGCCGCGCAGATTCAGATCGCTGCGGGCGCTTCTTTGGAACAGCTGGGTCTGCTGCAGGACAGAATCACTACGAGGGGCTTTGCGATCCAATGTCGTATCACAACGGAGGACCCTTCTAAGAACTTCCAGCCGGATACAGGTAGATTGGAAGTTTACCGTTCCGCTGGTGGTAACGGTGTCAGATTGGATGGTGGTAACGCATATGCGGGCGCTGTTATCTCTCCTCACTACGATTCCATGTTGGTCAAATGTTCTTGTTCCGGTTCTACGTACGAAATTGTCCGTCGTAAGATGATTAGAGCGTTGATCGAGTTTAGAATCAGAGGTGTAAAGACTAACATCCCATTTTTGCTCACTCTTTTGACCCATCCGGTCTTTGTCAATGGTGATTACTGGACAACTTTTATCGACGATACCCCACAGTTGTTTCAAATGATCTCTTCTCAAAACAGGGCTCAGAAATTGTTGCACTATTTGGCAGATCTAGCGGTTAACGGTTCTTCTATTAAGGGTCAGATCGGTTTGCCAAAATTGAAGACTCACCCAACTATCCCACGATTGCATGATGCCAATGGGGATGTCATTGATGTCTCCGTGACGGCACCACCTGACGGTTGGAGACAGGTGCTATTGAAGTATGGTCCTGCAGAATTCGCCAAGCAGGTTAGAAACTTCAAGGGAACTTTGATCATGGACACCACTTGGAGAGACGCTCACCAGTCGCTATTGGCTACCAGAGTCAGAACTTACGACTTGGCGGCTATAGCACCTACCACAGCGCACGCCTTGTCTGGTGCATTCGCTTTGGAATGTTGGGGTGGTGCCACTTTTGATGTTGCCATGAGATTCTTGCACGAGGACCCATGGGAACGTTTGAGAACTTTGAGAAAACTGGTTCCAAATATCCCATTCCAAATGCTGCTGCGCGGTGCCAACGGTGTCGCTTACTCCTCTCTGCCAGACAATGCCATTGATCATTTTGTCAAGCAGGCCAAGGAAAATGGTGTTGATATCTTCAGAGTCTTTGACGCCTTGAACGACTTGGAACAATTGAAGGTTGGTGTAGATGCCGTCAAGAAGGCCGGTGGTGTTGTTGAGGCTACGGTTTGTTACTCAGGTGATATGTTGCAACCTGGTAAGAAGTACAACCTAGACTATTACTTAGAAGTCACTAGCAAAATCGTTGAGATGGGTACTCACATTTTGGGTATTAAGGATATGGCTGGTACTTTGAAACCATCAGCAGCCAAACTTTTGGTTGGTTCCATCAGAGCTAAATACCCAGACCTACCAATTCACGTTCATACTCACGATTCTGCGGGTACTGCTGTTGCATCCATGGCCGCTTGTGCTCTTGCCGGTGCTGATGTCGTCGATGTTGCAACTAACTCAATGTCTGGTTTGACTTCTCAACCTTCCATGAATGCTTTGCTGGCATCGCTAGATGGTCAAATTGACACAAACATTGACGTTAAGAAAACTCGTGAGCTAGACGCTTACTGGGCAGAGATCAGACTACTATACTCCTGTTTCGAAGCCGATTTGAAGGGCCCAGATCCGGAGGTTTATGAGCATGAAATTCCTGGTGGTCAATTGACCAACTTGTTGTTCCAGGCTCAACAACTAGGTTTGGGTGAGAAATGGGCTGAAACCAAGAGAGCCTACAAAGAGGCAAATTACTTGCTTGGTGACTTGGTTAAGGTTACTCCGACTTCTAAAGTGGTTGGTGACTTAGCACAATTCATGGTCAGTAACAAATTGACCTCTGATGACGTGAAAAGACTAGCAAATTCCCTAGATTTCCCAGATTCTGTCATGGACTTTTTCGAGGGTTTGATCGGTCAACCATACGGTGGCTTCCCTGAGCCATTGAGAACTGACATCTTAAGAAACAAGAGAAGAAAATTGACTGTGCGTCCAGGTCTTGAATTAGCACCATTCGACCTTGAGAAAATCAAGGAGGACTTGCAAGACAGATTCGGTGACATCGACGAATGTGACGTTGCGTCTTATAACATGTATCCAAAGGTTTACGAGGACTTCCACAAGATCAAGGAGAAATATGGTGATTTATCGGTTCTTCCAACTAAGAACTTCCTATCGCCACCACAAATTGGTGAGGAAATTGAAGTTACCATCGAACAGGGTAAAACTTTGATCATCAAACACCAAGCAGTTGGGGACCTAAACAAAGAAACCGGTATCAGAGAAGTTTACTTTGAATTGAACGGTGAACTAAGAAAGATTCCAGTGGTTGACAGATCACAAAAGGTGGAAACCATCTCCAAACCAAAGGCTGATGGTCATGACCCACTTCAGATTGGTGCCCCAATGGCTGGTGTTATTGTTGAGATCAAGGTACATAAGGGCTCATTGGTCAAGAAGGGCGAGCCAGTTGCTGTCTTGAGTGCCATGAAAATGGAAATGGTTATCTCCGCACAATGCAGTGGACAAGTTAAGGACGTCTATGTTAACGACGGTGAAAATGTCGATGCCTCCGATCTACTGGTGGTTCTGGAAGAAGCTGTCCCACCAGCAAAAGAGTAGTAACATCAGTGTTATTTTACCGCTCTTCTCTATATTCATTAGAACAATTATACATTGTACTTTAGCCATGTCACCCTAGTGGGGCATATAACGTTATCTAATAGATCAATTGATCATTCTGTTTTCAATGATAGCGCTATTCGTGCTGGACCCAAATCAAGTCCCACAAAGGTTCATCGAAACATTTTCCTCGAGCTACTAGCTGTCGGCCTTGTCAATCTCGAAGTGACTTTTGGGATTGCTGACGGCCTCCTCATCCTTGAGTTTGTAATCGCTTTGTTAGACGCATTCTTCGCTAATCGGCCGCCGCTCCCGGGCCTCAGATCTCCGGAAGTCTGACCAGCCGACGCTGACTGACTAATCTTCTTTGCTTTCTCATCAGCAATCTGCTGCTTCAACGTCTCGATCTCCTTCATCTTTTCAGAAATAACCGTCTCCGCTGTAACTGAGTCGTCCTTGCGCAGTTGTGCTTCGGAGTACTTGACATACTCTTCCGAGTCCATCAGCTTATTCACGTAGCCTGCCTGCGACTGTATATTGACCCAGGAATCGAGCATGGCATTAGTAGACTTGCAAATTTCATGTATTCTCCTGAGGTGTGACGGTACTGCCTTCTGCAGCGAGTTATTGACAGATTCGAACATCGGTATCAGCTTATCAAGCGTTTCCAATTCTCTAAGCATCGACTGAGTATTCACCATCGAGTCGTAAGACATCTTCTGATAGCTCTTCCCTTGCACTTTGTCAAAACTGCTCATCTCCAGGTTTGATCTCATCTGGTCGAACATTTCCGGTATTAGCCTATCCACTGTAGCATTGTCTATCCCATGATTCTCCTTCTCACCATCTGGCCGGCCGTCTGGCACATTATCTTGGCTCATCACCGGTTTCTTGGTTCTCATAAGTGATACTTAAGAGTAATCCAATCGCGTTGCCTCTATCTAACCTACATCACATACAATACTGCAGTTGACTATCTAGAATGCCCTGAAACGCTTAGCCAAACGCTACTGTCCCGCAGTAACTGACGATAAGCTCGTTATCCACTTTGAATTGAGACCAAAGATCGCCAACGACTTGCTGTGGATTCGGCGCAAATGAGTTGTTTATATAGCAGTAAACCTGGTCTACCTTCAAGCTCCTGCTTAGGAACTTTGTGACTAGCGCAAACGGCTGCGTTGCCGATATCTTGCACACCGCTGGCTTCACCTGTGGGATGGATCCTATAGGTTGGAACTTGATCTGTATCTTGGTCTGCGTGGGACTGCCTGTGTCGCTCTTGTCAGCCGTCTGATACTTTTCCAGAGCTTCACTGGTCGCTTTGGGCAGCTTGTTCAGCAGAAGAGACGTAGTCATCGGTACTTCTCGCTGTACCAGCTCTGATCCTTCGGAATCTATCACATTGGACTGTTTCTCGCCGCCCTCTCCTTCAGTGGCAACCAGGCCAAGCATCGAGAGCCTCCTACTGAAGTGCTCAAGCTTTCTTTGCATCATATTGGTGGTAGACTGCGAGTCTTGTTGCTGCTGTACTCCAGCATTCACTGAGCTAGATAAACTCGACTGTCCGGACTCGTCATTATCACTCTCACTCTCCAGAATCCTGCTCATAGGCGTCCAAACCGTTGCGAGTCCCTCCTCTTCATTATCTTGTAGATGTTCAATAGGATTCACCTTATAAGGTTGGTCCTTCATCTAACAACACCACTTACAAGCATCAAGATAAAGAGAAAACTTTGGATTGGACTCTGAGACGCCATGGAGAGCATTGATACCATTTGTGATAATCTGAAGGCAGCATTTGCCGACCAGAAGGACGATCCCATCTCGCTAGTTACCATAATTGAGATGTACAGCGACCAGGTAGAATCAGAGGGTAAAAGAGAGGAGAAAGAGCAGTACCTGGAGAAGCTGGCTGAACTTCTTGCTTCTCATCCAGATGTGGTTGCACAGATTGGTTGGGATTTACCGAAGGGGCTGTTGAACTTTTATGTTTCTTCGAACCTGTTCCCACATCGAGGCCTGAGGAGGAACAAGATCGTGGTGGAAGTGATGAACTGCTTTCAGGAGATTGCGGTGCAGGGCAATCCCAAGGAATGCCTACTGACTGGTTGTCAGTTGCTTTCGGAGCTTACCATAGAAAACATCTCGCAAGAATTGGATGAGATGGAGAAGCGCGACAGTGGTCATAAGAAACTGCTTCAGTCTATAGAGCATGTTACGTCCCCAGCGGAGCTTATACTGGGGCTGAGGAGTCATGTTTTGTTTGAATTGATCCAAACGGTGCTCAGAAGAATTGAAACACTGTACCCTTCGAAGTTTCTGGGTATGGCAGTTTCTGCCTTTTGCAAATTCTTGAGATCCAACGTCGACGAAATTGATCATACGGCCTTCTTCTTGCGTCGTATCTTTGCATTCTGCCGAAACTATGCACCCAATGAGCTCTCAAGTAGTGCTGCAGATTTGAATGGATTGGACAGCAAAGAGATGGAAAAGATCAAGGAGGACGAGTCGGTCTTGCAGAGGAAGCTTCTTCGTCACCTTTGCACATTTGCGATCGGGTTCTGTTTGAAGAGAAAGCATCTCAGAAATGATGTTCAGTACTATGGTTCGTTCTCTGGCATTAAGACTGAAAAGCATCCCTACTATGAGGAGCTTTTTGAAGCATGTTCAAGATTCTATCAGCTTGCCTATTCGTTTGACATAGATCTTAAGGAGGAGTTTTTGAACGTTCTGAAGGACAGCAAGGACATATACAAATCTTTGCCTGCGGATTCTGAGATCTCTAGCGATGAGGCCCGTAGAGGGATTGGACAAGTGGTTTATCAACTATCCCATACTTATCAGTTACAAAAGATGGCTAAGGCTAAGGAATTGGAGCTTGATCCTTTTGGAATCGTCGTGCTTTCCGGATTGAATTACTTGGTGACCGGTAAACACTTATACCCTGAAATCAAGCTACAGGATGCCATTTACTTATACATCAGATTCTCCACGCCTTCCCTGTTCACCGATCTCTATTTCAATGAGGCAGTAGAGGAGATTTCTCGTTATTGGCTGTGGGTAGCAATAACAAATTCAGGTTACAAAGAGTTGAAAACACAATTGCAAGAAATGCCCTCTTACATAAATGCTGTCCTGCTCCAGATGATACTTTTGCGAAACTGTGATCAACACAGTGAGCAATCACGCATGGTCACTTTTACTCTTTTGACTCGTTTGTTATGCTTGATGCCAGAAGAGACTACGTTCTCTTTCAGCTTAGACACTTTACTCACTTGCCCATATGTCAAACCGAAAATTTGTATGCTCGGAATCATGAAAGATCTAATGTTGAGATCTTGCCAGTGCAAACGGGACTTGACTACTCAGATGATGGATTTGAAGCTCAAAGATGACGAGCCGGTAACGGACGCGCAAAAAGCTACCTCACAGGGATCACCTCCCCCATTACCACAAAGGGCATTCTTGTCGCTCAACGAGGACAGGATGGCTTGCATCCACAGCGTGGCATTAATGGCAGTTGATAAAGCTTCCAAACAGGAGCGCCAAAAAGAAGACCTTCTTCTCTTGCTCAATTACCTCAACTTTTTCACTGCTCTAAGGAACAAATGGGATAAGAACCTCTTGAAGGCGATTCATTTGGAAATCGCAACCCATTTCAATGATGCCACAGAGGAAAAGCTACCTGAGATTGGGTTCATAAAAGTTGCAAACGATGCTTTAGGTAGCAATCTGTAGATACCATTCTTTGACTAAGTAATGTTGTTCTAGTACACCTTGGATGACATGTTCCAACTTCCAACTATTTATTCTTCACGCCACCTCGTTTCATTGTCCCGTCCGTCCTTTCAAGACTTCCATAATGTCCTTTTTCAATTAATGGGCCAAAATAGACGAAAAATCCATCCTTTGTTGCTGCCCGTTGCTCTTCCCATAGCAGCTCGGAATCGTCAATGAAAGGATCCTCGATATCATATTTACCAATTAAACTTTTCCCTTTATTTGGATGTGATTTTTTCTTTGGTGAAGCCACTGTCTTTTCCTCATCACCTTCATCTTCCTCATCGTCATCTCCTTCATCATCAACTTCTACAAGATCTTCGCCTTCTTCATCTTCTGCAGTTGTAACAGGATTTGCCGTATTCAACTGAGTCAACAGATTTCTTTTAGCAACTTTAACGTCATTCATGTTGTTCTCACTCTGTGTGGCATGGAATTTATCGTGAACTAGCTTGTAGAAATTGAATGAGACTTGGCCATTTTCGTCCAAATACTCGTTAGTCTTGGAAGAGTATAACGGAACATCCAGGACTATGGTCGGATCCTGAATCTCTTTTGTTACCTTACCGCGCTCAAATAGGTCGAGTAAAGAGGGGGACTTTATTGCTGGGGCGGCTACCAGCTTCTTAGGCGTTTTCGCCTTTGTCGCTGAACTTTGCTCCTTCTTCGCGGCAGTTTTCTTCTTCGTATCACTTGCCTTGGAAGGCACGCTCCCGTCTTTCTTATCCGTTGCCTTACCAGCAGTTTTCTTACTTTCCTTCTTCTCCGAGTTCTGTTTGTTCTCATTCTCAGACTGGCCTTTGCTAGCGTTGCTCTTTTCCGACCCACTCTTAGATGCTGGAGTAGTACCGGCCTCTTTCTTAATAGTCTTGGAGACTTTCCTGCCCTCACCCGCCTTGGCCTTGGACTTTGACGGTACCGTGGCGGTCAAGCTCACTTTTTTCTCCTTCTCTGCCACCTTAGCGCTGGGCGTAGATGAAACAGCAGGCTTCTTAGCTTGCCCTGGCACCTTTTCACCCGGCAAGTTTACCGGTGAGCTTATTCGAGCTACCAAGACGGACTGGGCGTCAGGCGAGCCGTTCCTCGCAAGACCGTTTCCGCCAATCTTCTGTGTCGGCAGAATAACCTTGGGTGGATTTGAGCCCTGTCTAGCCTGCAGTGGCGGAGATTGTGGAACACTTTGCGTCCTGGAACCCCACGAATCCCGTTCCAGCTCGATACTGGGCGAAAGAAGCGACGATATCCTCAGTTGTTCCATCTTGACAGCACCAGCGGCGCCTTGAACCAGTACTTCGTCTGCATCCGGGGTCTCGTTCTTCAAACTCGCCACTAGACCCGGTGGCGACATCGATACCGGGATTCCCGGCGACGGTGATGTTCCCTTCGCATTTTTCCTATTCTTGGCCAATTCTTGAGCTATATTCGGTATTCTCTTGCTATCTTTCTTGATCCTCTTGACACTCTCACCGGACTCCTCCCTCTTGGCCACTCTCTTCTTCTGCTCAACACTCTTTAGACTCTTTTCATCATCAGTACTCGTATTAGCAGCAACTTGACCTACAAATTGTCAGTTAAAGTGTCTCATTAAAGTCTTCACAAGCAGTTCAGTCACATACCTTCTTCAGTCATCCTGGAACCTTGGCCTTGGCTAACTGTCTTGTTACTGTGTGTATAACAGTGCTAGTAAGCCTATAGCTTCCTTTAAGCTACGGCCGCGCGATCTTAGCACCACTATAAGACACCAAGAAGAGACCGTAAGCCCCGTCTGGAGGCCTCCAATCGCTCATTCTGATGCCACCATCGTCAAGAGCGGCCAGCATTTACTGGTTGTTGACCTACCCTCTCAGAAGCTGTCAAAAGCCCGGCGGCTACAGCGCTACCGGCGCCTGGAACAAGAGATAGAGGCTGTGTTGGACTCAAATTGCTCAATCAGGAGTGAGAAGACGTGTCCCAGATGTTTTACGGCTGAATGGCTGGTTCTGGTGGCTTTAGAATGCGAGATACAGAGATGCTTTAGAGCGATGCTTTAGAAGCGCGATGAAGGGAAGAAGTCATGATTCAGAGATAGATGTAGTGCATCTACGACCGTATCAGCGTGTTCAAGACTCGTAAGCTTCATTTGGGCGTTCCGTCCGGCCGTCTCAACGTGACCGGTACACAGCAAGCCGCAGTTCCATTGGGACATGTCAGAACAACGAGTTACAAGCTCTAGAAGGACAATTGGGTTTATCGCCGGCTCTTTCTGGTGGTCTGAGAACAGTTCCTGTACTTTCGAGCGGACTCAGGTCTCTAAAGCTGAAAAAGGTCCGAAGAGACATAGTATTGCGAGAAGGAGCGATTGGCAAATAGACAATGAAGAAGCTGTGGAAGCGATCGATACGATGGAAGCACTCGGTTCACACTCCGGACATATCCCAGACGCCGAATTTTACCAAATACTCACCGATTCGACCTATCAATGAAGAATTGGCTCCCTACGTACTGGAGACCATGAAGGCTTTCCCTACCGGGTCTCGGCATGTGAACCAACAGCATTACTATCACAATCGAACTGTGCTGATTGAGGATTATCTGCGAAAGAAGCCGCATCCTGTGTCGCTGATGCAATTGGCGCAGTATTATGATGATTCTGCACAGCTGACGAGACAAAAGATTATCAATTCGGGCAAGTTTGTTAAGGAGGAGCTTGCGATAAGAATGGCTCATAAGCTGCATTCCTTGCAGCAGTTGCCCTTCCATGTGGTGAATAATTTCCATTTTGTTCAGGTCTACGAGTCATACTACAACATCTTTGAGAGGTTCAGGAAATACCCGACGATACGCACGATAGAAGATAATGAGAAGTTTGCCACTTTTTTGCGCCGGATCCTTCAAGATTTCAATTCGCTGAACCTGCCCCATCTGGTCATGGGGGCCCTGGAATGTACCATATTGGATCTGTACCCGCAGGACGAGATGGACGGGCTGCTATCAAGTCTACTAAGGGCCCGTATATCGAGGCGACTGATCGTCGAGGAGCACATCAGTATCACGTCCAATTACTCGAGCGGGAAGAAGGAGAACACATTGGTTCTCGGTGATATATTCCAGGAGTGTTCTGCCAAGGATTACATCCTGCAGGCTAGCAAGACGTGCGAAAAATTCATCAAAGACATGTACTACGAGAATATGGCGCTCCCGGAGCTGTTTATTGACGGCGAGGTCGATCTAAAGTTCTACTTCTTGCCCACCCATCTCAAGTATCTTCTGGGCGAAATACTGAGGAACACCTACGAGGCCACCGTGAAGGACTACATAAGACAGGGACTCGATAAACCGCAGCCGATCTCCATAACTATTATCAGGAACGATGAGTCCTTTCTCTTCCGCATCTCCGACAGAGCTGGCGGCATCCCCATCAATGACAAAAACATCTGGTCGTTCGGCAAGAGCAAAGAGCGCGCCAGCGAGTCTCTCGAGAACTTCCACAGACTCCCAGGCTTACAAACAGTCTCACTCTACGACCATTTGTACCAGACAAGCAAGGCCATCTCAGTCGACAAGGCGAACAGACCCTACCGACACACTTCGCTGGAGCCCATGAGCCACACCAACCTCACGGGCAGCAAGTTCAAGTTCGAGACTCCGCTCATCAAGCTCATGGAGAGGTCCTACCGCTACAAACTGGGAATCGGGCTCGCAATGTGCAAAGTTTACGCCGAGTACTGGAACGGCGACCTCACGCTCCACTCGCTGCCGGGCTACGGGACCGACACCGTGCTGAAACTCGGTAATCTGATGCACTCGGGCAAGAAGTTGCAGCTCGACAAGGTCTAGTACTCTTCAGTCTGTTTCACGTGATGGAGCTGTGCTAGTCATAGCGACATTTTCTATGAAAGCAGTGAATCTTGGCATCGCCACCGCTAATCATAGGGTCAGTAAGCCATTAAATAAGCTTAGTACTGTTTCAACACCACTTTGACTGTCACTACGGAAAGTACCAGGTGAACCGAACGCATAAAGATGTCTACGCCTGCGAGAAGACGGTTGATGAGAGACTTTAAAGTATGTTGACAAGTGTTATTGGACTGTTGCAAGTAAGAATATATGACTAACAAAGTATCTGATTAGCGAATGAAAGAAGATGCGCCACCTGGGGTGTCGGCGTCACCGTTACCGGACAACGTGATGGTATGGAATGCAATGATAATTGGCCCAGCGGATACGCCCTATGAGGATGGTACCTTTAGATTACTGTTAGAATTTGATGAAGAGTATCCGAATAAGCCTCCACATGTTAAGTTTCTAAGCGAAATGTTCCATCCGAACGTGTACGCCAATGGTGAAATATGTCTCGATATACTGCAAAACCGATGGACACCGACTTATGATGTGGCATCTATACTTACATCGATTCAAAGTCTGTTCAATGATCCCAATCCTGCATCGCCTGCGAACGTGGAGGCTGCCACGCTTTTCAAAGACCACAAGTCTCAGTACGTAAAGAGAGTGAAAGAGACGGTAGAGAAGTCGTGGGAGGACGACATGGATGACATGGACGACGACGATGAAGAAGAGGACGATGAATGACGACAATGCTAGCTTTAGGTTCATGTACAGCTAAGACATCTGATCTTCACTACACTATGTTAATACTCAGTCAAAAGAACTTGGCATTATACGGGATTTTTATCTACAACGGTAGCGAACGACTCGCCACTCTTTCGTACTTGATATTCTTTCCATCCGACGACGATCGACACTGCAACAGCAGACCACACGAAGAATCTGCTTATCGGATCAATCGTTCTTCCGTCAAAGAATGCTTGTCTCGCTGGAGTGGCCGCGTATAGATTAACCATATCGCTTTTCTGCAGCTTCCTACACGGTATTTTCGGGTCGCTAGCTCTGCTGGCTCTACGAAGGAATGTGAAATCTGACGGTCTTTCAGAGAGGGTGAATTTCATTCCGTCTCTTGGCCCATACGATCCGAACGACAGGTAGAACTGGGCTTGCTTTACAAAATTCGGAACACTTGACCACGGCTTCGCATTTTCCACTTCGCTGGCCTTTTTCAACAGTTCCAGCTCGTCTTCCTTCAAGTGTGGGAAATTCTTGACCATCTCATCTGTAGATAGCAAGCCCGACGATTCGTCGTACTTAAACTTCTTCTTGAGTAATCTTTCCAATTCGCCGGAATTCAACCGTTCCAAAAGCAAAGTACTATTGGTCAATTGCTCTAAATCGTCATCATCCTGAGTATGGGAAGTAGCCTGGAACAAGGACCCTACATCGCGCAGCGATGAGATGATCAAATTGGAATTGTCTGCTGGTTTCTGGTTCAACCGCTTATTTTGCTTGATAATAAGGGATTTCGGTGGTACCCTCGTCGACTGACGCCGTACCAACCGCAACAACATGCTATTCTACACTATATCGCTAGTAGATATAGCTGTTCTCCAGGTATGCCTTACTTGTATCCACTAGCTGGCCTTAATAGGATGCTTATCATGTGACCAATCTGGCTATAAACTATTCAGAGACCATTAGAGAGTTTAGACCTAACTTATAACGCTACCTCTTTGTCTTCTTGCGCTTTGCGGATCGACTTGTTTATGCTCGGTCTGACTTCTTGCCAGCAGACCCAGTATATCTGTCAGGGAGACGACTCCGATCAGCTTACCGGTGCGGTACTCCTTCTCGAAAAGGTTAGATGCGGCCGCGGAGTGAGGTGACGGTGGGTCCTCCATGGCGGAGATGATAGGTGACTGTGAAGTGTTCGTAGTATTGGGGCCTGGCGCGGTTGCTGACGGTGATGTGTGAGAACCTTGCGACAGCGATTCGAGCGAAGTGGAAGACGCCGATTCCGGTGGCTGGACGATCCACAGCCTATGAGATTTGGTTGCTACCAACTTGGCCAGAGTCCTAGCCAGTGAACTGGTCGGATAAACGTGGAAGATAGGGAACGAGTCCTTACCCATTTCGAGACCCCTGACGTTTAGAATAACGGAGATGAAATGGCGACAACTCTTGTGCAAGAGCGGATATTGAGAGGTTCTCGTGACGTGCTTGACGTCGGTCACGGAAATGTTACCGATCAGATTCGCCTGTCGGTCTACCACGGCGATCGACGATATACGTTCCTGGTACATCTTGTACAGCGCCATTATGAGCGGCTCATCGCCCTGAATAGATATCACACGTGACTGCCTCGAAGTTGGTTTGGCGTGCGAATTGAGCACCCCGATCTTTAGATCCTGCAGAGACGTGTTCAACAGTGGCTCCAGGCTGGGGAACGTCCGCGCGTTGTCCCACAGGTACTTGATGAGACGCCTTTGCGACAGCACACCCTTGATCTGCGTCATCTCCGCGTTTGTAATCGCAACCCTGTGCACCCCGGATCCAAGGATCCCCATTACGGTTGATAAACTTTCGGTCTCTGCGAGCTTATAGAACGGGTTCTTGGGTGTCAACTTGACGATCTCCCCAACGGGTACGGGCTTGCCGTTTTGGCAGTCCTGCTGGATCGCGCGGTCGTTGACCCTAATCTTGTTTAGCACGAGCAGCAGATACGAATTCAGATCGTTGTAGTCAAACGTCACACAGTCCATATCCCCCGGATACTGTTCCACGGGCAGCGACGTCAAATGGTGTCTGATCATCGTGTTAAACGCTTCTTCCACCGACATCGATCCCGGCACGGTCACCAGCTTATTCTGCTCTACCAGCTGCGACAACCGGATATGCTGCCACTCCTGCTGATGTACCGTATACAGACATTGCGACGCTGTAGCGCCCATCCCGACCGCTTCGCACTCCCCAGCGGTCTCGTGATCTCGCGAACACCCCGAATGAGACGAAACAGACGAATGAGACGAACCCACGGACGCTGTTCTAGCCAATCCCTCTGCTCCCTCGCCCTTATGTTGTTCTTGCCGCTGATGGTGATGCGGTAAATGTGGCGGCGTCGATAACATCTCTACGATCGACGCGTGTCGCGAAGCAGTCAAATTTGGACTGCAAGCACTACCGCCAGCACCATTGGAACCAGTACCAGACATAACAAACCACTTTGACCTCCTTCCAGCTTCTTATCTCGCTGCGCTCACCATCAGCTCCACTTCTAATAGGAGATCGACCTCCCTGCAAGCGGGGCCCCTTCGTATCCCAGTCATATTATACGAGCTCACGTGGATGCCACCCAAACACCCACGAGCTTACCCGGCGCCAACCACAAAAATGCGCCGCCCGTTACCCGGCGCCAGCCACAAAAACACAAATGATCCATCACATTACACGACAATCACGTGCACATTCATATCCACCCACACACCCTCAAAACTGCAGGCTTGTTACCCGGCTGCAACCACAAAAAACTCCCTCACCTTGTTACCCGACCGCAACCACAAAAAACACGCACGTGTATCCACCCACACACCCTCAAAACTGCGCCCACCTGTAACCCGGCTGCAACCACAAAAACCACAAAATATCGGTCCCCCTTTCCCGCCACAAAATCCAACAACCCACCAAATTTCAGATCCTCGTTTAGCCGCCCAGCGACCACACCGCTGATCTCGCTCGCAACGGCACCCGCTGCAAAATATCGCGTGCTCAACGGGCGGCGACATCGGGTTTCAACAAAGAAAAAGAAAGAGACAGCAAACACGCCAGGCCATGCCAGCTTCTGATGGGTATGAGCACTAAGACAGCATATATATAGACGGATACAAGAGACCAGACAGCATCGTTAGCGTAGAAGAGTAGCAGTACCGCAAGATGTCAAAGATGGATGAAGTCGATCTGGTTCAGGCCAATATCCTGGCGTCCGGCTGCAACAAAAAATCTGTCCGGATCGTCAACGGGTTCGGGTCTATGATGGGCTCCAAGGACATGGTTAACGTCGACTACGAGAAGGACTCCAACATGGACTATCTGTTGAAACGCGACCAGGAGGAGAAGGAAAAATACGCGAAAAACAAGCATATCTCCGAGCAACCATGGACCCTTAACAACTGGCACAAGCACTTGAACTGGCTAAACATGATCCTAGTGGTGTTCCTGCCCAGTATCGGGTGGTACTTTGCGGTGTCTGGGCGTGCGCCTCTAACGTGGCGCACGCTTTTGTTTTCGCTCGCGTACTACGCCGTGGGAGGTGCGTCGATCACGGCGGGTTACCACAGACTGTGGTCGCACCGGTCGTACACGGCGAGATGGCCTTTGAGACTGTTCTATGCGTTCTTTGGTGCTGCCAGTGTGGAAGGTTCTATCAAGTGGTGGGGTCATTCGCACCGTTTGCACCACCGTTACACCGACACGGTGAGGGATCCCTACGATGCACGTCGTGGTCTGTGGTTCTCTCACATGGGTTGGATGTTGTTGAAACCTAACCCAAAGTACAGGGCACGTGCCGATATTGAAGACTTGGCTGACGACTGGATCGTGAGATTTCAACACAGACACTACATTTTGATTATGTTGCTTTCTGCGTTTATTTTGCCCACGGTGGTGTGCGGATACTTCTTTGATGACTATTTGGGTGGGTTTATCTATGGTGGATTGATCCGTGTGTTCTGCATCCAGCAGGCTACTTTCTGTATCAACTCTTTGGCACACTATTTGGGTGATCAGCCATTTGATGATAGAAGGACGCCACGTGACAACTGGATTACTGCATTGGTCACGTTTGGCGAGGGTTACCATAACTTCCACCATGAGTTCCCCACGGACTACAGGAATGCTATCAAGTGGTACCAGTACGATCCTACCAAGATTATCATCTACATGAGCTCGCTGTGCGGATTGGCGTACGATTTGAAGAAATTCTCGCACAATGCGATCCAGCAGGCGTTGGTGCAGCAGCAGCAGAAGAAACTCGACAGACAGAGGGCCAAGTTGAACTGGGGACCACAATTGACCGATTTGCCCGTGTGGGACAAGCAGGATTTCCTCAGAGAGATGGAAAAGAGGAAAGGTTTGGTTGTGATCTCGGGCATTGTGCACGACGTCTCCGGTTACATCTCCGAGCACCCTGGTGGTGAGACTCTGTTGCAGGCTGCGCTGGGCAAGGACGCTACCAAGGCGTTCAACGGTGGTGTGTACCGTCACTCGAACGCGGCTCACAACGTTTTGGCCACGATGAGAGTGGCTGTCGTCAAGGAGGGCGAAGACGCCGCCATTAAGTTCGCCGCAAGAAGAGGCGAAATCTATGCAAAGACTGCAAAGGCTGAATAGTTGTGCATTGTCTCTTTTTCTTGGCACTTTTTTAAACTTTTATTACAAAACGGATTCATGATAAACGCTTTCTCTTTCTAGTAAGTTACATATATAATTATTGCAAGTATTTCTGGAGCATCTCCTCCCTTGGGGGGAACTCCATGTTCTGATCGTCGTTGTACATCTTCTCGAACAGCTTGGTCAGCTCTTGGACGTTTAAGTTCCCACAGTTCTTGACACCAAAGGTCTCGGTACACCGTTTCATCCAGTCCATCCTGTACTTGGTATCGCTACTATCGTTACTGGCGATACCACGTACCGCTTGTCGTAGTGCACCTAAATTGTTCAGGCTGGTCTCGAAATCGATTCCTTCGAGCATGTGTGCGATTTCGTCTCGCAGTAGCGCTACGAATCTTGGTCCCATCCCGTTGGAGCTTATCATGAGCTGCATCTTGCTATTATTGAGCTCGGCGCCAAAGTATACGTCGCATAGCGGTGGGTTGTCTGCTACGTTCACGGTTTGTTGCGAGCCAAACCGCCTCTTGCTTTCGTGGTAGATCTCTTCACTCAGCGGTTTGTTGGGAATACATGTAAGGATTAAACTCCATCCGCTGTCATTGCCCTTTCTGTACAGGTCCAGGTAGTCGAATTTAAAGCCTTCCTTGATCACTCTGTATATGCCACTCTTGGCTGTCCAATTCTTGTCTATAAAATCAACCCCATTGACTTCATCTGGATCTATGAATGAGCAAAATTCCTTCCAAACGGTGGGATGTACCTCTGGCGCAACTAACGTCACTCGAGCACCTGTTGGGATCAGCTTCTTTAATCTTGTTAGTGCTACTTCACCACCTCCAACCAGCAATACATTCTTTCCCTCAAGCCGATGAGCTAGTAGTAACGATTGACAAGACATCTTGAAATGGTTGGCCCTCAGTCGGTTTAGTAACGAATCTTAGTGCTCGAACGATCAAGAACTATGAAATTAATAAGCCTATAGATTAAAAAAGTCGATAAAAATCAAAGAATTGGGATATGATCAAGATGCGCTCCAGGATTCAGCGCAACACTGATGGATGAATTGGCGGTACATCATTAGAGTTGCCTCTTGCATTAGGTAGTGAAATTCCGCCCGCGTTTGGTGCTATGTTCATATTGAAATTTCCGCCAAGTGATCCGGGACCCATGTTCATCGGGTTCTGGGATTGCTGCAGTCTTTGATACTGCTGATGGTGTGGCAGCATGGGGCCCATGTTTCGTTGGTTAGGTACTGGTGTCTCGCTGTATACTTCAACGGGGACATTGCTCCATTGCGAATCGTTGTTCCACATCTGCTGACGAACTGGCGTAAACATCTGCTGCGACGGCATTACCAATGGCGTGCTGACGTTGTGGTACCTATCCAGTGGTGGAGCAACTTTTGTTGATTCGGAAGCCGTATGTCTCATCGGCATATATTGATATTCGTTGCCATAATGCTGTTGGGTGATGTACTGATGACTGACAATCTGTTGAAATTCAGATGGCTTTTCGTTTTTTCTGTTGTGGTGGTGATGGCTAGCGTTACTACTGGCGTTTGCTGGACCAGAAGGTCCATTTGCGGCGGTGCTCCGGCCCCACGACAGTCTTATGGGATTTCCGCCCACTATGAATCCTTGCATACCTTGAATAGCTGCCTCTGCATCGATTCTATTTTCATACTTGACGAACCCACAGTTCTTACCCTGTGGAATCTTGACCGTAACGACGCTACCGAAGGGAGAAAACAAAGCCTGTAATTGAGCTTCATTTATCTTTGGTGTCAAACCACCGATGAAAACGGTAGTATTGTTGGGATCCGTAGTGTACGCTTGAGAGCTCGAGAAATCGGGAAGATTTAAGCCTGTGGCAGAGGACATCGGCAGCATTGAACTTTTCTGACTCATTGACATCGGTAGCATGTTGCTAGCGCCACCCAAACCACCTTGATTTGAAGTCATCATATTGTTGGCAGTCTTAACTAACAGAGGAGTGGCCTGGTGTTGCTGCTGTGACGATTGCTGTTGCTGTGCCTGGACGTGCCACATCATATTATTCCTTGGAGTTGCATATGCCACCCTGAGACATCTTCCTTGACACCACACTCCGTTCATCTCAACCAGAGCTCTGCGACGTTCCTCTTCGTTACCGAATCTGACGAATCCAAAACAACGTGATGCCCCAGTGATGGGATCGGTCATCACACGAACCGTCTTGACAGACCTAAATTTCTGTTGAAACAACGACAATAGATCAGCCTCTGTCGCGGTTGGCGATAGATCGCCCACGAACAGCGAAAACTCCGGTCTCGAAGGTATAGAACTTTGCAACGTAGCTCCTGACGCCCAGTTAAGTCTAAAGTTTCTCTGACCGGTCGGATTAGTCGGCAAATTGGTAGATTTCGACAAGAAGTTAGGAAGCGGTGTCGAATTGAGTGAAAGCGCAAACTGCGCGTCCTGCTGAGTTTCAAACTCCACAAAGCAGTACCCGGCATGATGTAGCGGAGTCGTAGCGGGATCAATGAAAGAAACACCGTTAATATTAATCTTGTGTGCGTTCTCCAGACCGCCATCACCTTCGTTTGACGACGGACTGCCCTCGCGAGCAACGTTCTCCGCTGTAGCCGGAGTCTCTGCCGTGGCAGCAGTCGAACTACACGGAATCAACAGATTCTTCTTCGCTCTAATCAACTTGACGAAAACTCTCCGCCCAAGTTGCTGCCAAATTTCCTGAATCGTAACCTCATCAAAAGAAGGATCCAAATCGCCCATCCACAGCGTTCTTGGCGGCTCATCCGACGTCTCGATAGTAGCCGACGGTGGCAACGGGATCCCCGCGTTACCGCCAACCTGTCCCAAAACCGTCTGCTCATCAGACATGATAACACTAATAATAACAGAAAACCACAAAAATGCTAAACCACAATGCAATTAATTACTAACAAGCACAAAATCTCAATTCAAACCACCTAACCAAACTAGTTCCGCAAAGAAACGTTCTCTTTCCAACGGCAACAATCTTCAAAGAGTATTCACTCAAAAACTATCGCTCTAGTGCTATCACTATAACCCATAGAACGTGTCAAACCCGATCCTGAACCACGGAATCCTTCTAAACCTCTGCTTCTTGACCAAGTCTTCGATGACCTTTTTATGTAACATTTTTCAGCTTTGTAGCCTTCCCTTTTCTCTATAAAAGGTGAACTTTTAAAGCACAAGACAAGACACTTTAGCGGGATAGGCGAAGAGCTAGCTGCTGGGGGAACTAGTTGGATAGTTGGGTGGTGATAGAGCTATAGGGAAGCCTGAAGTTGAATTAGAAGGGTTTGGAGTGGTCACGTGACTGGGTGAGATTATAGGTTAATGGAGTGCTGAGGACCGTATGAATGCTGATCTTACTGATAGGGGCATCAAGTTGCTGTATCGGCAGCGGGGGAGTCGCTCCCGGCGCGTTGCGCAGGTAAGCGACGAAAGTTGGCCTGTAATCAGAGCTCCGGAGTCGACTCCGGAGCCTGAAAACGATGAGTTGGATGAGCCTGTGTTGGACGAGCCTGTGTTGGACGAGCCGTTCGAGCTGCAGTCCGATCCGCTTGAGCAGGAACCTCTTGCGGACGCACCGCGTGATGATCTGGACGAGTATCCCGCGCACAATGAGGTCGAGGAGGAATTGCATCAGTACAACTTTGAGAATATGCCGTTGCGACAATTGTCGTCGTCGATCACGTCGATCACGTCGATCGACGTGCTGATCTCGATGTTGACCAACCTTTTTGAGAACGACCTGATCCCGCAGGCGACAAGAGAGTTTGAATCAGCCCAAGACAAACACTCCAAGATGATGTACAAGCTGGATGTGCGGATCTTTGAGTCAGTATTGGAGCAGCTGGTCAGGGATTTCAAGGATATCCTCGATATCAACATGTCCAACAACGAGCTGTGCTACCAGCTGAAACAGCTAGTTATGGCCAGAGAAGATCTGAACGAAGAGCTGGTGCAGGTGAGAAAGGAGACCCAAGAGCTGAAATGCGGCGGTGAGTGGTACCAATTGCAACAGGAGCAATCGAATTTGAACGAGCGGGTCAAACTGAACGAACAACTGAACCAATTGACCGCTACGCTCACGGGAGAACTCCCAGTACCGTCGCAGCCTGCTCCGATGGTCACTAGCGAAGCGATCGACGAATTTTGCGAAATAGTCAATCCCTACAGCGGCGTCCTCGCCAAGGCTGAATTGGTCAACGAAAAGCTCCGACAGGAGCCCTTCACCGAATAGTTTTCGATCCGTTTTTGTTACACAGTTTCTTAGATACCTCTATTAATCATCACTCTCTGAGATCAATGCCATGATCATCCTGTACAAGTAGAAGAAGAACATCAACAGGTAGAACCCCAGCTTCAGGAAACTTTCCCTCTTGTGCTTACCCAAGGTTCTGAAAATCTCAGTGGCATCCAACAGCTGTACCTTGTTGTAGATCTTGTTGACGTTGTAAGCCAAAATTGGCAAATTCAACAGGAAAACGAACCAATATCCGTTCAAAAGGAATAGTGTTGTGAGTAATCCATGTAACGCCGCTTCAGGTGTGATTAAACTGTTCACTTTTGAACACAATTCAATAGGGTTGATGTAATCAGCTTCTAAATCCGCATAAAGAATCGTAAAATGCACTTGACCAAACAGGTTGATACAGTTGACCACCACAGCAAGTATAAATAACCAAGCCCCCATATTATGTCGACGTACAAGCCCGGTTTTGCAGCTTATACCCTCACAATTGGCACTTCCAGGATACTACTTACCGATATCATCTAGTATTTAACGTAAAATTTTTGAAAAATCGGTCCCCTCGCTTTAAGCTGTCGTGACAAGCGATATTCCAGGTCTTGCCAGCAGTACTAAACAACGCCATACAAATCTACTGGAGCCACTATCGATTGCTATCGTGTTGATTCAAAGCTGTGAGAGGCCCTTTCTTAAGTGCTGGTTTTTTCAAATTTTTGCAAAAAAACTCCGATGCGGGGAGTCGAACCCCGGTCCCCACGGTGAAAGCGTGATGTGATAGCCGTTACACTACATCGGATAGGGTTTATAGAAAAATTTTTGCTTAAAAAAATACATACCCCAAAGATAGAGGATGTACCTCTATCAGATATCAGACACTGTGAACGCTGTTCTCAACTGCGTTCGCTGGTTCTTTGAACTCTGTGTTGATAGTTATGTAGAGTAAGTATACAGTCTATTGGTATGATTCGATGACGTCCCACTTGAGGCCGTTGACATCGACCACGTCGCCCACTTTCACTCCAGTGAATCTTCTTGGAAACTTGTTGCACTCATTCCCATACTGAAAGAGAACCTCAGCGACACTCGACGTTTCTGTCTCCTGTGCTCTGATAAAATTTAGTCCCTCAATCTTTCCAACGTTCTGTTTGCTCAAGAACCCTTGAGCCCACTTGCCAGTGACAATCAAAAGACCATCGTAACCAGATCCTTCTGCCACCTTGAACACAATTGACTTGGCAGAGTCTGCTGAAGCTTCATTCTTTTCGGATTTCATCACCAGTTCTTTCTTGGTTGGATCCAATGGTTGCCATAGTTCAAAGAATGAGACGCCCTCGTTGTTCAAGCCCTCGGGGAACACAGTACCAACCTCAGCAAGACATCCAGACTCCCAAGTTTCCCACGTAGTCTTGATTACGCCGCGATGAGTGTTGGGCACATCCAAGTAGACGTTAACATCGAACCAGAAGTCAAAATCCTGATTGACAACATTTGGCTTCACTTGCGTGACAGTAACATGTTTATTCGTACCAGCAAAAGCCCATTCAAAGGGGAAAGCTTCTTCGGAGGGACCCTGTGGCTTGACAAATGGTCTTAGCGAGATGTAATGCCCATCGTTCGAAACCGATGACAAGGCAAAAGCTCTTTCATTTGGTACAAGACCCACTTGGAATGCAACTCTCTTCAATAGTGCTGGCATTGGTGCTATTCAAACTTTCTTTGACACTGACAGCTTCCAAAGACTGGAATCGTTCTTCGTTTAAGGTTGCAGTTATATACAAGCCTGCGCTTAAATGCCCGCTTTGTCATCTTGCGTCAGATGGCGATCAATGTAATTACAAAGGATGGCCCGCATCCAACTACTTGCTGTATAAAGATATAGACCTCTTTGACTCTTTGACGCTTGCTGACATCCTATTATTGAAGTGTGTTCAAGCCGAAAAGGAATCCAAGCTCGCGAGCACCAAGCCTGTTGACTGAATCCATGTGCCTTGCGTCCATAGCAGCATCGACCATCTCCCTTTTCCTCTTCTGAAGTTCGGCGATTCTGTCTTCAACGCTATTCTTGATGAAAAGCTTGTGCACATGAACTTCCTTTGTTTGACTGATTCTATGGCAACGGTCTTGTGCTTGGTCTTCGACGTATGGGTTCCAAAATGGATCGACGATGATTACGTGATTAGCGCAGGTCAAAGTTAAACCCGAATTACCAGCTTTCATCGAAATTAATAGAACTCTTTTGTCCTTTTCTCGGTAAAACCTATTGATAACATCAGATCTCTGTGGGGCATTCAAAGCGCCTGTGTATCTGAGAAATGGCACCTTCAATTTGGTTAAAAAGTGCTCGAAAAGGTCAAAAAAGGTGGTAAATTGTGAAAAGACCAATATCTTTTCGGTGTCTGACTTCTCCATTACCTTCTGGATCACATCAAGGCATTGGCGCATCTTGGTCGAAGGTTTCAAAGTATTAAGGTCTGGAAGATAGAGGTTTCGGGCCTTACCTCTCTGTCGCTCCATCTCTCGTTGGTATTCAGCGTAAAGCATACGCTCAGTAAACGACTGGTTTATTACCTGATCATACAGTCTGTATGAAACAACCTCCGTTTCCAAAGTTCTCTTCTGACATTTCTTGCAAGGCAGACGCAGGATACCTTTCTCTGTATGTAGTGCGTTAGGCAGGCTGGCAGCTTCCTCGACAAATGGTTCGACACATGCTTCACACAGAAGATGTCCACAACCGGTAAGAACGCTAGAAGATTCCGGTTCTAACTGTTCGAGGCACCAGAAGCAAGTCATGAGATCCATGGAATTGACAACAACTTCTCGTTGATCTATTGTCATAGCGCGGATGCGGCGATAGAGCCTTAGCCAGTCATTCTCATAACTCTTCCCGTTAGCCACTTTCGTATCTTCCGCCTTCTTTTCTCCTGTAATGACTAATTCCGGATGACAACATGCTTGTCTCAACCTTAACAATAATGTTAATACACTGGAGTAGCCTCCTCGAACTTTTTGCTCCAAGATTCTCTTCGCAAGTTTCTGGTTTTTCTGCTCCAATTCCGAGTAAAAAGCCTGCTCTTCACCTTCCAAGTGAGCTTCCTCGATTTCAACATCTTTTGCAGGCAGGTCTAAAATTCCTTTGCCATCAATCTTATCTGTTTTCGATCGGCGCAGCATAATTGCTTTCAAAAGAACTCTGACTTTCTTCATGGTTCGTTTACGATCTTCGCTATCATAATCATTGTTCCGATTATTACTGAGTGGTCTACCAATATCGGCGTTGAAGCGTTCCTCCCGGTGGTAAGGTGGAATTCTTAGAAATCTTATCAGCGAATATAGTTCGCTCATATTATTTTGTATGGGCGTTCCGGAGAGTACCCATCTGTATTTGGAGGAAACTGTGCAACATGCTTTGGCCGCTTTGGTGTTCTTATTCTTGATATTTTGGCCCTCATCAAGAATGACTCTATAAAATGTACTCTCGTTCCTAAAGAACGGTGACCAATATTCATTGCTTTGCTTTAAGGAGTTCATTGCTTCAATATTCTCAATAGTAGGATAGTCCTTACCAATTTCACCTAATTGCAGAGGCCAATGTCTCTTGAACTCAATGGCCAAAGTTTGGTATGATACTAGGATAGCGTCATATTTGGCTAAAGTACGCCAGTCATTAGACTTATTACCACCTGCTCCACCATAGATGAAACTTTTGAATTTTGCAGTCTTTTTTATTTTGGTTTCTATTTCACCTTGCCAGGAACGAAGCACAGAGACTGGTGCGACAATAAGATTGGTCTTGCAAGCTTCATTTTTTGATCGATGAGCAATCATCAAAGCTAACGCCTGGACAGTTTTGCCCAGTCCCATGTCATCCGCTAAGATGCCTCCTTTCTTCTTAGAGCTCTCTACCTTGAGGAGCCACTGCAAACCGATCCTTTGGTGTTTTAATAAATTTACGGTCAGCTCTTCGGGTGTGAGAGTCTCACCCTCGATTTCGTCTTCATTTTGTTTGATGTTTTCTAGCAGTGATCTAATTTGTTCTTGATCATCAGCAGAGTATACATTAGCGACCTGAAAATTGGTTGAACGGTAGTAACTCTGTGGCTCGGCCACCGCGTTAGCATCGATAGATTCTTGTGCATTGGGTAACGTTTTCTCTTCCTCGAGTTGCAATTTCGGTAAGAGATCAAGTTCGGCTCGAGTCGTTACGATGCCATAATTTCTTACATTTTCGTAGAGCTTATCCATTCGCAAACCTTGCCTCTTCAGCTCTACTATACTCTCGGCTACTCTATGCTTCAAAGCTGTTGACGGCGGCATACCTGAATCAACGAATTGTCTCAAATCTTGAAGTAGATTCAGAGAATCAATGATTCGCGATTTTATCGAGAAATTTCTGCTCGACTTCTTGACGAGTTCTCTAGCTACTTCCAAGCTCTTGTAATACTGAGCCCTTCTATCCACCTTCAAAATTTTTGAGTTCCTGAACTCAATCCCAAAATCTTGTAAAATATCGTAGACCAATGGCATCTTGACACCATTTTGGAAAAGCATTTCCGCAGCATCACGACAGGAATTTCTCATTGTTATGTTGCAGGTCCTACCCATTTGGAAGTGGTCCCTGTATCGCCTTAGTAGTTCAAGCTGTTGATAGAGGGTCCTCTTCGTCAGTTCTGTCCTTGAAGTGTTTTTCGCCAGCAATTGCTTGGCTGTATCTAATGAAGCCGCAAACAAGTCTTTGTTCTCGCTCACTGGCATGGAAGGTCTTGGAGATCCCTCTTTGGATAATCTCTTGAGATTTAATTCATTCAGTCTCTTGTCCAATTCCTGACTTAGGTTCAAATACGTGGCATTATCTATAGATCCGTTTCTCGCCATATTTACAATCCTCTCCTTCTGTGCAAGCAAATTTTGTCTTTCCTTCACATAGGTTTCAGCATTCCCAGCATCTAGCTCCGGTTGCTTTAACTCAATACTATGGCTCGATACCAAGGCGTCCCATTTACTGGCAAAATCATGCATTCTTTTCTTCACATCTTCCAATTTCGACTTGGTAACTTGTCTCTTTCTATCAAGGCGTTCCACAGACAATCTAGCCTCTTCCAGCAGGATCTGCTGCGTTTTACTCAATGGTTCAGCGCCACTCTTTGCTGACTTATCCAGTAACGACCACTTTCTCTTTGCTTCCGCAAACTCCTTCTCTCTTTTCACCAATTTCTTCTGCAAGATAGCACTGTTCGCTTGCAATGACTTAAAACCGTCTCTAAGCAAAACTTGCTTGCTTTGCGGATCCATTTCATTCCCTTTCTCATCGTCAATCAAGGTTATAACTTCACGACCGGGACTGAGCCTCTTATTCGGTTCGTCGTCAAGCTCCAAACGCTCAATCTGTCTCTTGGAACCAGCTAAACCTTCCTGCGTAGAGTTCTTGAGAGGAGAACTCAGATCGTGTCGTACCTTGGGCGAGTCCTTCAAACTGGGAAGCCTTGGCGATGAAGCGGCGATAACACTCTTCTTAGAATCAGCATCAACATCGTCTAAAGTCAAATCAATGGTCGGTACATCTGCAACTTCCATCGCTGAGCCACTAAGCCAAACCAGATCACTCTTTATGTGATCTCTTGTGTTTCTTTATAGTTAAAGACTGGTAAGATAGTCTTACGCGAACGCTTTAATGACCAGGTATAATATGTGTATCTTTTATATAAACTAAATGAACGCCTAAAGAACTGAAAACTATGAGAACTGACAAGTCATGAAACTAGATGTAGCCACCTTATTTACATTGCCCCGGATATTTCCTGTCCGTTAGAGGTTGTGGGAACAATCCGTGGTAGGTGAGTCTTTGTAAATCCCATTCGAGAGTAGATTCTGTCTTGTAACACCAGATGATCCAACCGCCTCTCTTTTCGAAGGCATCCAACTGAGCTTCGACGTATCTTCTTGTGTCTTGTTTCCTCTGATCGGACCAAGAATTGATGTCTTCGTTGTTTTGACAGGAACCAATGTAGCTTGAATGTTCATTACCTTTGCTGAAAGTACCGTCGTAACGGGCACCGTAGCCAACACCGTTGAGCCACTTGGCACAGTCTGTTAAAGCGGCTGCAAATTCACCACAAACGGTCCAGTGAGCCTCCTTTTGGGCACCTTGACCCCAGGAGCAGGCGACCGCGATGTGTTCATCGATAGATCTTTGCAACTCACCACTGGAGAACACCTGGTAGTGATGGTGATCAAGAACAACCCCCCAGTCGCCCGAGTTGGCGTTCAGGAAGTCGTCCCAGTAGTTGAAGGGCTGGAAGGCGTCGTGAATGACAACAATCTGATTCCTCTGCAAGGTGTTCCTTAGATAGTTGTATGCTGGCGTGTAGTAGTTTTGCTTCAACTTCTGCATGTCAAGCATGGGACCCAGAGGCTCGTTGATCAATTCAACACCGATCACAGTATCCAGATATTCATCCCGAGAGTATTTCTCCAACAGGTGATTCACGACTCTGGTCGTAACAGCCAAGTTACAATCCTCCAGGAAACCCCACGAGTCCCTCAACCCGGAGTTATCGAACCCGTTCTGCGATCCTGCCGCTCCGTGAAGATCCACCCAAACCTTCAAACCGTACTTGGACGCCCATCCGATCGCCTTGTCCAAATACTCGGCCTGGCTGCCCTTCACGTACGGATCGCCCTCGAGCAACTCGTACGCCCAATAACCGATCGGGATCCTAACCAAATTGAACCCCAGATTAGCGATATTCTGGAAATCCGTCTCCGTGTAAAAACTCGACCAATGCGCCTCCAAACGACTCGAAGCAACCTCCTGACCCAGCGCCTGCGCAAAATGGTACTCATCTACAGGAATCCCCGCGTCACTATAAGCATTACTACGGAAAGCTTCAAACAAAGACGGCGTAATGTACGGTTCCAACACCAGCCAACCACCAATATTCACTCCACGAATCGGTTGCGAATACTGAACCGCTCCATAGTCGAAAAACCTCTTCTCATTCCGATCCGTCAAAAATTGAACCGAATGAGCTGATTTAGCTGGGATCGGAGATCCCAGCACCAACCCTAGCGATACAATCGACACTAGAACCGATTGCCAAAGCATTCAAGCGAGCGAGTACAATAGCCAGATACTACAACAACTACAACTACAAACACTACAACACAAAATCAAACCCACTCTACTCTCCCATTCACTACATATATATACCTACTCAATACAAATCACAAAAACTCAAACGATTCACAAGAATGTTTCACCGTAATACAAAAGAGCTAGCATCCGACCAGCAAGATCCGTATTAATAACCATCCAATTACACATATATATAGTATACTAATTAGCGATGGCAGCCGACGCTCTATACGGTGCTGCGGCGATTGCGCTTGCTGCCGCTGGAGACAATAGGGTGCGACGCGAGATGCGCGCGCTCGAGCGCAGAAGAGCCCGCAGGGCGCTGCGCTCGAGCGAAAATCGCATGGCTTGTCGCGACGCGAAATCTGAGATCGCCGATCTGAAACGCGACGCGTCGCGTCGCGTCGCGTCGCGCGGAGCGGGATGCGCTACTCGTCACGTGCGTCGGAAGATGCGGCAGCTGCCGCATCTCCACGACGTTTTGCTCGTATATCTCTTCTTGTCCAGCCGGTGAACTGGATGTCGTAGCCGACAAAGGACTTGACGTTTACGCTGTGGGGTTCGTGGTCCCATGGTAAGACAGGTTTTGTAGAGAATTTCCTCTTGGTTTCGTCCTTGGCCGCGGTTTTGTTCTTGTTTTCCGGCGAAGGTGAGGCCTGTGACGTAGTGTTGGTCTGCGACATCTCGGTTGCAGGAGCGTTGTGGGAGTTGTTCGTGTAGAAAAGATGTATGGTCGTACAAGTTTATATGCCAAAATCGCCGTTTCGTATGTTGTTGTGTAGTTTCTTTCTGTCCTGCTGGCGGTTCACGTGGCCGCCGTGCAGCTTGGCGCCGGGTAGCCGTGAAACTGTGGATGGGTCCACGGGACCGTAGAATTGAGTTCTGGCGGGTAACTGGTGTCTTGGCGGCGCGTATGCTGGGTGCATGCCGGTGGGCGGCTGCGCGGTGGGCGGCTGCGCGTAGTGGTGGGGTCGTGCGGGGTAGTCCATGGTGTAGGGTGACTCGGCGGGTGGTTGGTAGGGGCCTCCTCTCAGGTCGGGGGAACGATGTCCGTACTGGGCCGGCGGCTGATCCTGCGGGCGCGTGTACACTGGGTAGCCGGCGGGGTACTGGTGCATGGTAGCGGGGAGCGGTGGTGGTCCGGCGGGCGACTGCGTCCGGGGGTAGTAGCCGTCCGCTGGAGGATACACAGGCTGTGCTCGCGGTCTGGGCGGAGACTGTGACCTGGGCGCGTATCCGTTGGCCGGATACGCTCTCGCGGGCGATTGCGATCTTGCCGGGTATGCAGTAGCTTGCTCTGGGATGGTAGCTCGCGGCCTGGGAGGCGATTGTGACCTTGCCGGGTATGTAGCAGCTTGAGGATGCTCTCGCGGAATAGTAGCTCGCGGAGGCGATTGTGACCTTGCCGGGTATGTAGCAGCTTGAGGATGCTCTCGCGGGATAGTAGCTCGCGGAGGCGATTGTGACCTTGCGTTTCTAACGGAAGATGGTGCAGCCTCGCGCGCCGCGCGAGGCGGCGGCGATCTTGCTACATACCCGTTGGCTTCTCTCTGTCCTGGTAGTGTGGCGGGTGTGGCCGGCAGCACTTTTCCTTGAACTGGTACCTCGGGCCGGATCGGCGAAGTCACTGCCGAGTCGTTGTGGATTCTTATCTCGGGCAGCTGCCGCGCCGGCATCTGTGCGTCTTCTTGTGTGTCTATGGGTCGTAAAGCAGGTACGCTTCCGCTCAATTCCAGCGAAGGGACGGCGCTCGCTGAGGATGTCGGCGTGTCGACGTAGGTGTGTGCTGGCTTGTACTGATCGAATTTCGTCAGACTGTCGAACGTCTCTCTTGTTGAGTTGCCAGTTGAAGAAAGATCATCGAAACCTGAAAAATTAGCTAGATCCTCCGTTATCATCTGATCCATCATGCCTGTCAACTCTTGCATCGCCTCGTCTGATCGGTTCTTCGTCTGGGCCACTGGGGGTGCAGATGGCTCGCGCGTCATCTCGGCATCTTCATCGTCGTCGAATCCATGACCGGCAAAGATATCTTTGAAGCCGTCAGCGTCGCGCTCGATGGGAGGGAGTTCATAGACTGATCTGTGATGATCAACCAAAATTGACTCCTTCTTTCTCGGAGGCGCCGCTGTTCTCTCCTCTTTGGGAGGCGTATCGTTACCTGAAGTCTTCCTCTTTGCCTTATTAAGAGGATTCCATTTCGCTATTTTTTGCTCAATGGCATGCAAATTGACGTTATGCTTTGACCCATTCTTACTTAGAGACTCTTTGCTTATGATCGTGTGGTAACCGTCACTGGACGGGGTATCGCTGGACTGTGATCCGGCAGACGGCACCCTCTTTTGGAAACTTTCATACACTGGTGTGACCTTCCTTTGCTCCTTCTGCGGCAATGGTTCCTTAGGTGGGTCAGAACTAGGAACCACACCTTCTGTATCTCGCTGTCTCTGACGTTTGCGCGATTCTAAAGTAATGTCACATTCTTGAAACAGGACCCACTTTTTGAATCCATCGAATTCAAACTCTAAGATTAAAGACCGACCAAATAAGTTCCTTTTTGAAGATGTTTGCTCATATGAGAGAGTAGACAACCATGCCCAGATAAAAAAATCATCTATATCAACCCTTTTGACTTCGATGCTCTCCGGCAGCTTGGCTTCATTGGGTAGACATTTTCTTTTCGACCAGCCAGCTTGGAAAGTTGAATGTTTTGTTGACATTAGCTTCATCAGTCTACGAGATTCCTGAGACATCTTTCGGCTTATGCCTTCAACTTGATTACTCTTCTTAAACAGTGACTTCAAAAGAGCATAATCTTCCCTTGCTTGGAAGGCATCGTATTTTGAAAAGTCAAATAACTCGCCACAACGTTCTAAAAGTTCCCATGGTTTTCTTGAAAATCTATCAGTATGCAATGTCACCAAGGGAATCGTCAATACAGTTTGGGAGGAATATGCTGTAGATCCCTTGGGTGGATATTCGTTGTTGAACAAGAGGCTTTTTAAAGTCGATGGTAGTTGAGCACTCTCCAGGTCTTGCGGTACAAAGCTCTTCAAAAAAGCTAAAAGTAGATGAAACATTGCGTCCGTAGCCGGTATCCAATCGTTCAAACCGTCCTGGAATGAGTTATTCGGTGACTCGGATGTATTAGTGAAATCATAATCAAGTGAATTTCCCGCCTCCTCCAATGGTTTACCAAATGCCCATATAGCACACATCTTGGATATCTTCCGGGCGCTCATCTTATTAACACGAGAATTCGATGCCAGAGACACGATAAGATCAAAAAAATCGTAAACGATCGAAGCATGACTTGGCGATGATAAACACTGAGGCATAAGTTCCAAGAATGCTCTCGTAGGATATTTCTTCTCCCTTTCTCTCGCCTTAAACTGTAGATATGCCTTCCATCCGATGACTTCGCCATCAGGTAATCGACACCATAGATATGTCAATCCCTGGAACAGTGTCAATGGCTCAGTCTTCTGGATAATTTTCAATCTCTGTTTTTCTCCCACAGGCTGACCATTACCCATCGGAAATAAGCCATTCAACAGCCTTAGTAACTTCTCGTTCGTTTGCTGCGGCCTGAAAGGGATCATCAAATATTCCACATCGGCGCCCTTATCTTTCAATCCCGCTGTTATTGCATGTATTACATCTTTCACTTTCTCCCGATCAAAAGATTGAAAAAACTCAAACTCCTCATCGTCCTGATCAACTTGCTGCCCTCTGTGAAGGTTCATTGAAGGTCTTGGTGGCTCAGTATCGTCATTTCGCTTCGGTGATAAGCTTCGAGACTCTTTATTGAGGACAGCCTCCGGAGGTGGCGTTGGCAAAGGTTTTGAAGCAGTTGCATTAGTTATGCCCATTCTTACGACACGATTCCATTCGTCTAGGACTTCCGCTTGCCTTATGATTGGCTATGTTTACGTGAAATACTGCTTTAAAATTTTGAAACATTCGTGTCTTTAAAGATGCCCGCATTTAAAGTTTCATTACCTATGTACGCTATAAAGCAGACTATATAAATCATCTATCAAGGCTTGCAGACATCTATTAGTATACAGATGATACGCCTCTTTTCCTCCAGTAGTCGCTTACGGCATGCCAATCTCCGTTAAAATACCGAATTGCATTGACAACACTTCTTGGACCCCTCTGCTGGGTGCTGTAGCCCATCTTGTTGAAAGAGCCAATTGCTGTCTTGCCCACCATCGAATAGCTTTCTACCTCGAGTACATCGGGCAGAAGTTGGTGGTGGACTCGAGGGTAGGCGATGGTTTCTAGAAGAGGCATATTGTACCAATAGCTTCTCACAATTGCTTGTAGCACGCTGGTCGTGATAGTCGAGCCGCCCGAGGCACCCACCACGAGGTCAGGTATTCCCAATTCGTTCAGGATAATCGACGGAACCGCAGAAGATAGAGGTCTTCTTCCTGGTGAAGGGTAGTTGTAGATAGATGCAGCGAGTCCGAAACTATTGGACCTGTGCGGTTGTGAAAAATCGTCCATTTCATTGTTGAGTATCACCCCAGTAACCGGATCGTGCACTAACGAGCCAAAAAGGAGATTAATCGTGGTGGTAAAAGAGACGGCATTGCCCAGACCGTCAACAATACTGAAATGAGCTGTTCCATGGGGTTCATTGATTTCGTAGGCTGGGTTGTACGAGGTCCAATTCTCGAAAGTCTTGGGCTCTGATCTCAAGCAATTTTGTTTGATTTGTCCAGCCGCATTATCTATCCATTCTTTTCCGAGGACTTCCTTGATGTGTGCTGGAATCTCGTCTCCGTCGTAGTCTCCCAGCCTGCTGCGTGCGCTCCCCATCCATTTCATCGCTTCGATCAATTGGAAGGACGTGCGGGGCATATAATCGCCACCTTCTACCGTTTCCATCTGATCCAGGATTGCCAAAGCTGAGATCAAAGCGGCTCCTGAGCTAGATCCACTGCTGGTTAACACGGTCAGATCGTTATTGGGAGCATACTGGTATCCAGATCTTATCTTGAGAGACAGCGGCTTCCCTGTAGACACTGTGTAGTTTGCCAAGTCATCTTTTGTTAATATGCCACCATGTTTACTGATACTTTTAACGACTGATTTAGCGATCCAGTGATCAGGGTCGTAGAACGGCTCTGCAGAACCGTTCTTGGCCAGTTCCATCAAAGTATCGGACAATGCGGGCCTCCGAATCCAATCACCGGCCTTTTTCACACCATCACCGGTGCTGTTGATAACAAAAGACCAGTCCTGGGGCATTTGCAGCATCAAAGGCTCGTATTTCTCCAGGGCAGCACCCAGCGCTGCGCCGATTTCCCAACCTTCGTACCCAAGCTCTGCCACAGGAATCAGCAGATCGGACCACGCGACCTTACCACTCCCTCTGGCCTTATACAGCTCATACAAACCCTTCAACTCCCCTGGGACACCTACCGCTAGCCCTCCCACCTTGGAGCATTCCGGACACTCATCGAACATCCGTTTATGAGATCCCCCGGGCGCCTGCTCCCTGAAGTCAAGAAATAAATGGTCTTCCTCATGTTTCCCCGAGAAAACAGCATATCCTCCACCTCCCACTCCGCTATTAAAGAAGTTTATCATCCCAATGCACAATGCCTGCGTCACGGCCGCGTCTGCAGCATTTGAACCCGGAAATTTCTGCAAAACTCTGGCAATACTCAGATTACTGCATATCTGCAAATCAGAGCTAATCCCCCCATGCTTGCCGACCTTGAGGAAGTCTTTATCTGGATTAAGTGTCGGTTCTCGCCTTAGCGGATCGATCTCGATGTTATGACCAGAGTCGAGCTTCACAAAGGATCCAAAATCTGGTCGTACAGGAACAAAATTCCCCACAGGATGTGACTGTACCACAGATAAAATAGAAATCAGCAATAAAATCACAACATTTATACGTCGCTGCAGAAATCTTCCGCCTGAGCTCGGTGATTGCATCATTAAATCAATATTTTTTATTCAACTGTAAGCAATATATCCACAGAGCAACCTTCAACAGCTAAACCTCTGACAGCTAAACTTCTGAACTTGATCTTGAAGACCTCTTCATGATTTAACGTTTTGTAGATATAGCTTACAATTGTGCTTATCTATGTCCAAGATACGGCGATAGCGCGCATTCTGACAAATCTTGAAAATCGTCGATCAATGCGGCTCGACGAAAAGCCACCACAGTCAGTAACGCTGTGAATAATATATAGGCATATTTACAAGTCAGTAGATGGGATATCGGAGATGGAGCGGTTACTCTAGTAGACGAGTGATCAAACCGGTACCGACGGTTTTACCACCTTCTCTGATGTTGAAACGTTGGCCGACTTCGAGAGGAGTTGGGTGGATTAATTCACATTCCATCTCGACGTTGTCGCCGGGCATCACTTGCATGGAGTGGTCTTCGACCGATTGTGGGAATTTCAAGACGACGGTGACGTCGGCAGTTCTGATAAACATCTGTGGTCTGTAGTTTTCGCCGAAACCGGAGTGTCTGCCACCTTCTTCCTTGGACAAGATGTAGAGAGAGGCCAAGAACTTGGTGTGGGCCTTGACGGTGCCAGGCTTGGCTAGGACCATACCTCTTTTCAATTGGTCTCTTCTGACACCTCTTAGTAGGATACCGGCGTTGTCACCGGCCATGGCCTGGTCTAGTTCCTTTCTGAACATTTCGATACCGGTGACGGTGGTCTTGAGTGGGGCGGAGTTATGACCGACGATTTCGATTTCTTCACCCTTTTTCAAGTTACCTCTCTCGACACGCCCGGTGACAACGGTACCTCTACCGGAGATGGAGAAGATGTCCTCGACGGGCATCAAGAAGGGCTTGTCTAGGTCTCTCTTGGGGGTTGGGATGTATTCGTCGACGCTGTCCAGCAACTTCATGATAGCCTGCTCGCCGATCTCTGGTTGACGGTCTTCCAAAGCACACAGAGCAGAACCCATGATCACGGGAACGTTGTCGCCGTCGAACCCGTACTGGGTCAACAATTCTCTCATTTCCATTTCCACCAATTCCAACATTTCAGGGTCATCCATAGTGTCAACTTTGTTCACAAAAACCACAATGTGCTGCACACCGACTTGTCTAGCCAGCAGTAAATGTTCTCTTGTCTGGGGCATCTGACCGTCAGTGGCAGCAACCACGATGATGGCACCGTCCATCTGGGCGGCACCAGTGATCATATTCTTGATGTAATCTGCGTGACCGGGACAGTCGACGTGCGAATAATGTCTGTTCTTTGTCTCGTACTCAACGTGAGCCGTAGAGATGGTAATACCACGAGCTCTTTCTTCAGGAGCCTTGTCAATGGCAGCATAATCCAAAAAATCAGCACCACCGTGCTTGGCCAAAGTCTTGGTGATAGCAGCGGTCAAAGTAGTCTTACCGTGGTCAACGTGACCAATAGTACCAATGTTCAAGTGCGGTTTCTTACGATCAAAAGCGGCAGCAGAAACACGCAGCGAAGTCGCAAAAGACCTCGCCAAACATGTAGGTCTTAAGAAATTGCCAGAGACCAATCTGGAAGATAGTTTAGAAACCAACATCGTGCCTTACACACCCTCCAATCTATAGTAAAGTAGATCTGCCTATGATGAGAACAAGCTCCTTTAAGCTTGAAAAATTCTTCAGCCGGGTAACACTGTCGTTGGAAGCGATACATATCCGACTATATAAGAAGCCAGCTGGCTTAAGGCTAGTCTATAGGAATGCGAGAATAGCCGCTGAGAGGGAGGCTGGGCGATGGCTAGATACTACTGCGAGTACTGTCACTCTTACCTGACCCATGATACTTTGAGCGTGAGAAAATCGCATGTTATCGGTAAGAACCACTTGCGGATCGTCGGGGACTACTACCGGAACAAGGCCAGACAAGAGGAGGGCGACCGGGGCAAGAAGAGGCGGAATAAGAGCGCCAAGAGGAGTAAAGATGTTCAGATTAAGCAGCCGATCCATTGTCTCACCAATAGAGAGAAGAGACGAGTCCATAAAATCGCCAGGTTCCACCGGAAGGAGCTGCAAAGTGCCGGAGAGGCGTCACTCTTACAGAAGGTGTATGACGGATCACCGGGGTACTCCAAGGTGTTCATCGATGGCAACAGACTGGATATCGGGGACCTGGTGCGCGCTTCCCGGCTCCCGCAGCGTGCAAACGCAAGTGAACCGCACAGTCACGTGCCTGCAAGAACTAGAAATGAAGTGTTTACCGCATCACCGCGTAACTTTACGCTCGAACCGCCCAGAATTCTCACGCAGTGGCAGTCTACTGTGCCCAAACAGTCGCTGTACCACGACGAGCGTCTGCTCAACACGGTGATCGACGAGTCGAGGAAAAGAATGCAAACTCCGGCCATCTCGCATGCCAGGAAAAGAAAAAATTGATTAATTATAAAGCATTATCATTAAAGGGTATACGTTGTTGCGTTTCATCAGGTCATTAGTCGGGCAGATCACGAGCCGCTTGCGTCCGGCAGCGGCACCCGCTTCTCCTCGTCATAATATTCATCGTCGTCCTCGCCGCCTGATACCCTGTCCAGCACGACCAACAAAACCACACCAATGACCAAAACCAGTACTACCCCGAACAAAAACCATATCACAACAACAGCTAAAAAATTATCCAGAGGCTCCGGATGCGAACCGCTGCTTCCGCCAAGACTACTAAGCAAACTCCGTATCATCGAATCAAAAATACCCGTGTCATAACCATGATGTTGATCGCAAAGATCCTCAGACATCATCCCAATCATCTTTGTCTATCTCAACCTGCAAAATCCCCTCTACAACCACCAATTTCACAAACAGCGATACATGCTGTATATATACATCTTCGAAGGATCAGTTTGCGCAAGAAAATGACGTTAACAATGCAAGATGAATTCCGGGTGGCTCTAAATTACTAAATGATTCCTAATCGAGAGAGCTGATCAATTAAACTGCAAGACACCAAATTCTCGGTCAAAACCTGCGCAATTCCTCACGGACCTAACTGCGGATATTAGAAGCACTCTGTTGATCTCTCGCATTGCCTAGCCATACCTGACAACAAAAGTCTCACACAACCGATACCATCCAGGGGAACTGTTAAAATAACGCAGAGCATAGGATCCACACCGGTAAACGATCGTACGGCAACTTTTGACAGACCGCAAACGCAGATGCTGCCAGATGGATCACCAGGGGTCCTCGGAGATGGGTACCTGTGGTCATGTGATCTCTGAAAAGCTTGAGCCGGGTAGCGGGAGGTTGAAGATCGTTTGCGACGAGCCAATGAAGAACAAAGTTCGGAAGCGGGCAGTCTGCCTGTCTAATGGTAAGAAAAGCTACAAGTATCGGCTGGGGTTGCCAGCGGTGTGGGAAGCGGTGAGGGACCAGTAAGCACACGTTTGAATCGGGATTATGTTCGCTGTTAGATCTACATCCAGGTTGCTCTTGAATAGAGTGCCTTTGGCTCGTCACATCTGTCAGACGAGAATCAATCACAATGTGGTGCAAGATCTGTACCTAAGAGAACTAAAGAACGTTAAATTGAACCCAATTACTGCCAAGGATGCTGAGGGGAACGTTAAGCAATGGGTAGACCCTGTCAGGCCAAAGCAGCCGGAACTGGAAGCACAGGGTGCCGATGCGTTGAAGGCGTACTCGGAGGAAGCCGTGGAGACCAAGACAGGCGTTGTGGAGGAAGAGAGTAACGTGGAAGAGGACTGGCTGGTGCTTGATGACGTCGAGGAGGACTCCCACGGCCACTGATGCGCGCGCGCTATATACTGCCGTACATACATAGCGAATTATTTTTTTCATATTCCAGCACTACGATTGAATGTCTGTTGTAAGACAGCGAAATGGCAGAGAAGTTCGAGACGTTAGAGGATGCGAGGGAGTTTATCAACGGCCAGCTGGTGAGCCGCGGGTTTCTCAAGGAGGGGCAGTCTCTGAGCGTGAACGGCGAGAGCGAGGATGCCAAGCTGGTCGTGAACACGATCCACAAGCTGCTCAAGACGATCCGGGCCAAGGAGGCTCAGTTGAGCGAGTGGCACGCCAAGTCGCAGCGGGAGCAGCGGCAGGTTGTACCGCGGGGGGGGGGGGGG